>QRDG01000193.1:1059803-1086770 GCA_012064385.1 Puccinellia tenuiflora
CCAACCGGGACTAAAAAGGTGAAGAGTTGCCAGATATAAATATCCAACCGAGGGAGTCACTCGGAGAGGCATGTCTATAAGAGAGGCAGGAGTACACTTCACAGCCATCAACTGTGATGATATGTAACACTTTTGGGAACCAGCGGCAAGGGCTTCTTTGATGATCTGGTATATCCCCAACACTTGTTGGGACGATTGCAATCATTAGAGAAGTCTTGCCACTGCTTGGATCGAATGCCCGTTTTAAAATGAGTCACTCGGAGAGGCATGTCTATAAGAGAGGCAGGAGTACACTTCACAGCCATCAACTGTGATCATTCAGTTCATCGACCGAATACAAATCAAACGGTTTCACCTGCATACGCCCTACGGTGCATTTGATATGCGGGCACTCTCTAGCCACAGTAGGGTTGTATGCAGGTGATACCATGTGTTTTTTCTATCTAGAAATACTTCAGTTCATCGACCGAATACAAATCATTCGGATTCCATGCATACATCCCGACGGTGCATATAGTCAAAACATACGGTTTGTATTCGCATATAGCCATTATTACAAATCACCAACATCCCTATCTAGTGTTGTGGTTTTCTTCTGCGCCGTAGCCATGGAGCATCTTCATCATTTAACAGGATGCATGGGTCAGTTTTCACTGTGAAGGGCGGAATTTCATGAAACTTATTATAATCTTCTGACATGTCTGTCTTGTCATCCACTCCCACGATGTTTCTTTTCCCTGAAAGAACTATGTGGCACTTTGGCTCATCGGACGATGTATTCTTTTGCTGATTTCTTTTTCTCGATTTGGTAGACATGTCCTTCACATAGAAAACCTGAGCCACATCGTTGGCTAGGACGAATGGTTCGTCCATGTATGCAAGATTTTTGAGATCCACTGTTGTCATGCCGTACTTTTGATCTACATGTACCCCGCCTCCTGTCAGCTTGACCCATTTGCACCGAAACAAAGGGACCTTAAAAGTAGGTCCATAGTCAAGTTCCCATATCTCCTCTATGTACCCATAATATGTGTCCTTCTGCCCATTGTCGTCTGTTGCATCAAAGCGGACACCACTATTTTGGTTGGTGCTCTTTTTATCTTGGGAGATCGTGTAAAATGTATTCCCATTTATCTCGTACCCTTGGAAAGTACATATAGTCGACGATGGTAACCTGGCCAACAAGTACAGCTGATCTCCAACAGTGCTGTTATTCATGAGATGTGTCTGCAACCAACTGCCGAAAGTCGCCTCGTGTTCCCCTTTAATCCAGGAGTCATGCTCCCCCGGGTTTTCGGCGCGTAGAATATTCTTGTGTTCTCGATATACGGAGCAACCACGGTGGAATTGTGTAGAACTGTGTAGTGTGCTTGAGTGAAAGAAAGCGCGTCCCTACATACCGTTGTTTTCCTTCCTAGTGTGCCTTTTCCAGTCAGCCTCCCCTCATACCGAGATTCAGGAACACCAATCGGCTTAAGGTCAGGAAGAAAGTCAACACAAAACTCAATGACCTCCTCTGTTCCATAGCCCTTGGAGATGCTTCCTTCTGGCCTAGCATGGTTATGAACATATTTCTTTAAGACTCCCATGAACCTCTCGAAGGGGAACATATTGTGTAGAAACACAGGACCGAGAATTCTAATCTCTTCGACTAGGTGAACTAGGAGGTGCGTCATAATATTGAAGAAGGATGGCGGGAACAACAACTCGAAGCTGACCAGACATTGGACCACATCAATCTGTAACCCTGTTAGACTTTCTGGATCGATTACCTTCTGAGAAATTGCATTGAGGAATGCACATACCTTCACAATGGCTAGTCGAACATTTTCGGGTAGAATTCCCCTCAATGCAACCGGAAGCAATTGCGTCATAAGCACGTGGCAGTCATGAGACTTTAGGTTTGGAATTTTTTCTCTTTCATATTTACTATTCCCTTTATATTCGACGAGAAGCCAGATGGGATCTTGATACTAAAAAGGACTTCAAAAAAGATTTCCTTCTCTTCTTTGGTAAGAGCGTAGCTGGCAGGCCCTTGAAACTGCCTTGCATGCATGCCGTCTCGTCCTTTATGATGTTGCTGGTCCTCCCGTGCTTCCGGTGTATCTTTTACTTCCCATACAAGCCCAGGAAGCCTAGAATATTCACGCAAAGATTCTTCGTCAGGTGCATCACGTCGATTGTAGAGCGGACCTCATGGACTTTCCAATATTCTAGCGCCCAAAATATAGATTTCTTCTTCCACATGGGTGCGTGTCCGTCAGCGTCATTCGGAACAGGTTCTCTGCCAGGACCCTTTCCAAAGATTACATTTAAATCCTTGACCATACCAAATACATCAGCACCACTACGGGGGACAGGCTTCGTCCGGGTTTCTGCCTTGCCATTGAAATGCTTGCCTTTTTTCCTTAAGTGATGCCTGGGCGGAAGAAAACGACGATTGTACGGGTACACATTCTTCCTACATTTATTCAGATATATACTTTCAGTCTCATCTAAATAGTGCGTGTATGCACTGTATCCTTTGTTCGTCTGTCCTGAAATGTTACTAAGAGCAGGCCAATCATTGATGGTTACGAACAGCAACGCTCGTAGGTCAAATTCCTCCTGCTTGTGCTCATCCCACACACGTACACCTGGTTTGGCCCACAACTGTAAAAGTTCATCAACTAATGGCCTTAGATACACATCAATGTCGTTGCCGGGTTGCTTCGGCCTTGGATCAGCACTGGCATCATAATGAACTTCCGCTTCATGCACAACCAAGGAGGAAGGTTGTAGATACATAGAGTCACGGGCCAGGTGCTGTGACTGCAGCTCTGCTCCCCAAAAGGATTCATGCCATCTGTACTTAGACCAAACCATAAGTTCCTTGCGTTACCTGTAAAGTCCGGGAACTCTCTCTCGATTTTTCTCCACTGCCTGACCATCAGCCGGGTGCCTCAACATCCCGTCTTTCTTACGGTCTTCCATGTGCCATCGTAACAACTTGGCATGCTCTTTGTTTCTGAACAAGCGTTTCAACCGTGGTATTATAGGAGCATACCACATCACCTTGGCAGGAACCCTCTTTCTGGGTGGGTCGCCCTCAACATCACCAGGGTCATCTTTTTCTGATCTTATACCGCAATGTAGTGCATACCGGACATTTATCCATATTCTCGTACTTCTCACCACGGTAGAGGATGCAGTCATTAGGGCATGCATGTATCTTCTACACGTCTAATCCTAGAGGGTAGATAAGCTTCTTTGCTTCGTACGTACCGGCGGGCAATTCGTTATTTCTTAGAAGCATCTTCTTCATTAGTACCAGCAACTTTTCAAATCCCGAGTCAGTCACACCGGTCTCTGCCTTCCACTTCAGCAATTCCAGTGTGCTACCCAGCTTCTTCTGGCCATCTTCACAAGTTGGGTACAACAATTTGTTGTGGTCCTGTAACATCTGCTCGAACTGCAACCTCTCATTTTCTGTGTCGCAGTCTCGCTTTGCATCCGAAATGACCCGACCAAGATCATCAGAGGGCTCATATGCTGCCCGTTCTTCACCTCCTTCTTCTTCATTGTCTTCCATTGCGGTATCAGCGTATTCAGGGAACATAGATCGGTAGTTGTCATCATCGTTCTCTTCTTCATCGCCGTCTTCCATCATAACCCCTCTTTCTCCGTGAAAGGTCCAAACATTATAGCCGGACATGAAACCGGACCGAAGCAGGTGGCTCTGAATGACTCTTGAGGAAGTGTAATCCTTCTCATTCCGACATTCAACACACGGACAACACATAAAACCATCCCGCCGCTTGTTCGCCTCGGCCACAATGATAAAAGAACGCACGCCTTCTCTGTAAGCGCCAGAGCGTAGGTCACCGTACATCCATGGATGGCCCATCTGCATCATACAACTATATATCAAACGCAATCACGATGCTAAAATTAGTACCGCGTGGTCTAAACGAGAAAGTAGTTGCTAACCTTTTAGGAAACTTGGAAACAAAGAGGAGGAAGCTTAAGTGTGGCTCGGGCACCTCATATCATGTTTGTCTTGTGTGAAATCAAGTGGCATTGCTCTAACAGGCATTTCACCGAACACCTCTAGTGCATATGTAGAAAAAAAACTAGCACAAACCTACACCACCTCCACCAGGAAAAAAAAAACAAGAGACGGGGAAGAGGGGCTGCCATATATATAGGGCCAGAACTTTTGTCCCGGTTTGAGATACAAACCGGGACAAAAAGCCCCCAAACATGGCTGCGCGCTAGGCCATACCCTTTAGTCGCGGCTCGTATACCAGGCCACGACTAATGACCGCGGCAGAAATTTGGGCAGTTTTCTTTGCCGCGGCAGAGAATTCATTTTCTTTTCTTTATTTATTTATTTTCTTCATTTCAAAATAGTTTTCATATATTTCGACGCTGCCACACATACAGTACGCTTTTGCATAAATATTAATGATTAAGTAATAATAATTGTTGATCCACTTGGGCAAATTCAACAAATTTGTAGTCATTTAAATCCTTAGAATGTGTAGAACACTTTATAATAATAAAAATTCATACGAGCACAAACTTGCTATTGCTGAATATTAGTATGGACCAGAGATAATTAACAATATAAAGGGAAAACAAGGCTAAATAAATCCAAAGATCACAGAACTTTTTATTTCAATCAAACGTCTCACATATGACAATTATTGTTGAGACGATCTAAATCGACACATTGAGACATATGATCACATAGGACTGAAATACTTCGTAGCAATCTCGTAGCCTAGGCGAGCGTCCAGAGCGGCATACTTGATGCGATAAAAGCTCAATGGAAAGTTGCCCCAACCTCTCGTGAGGTCCTCTTCTTCCTCCTTCTTCTCGTCCTCCTTCTTACTGTTCTTCTTCTTCTCAAGCGATGTGCCAATAGTAAAATTGGCTAGAGTATAGAGACTAGGAAGATTAGGGTGCGATGGGTTAGGGCGAACGGCCCGCTGGAGGTCGACGGCGGACGGAATATGAATTCCGTAAGGCTCCAGCATACGTTGATCGTTGTTGATAGCCGCGCCGCAGAATTTGATGGTTTTGTCCATCAAGAAGTCCTTGAGGGCCTGCGGCACCCGATCAGCGTGGCAGATATGGAACACCAACGTGTCGGTCGCCACGGAGAGTTGCAGGACGGCGGCACGCTGCCTCTCCTCGGGTGCGGCGTCGGTGAACTCGCAGTCGAGGCCCACGATCTTCATCGGTGCGGCGTCGAGGGTAGCGCTCTTGACGTCGTAGATCCATCTCTCCACGGTTGATGCGCGGAGAGTGACCACGACCTTGAAGTTCATGTTGACGGCAAGGTTCTTGTAGTGGAACACCTGGGATTGAGGTGTCTCCATGGCGCGCGGCAGCGATTCGAGAGAGGATTTTAGAGTAGAGAGATTAGAGAGAGGAGATGGTGCATTTGGCAAATTGCACTGTAGCTCTCTTATATAGAGATAGCAGGGGAGATGAGGAGGCAGTGCTAATTAATCCAACCGTGTTCCCAAAATCCATTAATTTGCAACCTCTTCGTTTCCCCGTGTGATCAACGACCAGTGCGGGAACTCAAAGGCCTTCGAATCACGAATCGTCGCGGGAAGGCGCGGGCATTACTCCCGGTTCGAGACACGAACCGGGACAAAGGGGGGGGCACCTGCTCGCGGCCGCCGCAGACCCCTTTTGTCCCGGCTTGTATCTAAATCCGCGACAAAAACGTCCTAACGAACCGCGACAAATGGTCCGCCGATTTCGGGGCGACGTGGCCGGACTTTTAGTCGCGGGTTGAGACACGACCGCGACTAATGGCCCGGGCGAAAGGCCTGTTTTCTACTAGTGAACAGGAATATGTTCCGTTGCTCCCGAGCATTATCGGCAGTCTTTTGAATACGAGTTAATTGCACTGGGGCCTGGGGGTCACTCATCTCGTCGTCGATGTGCACTTTGGTCACACATCTGGATAACGAGATTTTTTGGTCACACATCTCGACATGTAGGTGCACGCTGGTCACAACCCGTTCTGGACTGAAATTTTTCAAAAAAACCCTTGCTGAAATCTTAGGAGGACCATTTTGTAAAATTAGAAAAGGCCCACGCTGGAGGACCCCATGGACACCTGCCGTGCGCCGCCCAGCGGCACCGCCGCCGCGCTTCCTGCCGGAGCGCTCTATTTTGTGGAACGCCTCCCTGCCGTGGGCCGCGCCCGTGCATCGCCGCCGCCATGGCGCAGCTCGATCCGCCGGTCGAGGGAGGGTGCTCGCCGGCCTCCGCCCCGAGCCGCGCAGCCTCCGGCAGGTGGCCGCCGCGCTATGCAGCCCTGTCCTCCGTCTGCTGCCCACAACAGGTGGCCTCTTCCCCGACTCCGGCATGGTCGGGGCTGTCGGGGGAATAATTAACCCGCGACTTATTCGAATTTAATAACAGCGACTCAAGGCCGCGCTATTATTGTTGGGCCACGTGAAAGATGGGCTAATCTCGCATCGCAACTCGATAAAGGAAGGCTCTAGAAGGTCGGTGCAAACTTGCCTTGGAAGACAAGAAAGATAATCAGGCTTCGTGTAGAACTCTTGTAACCTGACGAGCCTCTGTGTATATAAAGAGGACTCGCAGGACTTAGAGAGGGTCAAGCCCTTAAACCCTAGCTCATACGGCGAGTACCAGATCGGATCGCCTCCATTGTAACACCTCGAATATCATATCAATACCAATCTAGGGTAGGCAGGAAGTAGGTCTTTTACCTCAATGTCACATTGAGGGGGCCGAACCTGGGTAAATCTATGTTGATCTTTGTTCCTGTGATCCCAAGCTCGGAGATGCTTGACTCGCGTAATCCCACACCTACGAAGTCATCCATGACACCTGACGTGACAAACCCACGACAGTTGGCGCCCACCGTGGGGCCTGCGGTCAAGAGCATGATGTTCCGTGCAGGATCCATGAAAGGAGCTGAAGATCTCCCCGTTGGCCGTATCATTACGATTGATGGCACACCTCTTATTGACGATTCAAGCTGGGGACCGGAAGCAGATTACTTAGAGACCGGCCACGTCATCCCGTTTGGATCCATCAACATTTTCGTTGGTTTCATTGGTGGCGGGTCTGTCAGCTCGATCAAAGGAGGCAACTCAGCAGAAGAAGTAGCCGATGATGGAGAAGAATCCATGGAAAGCATGGACTTGCAAGAGTTTGGGTCCATTGTACCTGCCTTCGAGGAAAGTTGCTGGGGTTACCCACCAGAAATCGCATTGTCACCAGATCGAGAGACGGCGCAAGTCGCGGTCTACACGACCGGAGGAGCAGGTGCATCAGGAACCGCTGGAGAAGCCGAAGTATCGGCACCCCCAAGCAACCCACTACTTGCCCCTGTGTCAGCCACAAACGCCGCCGTCCGCGCAACAGAAATTGAGGCCGCTAGGGGCGAGCTCCTGTACGAGGTTCGGAGGATGGAAGAGGAGCGTCGTAGGCTCGATCAGATACGTCATGGAATCCAACAGGAGCAGCAAAGAGTAGCCGCGCTAGCCGCGACTCAAAGACAGATTGACTCGCAAGCACGACTTCGCGCGACTCAACCAACAGTGGAACTCCCGCCTACTCCAGCCGCGGGAGCAGGAGTCCAAACAATTGCGGAAGGATTGGGACCAACAAACCAAGAAGCCCAGCAGCAACCAAGGAGGTTTCACACCCCGCAGGGTCACTACCGAAACCCTGTCGATAACATGTATGCTGCGGCTAATATCTTGACTCAGATGGTTCCAATAGGCGACGACCCGGTCAATGCTGAAGCACGGCGCGCGATACAGATGTTAAGCACTGCTGTCCTGCAATAGGACAACAGGGCAGAAGCCGGAGGACAGCTACCCCTCATGCCGTCCAATCACAGGATTGCGGCAGAAAGAAGCGTCCAAAGCAGGCCACCAGAGAACATATCAGGAGTCGCACAGAGGCATCAGGAGCAAGTCGCAGAAGTGCGAGCGAATGTGCCAGCGATGCAGACGCGACCCGCGGAAGTCAACAACCCCACGGGCACGTCCACAGCCCTGTCCTCGCGGCTCAAGGGCTCAACATGTTTCACTGAAAGGATCAGATCGGAACCTTTTCCTAAAGATTTCAAAGGGACCACGCAAGGTGGCAAAATACAATGCTAGCATGGATCCCACCACCTGGCTGAACAATTATGAGATGGGGATGAGCATTTTAAATGCCTCAGAGGAAATATGTGCGAGGTACCTCAACATGATGCTAGAAGGTGCAGCGCACATATGGCTGCAAAATTTGCCTCCCAACTCTATAAATACTTGGGAGGAACTGAAGGATGCTTTCGCTAAGAACTTCCAAGGAACTTGCAAGCGACTCTGCAATATAGAAGATCTCGAGCGTTGTGTCTAGAAGGAAGGCGAGTCAAGTCGCCACTGGATGAAAAGGGTGGCAGAAATAATACACTCCTCAGATAACATACCACCAAGCTCAGCCGTCCTGGTAATGGAGAAAAACTGCAAGTTCGAGCCGCTGATTCATAAGCTGGGTCGCATGAAAGATAAAGTCAAGAGCCTCAGCGAGGTAATGGCTGCGGCTAACAAATATGCCAGCTCAGATAAAACCAGAGACGCGTCAGACGGAGAGGAAGAGGAGATTGCTGCCAAAGGAAAGAAAAACACCAACAAGCCCCAGCAGCAGCAAACAAGCCACAACAACGCGAATCAGAACAAACGCAAAAACGAAGATGGTCACTCAGGGCTCGTCGCCAATACACATGGAGGATTCAGAGGCCAGCGAGGAAGGGGCCGAGGATACGGCTCCTGTCCGATCAATATGCAAGAAGTTTTTAATCGGCTGTGTGACCTTCATGCAACAGGTGATGGGCGGCCAGAAGACCATACCAAGGCGCAATGCAACTATTACAAGAAGTGGAAAGAAGAAAGCCAACACAACAGGGGAAATTCCCACGAGGGAAACCCCGATACGGCTCATGGTGCAAATATTGGGCAGCACAACACGAGTAACCCTAGGCAAACGGGGCAGTATCACACAATAGTTATCGACACCTCTAAAAGGGAAGAGAAATTGAGCCGCAGAAGCCAGCAGGTGAACGCCGTGATACCAACAATGCCAAATTGGTTAAGGTGGTCAGAGCACACAGTAACCTGGAGTCGCAACGATCACCCGCCACAAGTACGAGAACCTGGCAAGTTGGCACTGGTTGTGGCACCATACGTAGCAGGATATATGTTGACCAAAGTGCTAATGGACGGAGGAAGCAGCATAAACATCTTGTACTACGACACGTTCCAGCGTCTAGGACTCAAGGATTCCAGCATGCAGCCCACGTCAACTGTGTTTCCACGGCATTGTCCCAGGAAGGTCCGCTCAGCCAGTGGGGAAAATAACCCTAGGGGTAACTTTTGGGACAGAGGAGAACTTCATGAGCCAGTTCCTATGCTTCGAAGTGGTGAAATTCCAAAGCCCATATCATGCCTTGTTTGGAAGAACAGCTTTTGCTAAGCTCATGGCCAAGCCATGCTACGTATACCTACAGTTGAAGATACCAGCAGGACCAAAAGGAGTCATCACAGTATACGGAGACAGAGAAAAAGCGATAGAATGTGAAGAAGGAGATGCGGCCTTCGCAGAATCAGCTTGTGCCGCGGAAGAGCTAAAAGGTTATAAGTCGCAGGTGGACCCAAATGACATGAGCGTAGTTACCACGCCGTCGGCCGAGCCACCAATGAAATTCAAAGCGGCCCAGGATACTAAGCAGATAAATCTTATCCCTGGCAACTCATCCAAGCAAACCAGCATTGGAGCACACATGGAAGAAGAATAGGAGAAGGCTCTCGTTGCTTTCCTTCAGGAGAATAAGGACATCTTTGCATGGAAACCATCAGATATGCCAGGGGTACCAAGAGAATTAGCAGAACATAGCCTCAAAGTGAACCCTGCGGCTAAACCAGTGAAGCAGCCACTACGGCGTTTCCACGATGATAGAAGAAAGGCAATATGGGAGGAAATAGCTCGCCTACTGGCTGCAGGATTCATCACGGAGGTATACCATCCGGAGTGGGTGGCAAACCCAGTCTTGGTTATGAAAAAGAACGGTACATGGCGAATGTGCGTTGATTACACTAGTCTTAACAAAGCCTGCCCAAAGGATCCATTTGCTTTGCCACGGATTGACCAAGTGATTGATTCAACTGCTGGGTGCGAGCTGTTATGCTTTTTGGATGCCTATTCAGGCTATCATCAAATTAAGATGAAGAAGGAGGACCAAGAAAAGACGTCCTTCGTCACACCCTTTGGAGATTTTTGTTATGTCAGCATGCCCTTTGGGTTGAAGAACGCAGGCGCGACTTACCAAAGGTGCATTCAGAATTGTCTACATGAATAGATAGGCCGCAACGTTCACGCCTACGTGGATGATATTGTGGTTAAGTCGCAAGTTGGCCAGGATCTTATTAGTGACCTGGCAGAAACATTCACTAATCTCAGAAAAGTACAACATGAAGCTCAACCCTACAAAGTGTGTCCTTTGCTCCCATGCTGCAATCGAGACTAGAGATCACCTGTTCTTCGCTTGCCCTTTTGTGGTGACCAGCTGGGACTTTGTGCATATTACCTGGAATAACCAAGACCCCATCTCGCGTCGCCTGACCAATGCTGGCTCCACGTTCACAGGTCCATGTTTCATGGAAGTCGTGGCCTGTGTGACTTGGAATATTTGGAAGGCTCGAAACGACTTCATCTTTAGAGAACAGGCAACCTCTCATGGAGGCTGGAGGGTTAGATTCCGGAATGACCTCCTACTGCATCGACATAGATTTAAGGAGAATCTTGTGTCTCCCCTACTAGAGTGGACTAGGTCCTTGTTTACTTAATCATGTATCCCCCTTTCTCCTTCTACCCTCCTTGAACTTTTGAACTTTGTACTGTGGGGGTCACTACTTTCAGTGACTGCCCGGATGTTTTATCAATAGAAAACAGAAAATCCACACCGTAGGGGCTTCCCCTACGGTAATGCCCTTCAAAAAAACCCTACAAAGTGCGTCTTTGGGATTTATAGTATCAGAAAGAGGCATTGAGGCCAACCCTGACAAGATAAAGGCCGTGATGGATCGCCAAAAACCAGAAAAGATAAAAGATGTGCAGCGACTTACCGGTTGCGTCGCAGCTTTGAGTCGCTTTATATCAAGACTGGGAGAGAAAGCACTACCTTTGTACAGATTGTTGAAAAAATCAGACACCTTTGTTTGGGATGCAGAGGCCGATGAAGCATTAACAGCCTTGAAACATCAATTGACAAATGCTCCAGTTCTGGCGGCTCCAAAGGATAAAGAGCCCATGTTATTATATATAGCAGCAAATTCCCGTGCTGTGAGTGCCGTCATGGTTGTGGAGAGACAAGAGCCTGGAAAGGAATACCCTGTCCAGAGACCAGTATATTACGTGAGCGAAGTACTCACAGCTTCCAAGCGGCATTACCCCCAGTGGCAGAAGTTGGTGTTTGGAGTGTTCATGGCGAGTCGAAAGCTGAAGCACTACTTCCAAGAACACCCGATAACTGTGGTCAGTTCAGCACTGCTAGCAGACATCATCCGTAATCGAGAGGCTACTGGAAGAGTAGCCAAGTGGGCAATCGAGTTGGGACCGCATCACATAAGCTATGAGCCGCGCACGTCAATTAAGTCGCAAGCCCTTGCAGATTTCATCAACGATTGGACAGAAATCCAAGTAGCTCTCAGCATGGCAGAAACAAAATACTGGACCATGCACTTTGATGGGTCAAGACAGTTACAAGGCTCGGGGGCTGGAGTTGTTCTAACATCCCCCAAGGGAGACAAGCTGCGGTACGTACTGCAGATACACTTCAATTGCATAAATAATGTGGCGGAGTATGAGGCACTGCTTCATGGACTCCGTATAGCAAAGGAGATGAACATCAGTCGTATACGCTGTTTTGGCAATTCAGACTTGGTGGCACAACAGGTCTCTGGAACGTGGGACAGCAAGGATGCAAATATGGCTGCCTACAGAAGAGAGGTGGACCGAATTGCTGGACACTTCATGGATATCAAGTCGAGCATATTGATCGAAGAAAAAACGAAGTGGCAGATGCCTTGTCTCGACTTGGATCTAATAGACAGTCAGTCCCACCCAATGTCTTCCTAGATGAGCTGCACAATCCATCAGTTAAGCCTCCAGCAGAAATTGACATTGCAGAGCCAGAAGACGATTCAACTTTAGTCGCAGCCCTGCATGAGCAGCCAGGATGGACAGAGCCATACATGGCATATTTAAGTCGCGGAGTGCTGCCAGACGATGAGATTGAGGCGCGCAAAATCATACGGCGATCCAAGGCCTATACCATCATCAACAATGAATTATACAAGCGCAGCGTCTCAGGGACATTCCAAAGATGTGTTTCACCAGAAGAGGGATGAAAAATCTTGCACGAAATTCACTCAGGCGATTGTGGCCATCATGCTTCGTCAAAGATCTTTGGTGGCAAAGGCGTTCCGACATGGATTCTTCTGGTTAACAGCATTAGCAGATGCAGTGCAAATTGTCAGAGTGTGCGATGGATGCCAAAGATACGCAAGGCAGGATCATATGCCAGCTCAAGCACTTCGCACAATACCCATCACATGGCCTTTTGCCATATGGGGTTTTGACATGGTAGGGCCCTTCAGACAGTCTTCAAACGGAAAAACTCACCTCCTGGTCATGGTGGACAAGTTCACAAAGTGGATAGAAGCAGAACCTGTGGGAGATTGTGAAGCTGAAACAGCAGTCAAGTTCTTGAAGAAGGTCATATTCCTCTTTGGGTATCCCCACAACATCATCACAGACAATGGGAGTAATACCTCTGAAGGAGCTACACAAATATTTTGTGCCAACAATGGCATAAGGCTGGACCTCACGTCAGTAGCACACCCACAGAGCAATGGACAAGCTGAGCGAGCTAATCAGGAAATCCTACATGGAATTAAGCCGCGCCTTATAGAAAAGGTTGAAGCATCTCCAGGATGTTGGGTAGAGGAATTGCCAGCGGTACTATGGAGCTTGAGGACAACCCCCAACAGATCCACAGGATTTACACCATACTTTATGGTCTATGGAGCAGAAGCAGTCATGCCCAGCGACATCATACACGATTCACCAAGAGTTGCGGCTTACGTCGAGAAAGATAATGAGACAACTCGGCAAGACTCGGTGGACACATTAGAAGAGGTCAGAGACTTGGAAGCATCAAGGTCAGCGGTATATCAACAAGACTTGCGACGCTATCATGTTAGACGCATCAAAACCCGCACCTTTCAGGAAGGAGACCTAGTGTTGCGACTCAAGCAAGGTCATAAGGGCATGCATAAGCTATCATCTCCATGGGAAGGACCTTACATCATCAGCAAGAAGCTAAACAATGGCTCATATTATCTGCTGGACGTAAGGGAAGAAAGAAGCGATTGCCATGATTTTGAAGATCGTCTTGAAGCACCTCGCCCTTGGAACGTTGCACAACTGCGACCGTACTATACATAAGAAAAGGCTAATTAGAGCCAGGCATTATCCTTTCCAGCTTTATAGCTGAGTATCATCACAGCCACTCAGGGCTAGAACTTCAACTTTGGTCGCCACCTAGGCGCGACCTATGCAACATCTGATCGCCACCTAGGCGCGATCGACCCTTGTATCAGAAACCGGCCGCCACCTAGGCACGGTCGTAAACTTTGTACCATTTCTGGTCGCCACCTAGGCGCAACCGACCCCATGTATCACCATGGATCGCCACCTACGCGCGATCCAACCCTATGTATAACACTCGGTTGCCACCAAGGCGCAACCTTATGTGTTATCATAATCAAAGCTTATCATAGCTTAGCTTATCATAGCTATATGTTTCTTGGGGGCTTTGTTACCCTGAAACAGCCAACTTACTGGCAATTATCAAATTTACCTTAAGTCGGATTGCTACTCGCATTATGTGGCCAAAGTACTGGGGTGTGGCGTCAATCGAGCTTGATTGCCTATCATGGCCGCTCTCGACCTTGGACACACATGTTCCTAGGAAATACTGAGTCGCGCGAGTGCCCACTTCAGGATTCAGATGGCCTAACGAGAGGTCGATGTACTGCTTATAGTACGGCAACACCAATTACAATTACTTGTATCTTAACAATTGTTTTATGCATGATATCAAGTTACAGGTGACGACCTTCAAAACCTTCTGAGAAGAATTGAGATGATTATCAAGTAGCATCCTCTCAATCCTTGGGGGCTACAATCATATTATCATCAAAAATTTGAAGATGGATGGTCATCAAGTTTTGAAGCTATCAGGCTACTCTAACAAAAAAGCTCACGAAGTCAGATGACCTTCCAGGTGCGAGTCAAGGCCAAGCCAGCATAATTATAAGTCGCAAAACAAGGAAATGTCAACAGGATAAAGAAAAGTGCGGCCTAAACATTCAAGATCAAGAGAACATGACAAGATATTCCATGAAGTTCAGGCCACACTTGGGGGGCTAATGTCGGGGGAATAATTAACCCGCGACTTATTCGAATTTAATAACAGCGACTCAAGGCCGCGCTATTATTGTTGGGCCACGTGAAAGATGGGCTAATCTCGCATCGCAACTCGATAAAGGAAGGCTCTAGAAGGTCGGTGCAAACTTGCCTTGGAAGACAAGAAAGATAATCAGGCTTCGTGTAGAACTCTTGTAACCTGACGAGCCTCTGTGTATATAAAGAGGACTCGCAGGACTTAGAGAGGGTCAAGCCCTTAAACCCTAGCTCATACGGCGAGTACCAGATCGGATCGCCTCCATTGTAACACCTCGAATATCATATCAATACCAATCTAGGGTAGGCAGGAAGTAGGTCTTTTACCTCAATGTCACATTGAGGGGGCCGAACCTGGGTAAATCTATGTTGATCTTTGTTCCTGCGATCCCAAGCTCGGAGATGGTTGACTCGCGTAATCCCACACCTACGAAGTCATCCATGACACCTGACGTGACAAACCCACGACAGGGGCCGCGCACGCCCGCGCACCCGTGGCTCGGCGCCGTCGACCAGGGAGGTGCAACACATGGTGGAGGGCGGTGGGCGTGACCGCGCCGGAGAGGTGGCCGCATCTTCCGCACCTCTGCATCGTACGCTCCCGTACGTTGGGTCTGGACGGGCGCGAGACGCCGCCGGCGTAGCGCATCAGCAGGACGGGGCGGACGTGGGCCACCGAGCAGGGGCCGGCAAGCAGAGGAGGCGTGTAGGGGGGCTCGGCCTTGAGAAGGGGCGTTGGGGCGGCGCCCGGGCGGCGGCCGGCCGGTGCTCGGCCGCAAGCACGGGCGCGCAGGGGGGCTGCGGCGGCGCTCGGCCGCGAGCCGCGAGCACAGGCGCGGTGACGGCACACAGCCGGAGGCAACAGCGCTCGGCCGCTCGCCACTGCTCGGGACGGAGGCCGGCGCGGTGGAACCGCGCAGCTCCAGCTGTGACCTTTTTTTTTGCTGTGACATGTGGGTATTTTCTATTTTACAATATGACCCTCCCAATATAACACAGGGATTTTTTTGAAAAATTTCAGTCCAGAACGGGATGACCTGTCCCGTTTGTGACCAGCGTGCACTACATGTCGAGATGTGTAACCAAAAAATCCTGTTATCCAGATATGTGACCAAAGTGCACATCGACGACGAGATGAGTGACCCCAGTGCAATTAACTCTTTGAATACGCTCTAAATAAACTAGTCATCAACCCGTGCACCTGCACGGGCTAGTTATGTCTATGAGCTTTGTTCTATCTATTTTTGCAATTTAAATCCATATACTATTCTAAACATTTTTTGTGATTTTAATAGATTTTTTTAAGGTATATATAGTATGTTTTTTTTTATTTTATGATTTTGGTTTATATAGATTTGTATTTGTATTTGTTGTGGAGGGTATGTGACGGAGTGGCTACTGAGATCTGTGCATCTTCATGAGTAGTCTAATGGTAGACTTTTAGTACCTGCCGTTAGTTGCATAGCAAAATACCAGTTTTAATAGTGATACATGTCTTTGGTTTACATTATTTGTGTTCCGTTGATATTAAACCTTGGCAACACATATTGCGTCTATGTTTTACTTAGTACAAAAACTGCAACAGTTCGTCTTTATGTGATAAGAATAACCGTTATTTAAATATCAGATGGCAGAGTCAAAGAATGCAAGGCGAGTTTAGGGGGTTGGGGTGAAAAGCTTATTACATTGAAGAAAATTTCTCAATTTTCATTCATATAAAATGCAAGTGTAAGTTTCATGCAAGATTCAAGATTGCAAAGTATATCCTTGTATCATTAACAGTATAGTGATGGGAGAAGAACCAAATTTGGAAGCCGAAGTCAAAAATATTGATGGGAGAAGAACCAAAATTGGAAGCCGAGGTCAAAACTCTACTGACCAAAAGTTTGGGAGAAATAACTCAATGTTTGCAATAATTAAGAACCTGTGAGATAAAGCCTACCGTATGTCAAAGGGCTGCTTTAAAGAGAAAGTTGACTGGTCTCCAAATCCCCTCATTTGGAGAAAAATGAAGAATCACATTCTCCATTAGCACCATTCTTCTATTTTTTAGCTGTCCCCAATGTCTAGGTTGGATCTAGACGCTGCAGTGCAGGGAGTTGTGAAGAGTAGCCGGCATGGATATCGACGGAGCAACAACCGTAGTGAGAGTCGTGGTAGAGCAACTGGCTTATGCAGAGTACGTACTGCCGGACGCCTGGTCATGGAAGCTCGCCGGTTGACATTCTCTTCCTCCCCGTCCACGCTCCCCCGACGTCGACCTCTAGTGGCGGTGCTGCCACTCCTAGGCACTGCCTCCAGCGGCGGCGCCTGCAATTTTTCAGCTCGCCCAGCTCCCCTTCCTTGCCGTATAACTACTGCTGCCAAGTACCAACGCCCATGCCTGATTCTGAGGCTGCGGATTTGGCTCCTCTCGACCTTGCCACAAAACTGCACCTGTGGCTCATGTTGTCGACATCCTCAACTATCATGGCAACCAAGTGGATGAAGAATTGAAGATGGCCTTCCCGAAGATGCTCAATTTTTTAGGTTCTCTCCAACTGCCTCGCCAATATGGATGAAGATGGCCTTCCCGAAGATGCTTAGTTTTTGAGGTTCTTTCCAACCGCCTCGCCAACAGGTCAACACCAACTTTAACTTCGCTGTATGAAATAAAAAACAAAATACCGTTGCAATATCAGTACTAAATCTTTTGCTTTATGTTATTAGCAACTTTGTAGTGTTTCTTCTAAATTGTCCAAATTGAATTTAAAAAATTACATTAAGCTGGCATGAAACATACCGCTGTCAGCCAAGCCGCAAGCTTTTTTTTCGTTGCTCCTTTCGTCCACAACGACTCTGGTAGAGGTCAGGTTTCTCTGTATTCTGTACTAAGATTTTTTTTTTTACTTACCCATAGTTAAAATCCTGTAGTCCGCATGCCCGGATTCTGTGCACCGCTGCAACGATAACTGATTGCTTCTATGCTACCATAGGCCACAGGAGGTACCCCCTAAGCTGATATGCTAAGATTTATTCGTTGTCACTAATATTCAGATCTTTCATGTGGAAAAGGTTCCCATACAAACGATCTAGACATGAAAGCAACAATAGTTATTCACATTTGCTAAATAATCAGAAGAGAACATTAAAAAAAAAGTAATCAGACAAAACCTGGAGTCTAATATTCTTTCATGCCCTATGAAATTATTTCCTCAAACTAACTTCTTTTGTTGAAACAGAATGGAGAATTATAAATGGGTACAAATACCAATACATATTTTTCTTTAATATTCGTTGGCATATTATTTTAATAATGGTTGTGCAAATGATTTTTTTTTCTGAATAAGCAATGAAGATTAACCTGGGTATATAAAGTCAATATGAGCGGAGGTAGCATTGGTGCGCTCGAGTAGCAAAATTACCTGAAGAAAGCAATCCGTTTAAGACCCTGCATGTTGGTGTATGCATTTTCTTTCCAACACAAAATTCTTTTTACATGCACATTGGGTCAACGATCTTAATGCATCAATCCAGACACTTATTCCTTGTGTTCATTATTATTATCACGTTGTATGATCCAAGTTGGAATGCGTTGTAGTAAGATATACATAAATAGATGACCAAACCTCAGACTGGACGGGCCACATGGAGATGCGTCAGAGATTTTGTTCTCCTGTGCTCCGTCCTTTGAAGACATTATGATTAGATATACCCTACAAATCATGAGATTTAGCCGGTATTCAGAAGAAACAACATTACTACATTGAAATCTTTTCCATAGGAAACATCAACTAAATCCCTTGGCTAGCATGGGGTGACATGGAACATCATCTGTTAAGTTTCCTATTAATACGAAAGTGAACAGGTTGGATGGCAGTTTATTTGTAGATGCAGAGAACGCAAGCTTACTGCAAGGTCTCACTCAAAGCAATGCAAATCAACCGAGCTAGCTCTCGGGAGCTACCTACAGGCAAAGCAGATCAACCCAGCTTGATCTCCTCCACTCCATACATCACACAATATGGTCAAGCTCAATGATGAACGATACTCATGTATACTACTGATTTTTCTTTAATGAGACGTTACAGATCAAGCCGAATCTGCAATTTCAAAAAAACAGAGAGAACAAACAGGGAGTCAACGATATAGGTTACTTGCCTGCAGACTACGGCAGGAGTGATAAGAGAGAAACAGGAATAATGGGGTGGAATTAGCGTTACTCGGCAGCCTCGCCAGTGATGGGCGATCCCTTTTTCAGTCTTCCGCTTGTACACCGGACATCGGACATGGAATATGAGGAGATTTAATGGTTGGAGAGATTATGGAGACTTGATCGCGTCGCTCGATTTCAGCACGCATGGAGAATTGAACTTGAAGAGGCGACACCAGACATCAGAGAGACGATGGAGAGGTGGAAGAACTGACGCTAGGGTTTGCTTGACGACGGGCCGATGGGGATTATTCTTTTCGGCAGGAGAAAAAAATTTGGCAAGTAGGCCTTCACGTGGGATAGAGATCGAGCATGGACTTAGGAGACGGCAGGAGAAGAAAATTTGGCAAGTAGGCCTTCAGGTGGGATAGAGAGCATGGACTCTATGAGATAGTTCATCCGACGGCCGACGGCAGTTAACAAACAGATCGTACGGATAGTTACCGTAGCTTCTCTAGGATTAACGTGGAGTTTCGTACGGTGCCTCCAATTAGTAAATATAAGATAGTAATCATCATATTATATATATGCATTGTCATGCGCTTAATATTTTGTCAATTACCCAGCTGTAATTTGTTCACCCAGCATGTTAGTTATCTTTTATGGAGAGACACCTCTAGTGAATTGTGGACCCCGGTCCATTCTTTTACATTGATTAAACCACAAACTGCAAACAATTGTTCTCTTTTACTTTTCTGTAATTTAATACTGTTTTTCACACCATACGTTTAATCCTTTGTTTTCAGCAAGCCGGTGAGATTGACAACCTCACTGTTTCATTGGGGCAAATTAGTTTTATTGTGTTGCGTGCAGATTCCACGTTGGTGATCGAGTAACGGCGCCGCCAACAACCTTCTGAAGTGCTACTGCTCCTACTGGTTCGATAAACCTTGGTTTCATACTGAGGGAAAACTTACTGCTGAACTATATCATACCTTCCTTTTGGGGTCTCCCAACGAACATGTGCTTCACGTCAACACTCACTCCTCTTGCTCGAAGCAGATGAGAATAGTGCAGCCAAGGTGAATGCGATCCTTCAAGCATATGAAGCATGTTCTGGGCAAGTCGTAAACCGAGAAAAATCATCTATTCTTTTCAGCCGGAAATTAAAGCGAAATATAAAAGAGGCCATACTTGCTGGTTTGAATCTCTCATCTGAAGCGTTTGGTGGAAAATATCTCGGTTTACCATCCTATGTTGGCCGAAATAGAACAGAATGTTTTGAGTACTTGAAGGAAAGAATTTGGAAAAGATTGCACACTAGTGGAGACTGGACCTATTGTCCCGGGCCGTGAGGGCCATTTGTCGTGGTTGGCCAACCGCGACAGCGGAGGCGGGACTAATGGTCCAACCACTAGTCGCGGACCTGTCACCAGCCGGGACAAATGGTCCTCATCCTGGGTGTGCTAGGGGCAGAACCTTTAGTCGCGGTTCGTATAACGGGCCGCGACTAATGGTTATCTGCCGCGGCAGAAATTTGGGCACTTTCTGTGCCGCGGCAGAGAGTTCATTTTTTTTAGGGTTTAGGGTTTACTAAATCTCTGCCGCGGTAGAAATTTGGGCACTTTCTGTGCCGCGGCAGAGAATTCATTTTGTTTTATTTTATTCATTTATTTTCTTCATTTCAAAATAGTTTTCGTATATTTCTACGCTACCACATACCGTACACAATCGAGCATACAAATATATACAACTTTGATAGTTACATGGAGATCACAATTACCGGGACTAAGCCCGTCTATTCGATTACACGGCACGGCATCATCGGTTGCGCCTATTGTTCACACTAAATTCTCCGGCGTCGTCTACCATCTCTTTCAGCAAAAATCCCGCCAGGTCCTCTGCAATTGCTATTACGCGTTGCTCTGGTAGGACCTTTTCCCGCATTCTCTCAAACTGTATAAGAAAGGGAGATCAATATGAACATCAATCATGATAACAAAAAGTGAGGTAATAAAATAATGTTGTGAACGTATTTCTTACGTCGACTCTATAATCTTTGTGCTCAGTGGTAAACATGCGAATAAACTCGCAAACGTAGTATCCACATAGATGCGTCCCCGATGGCTGCCTCGCGCACTTTACGAGAATAGAATTCAATCAAAATAATAATCTAGCATCAAAATAATAACTGTATTGAAACTAGAAGTAAAGAGATGCGCGGTCATATCTCGTACTACTTACCGAGACCGGAGTAAACGTCAGCTTCTCACTAAAGGAACCCTTCACCACTCTCTTGAATCGGTTCCAAACCCTGCCCGGCAAAGAAAATGAATTAATGAATGAGTTAATTCATTACCTGATATCTCATGAAATCAACGAAAGAGACCGATATAGCGCGAATATTACCTCTGGAGCATGTCCTGCATGTTGCGGAACTCTTCCAGGTTTCTCTTTAATGGGTCCATGACATCAACTATTCCCTTATCAACTCGTATGTCTAGCAGAATCCAGTGAAAGCTGCACCCGTTTATATATACGTCAGTAACTCATCAATTACACTTAACATCGAGTAAGTAAAAATTAGTGTGTACAAGACAGTAACACTCTTACTCGAAGTTGTAAGGAAACAATATGTGGTCACAGTAATTTTGCTCCGTTAGAAACCTTAGAAGGTTTCCCGCCGTCTCGTCGGGTTTCGTCGTTAGCATTTCTATATGTACTTTATCTGGGTCAATGAACCCAACACTATAGACCTTTCTTTTACAATACTGCATCTTCATTCTGCATAATATAGAGTACAAAAGGATATATATAATGAGAATAATTACAAATGCAATGAACTGAACAAGTTATATGTAGACAATGAATTCAACAACTTACAGACAATAGCAACTCATGAGAGATTTGTCGAGGGCGTCCAAATTGAATAACTGGAAGAGTTCTGAAAAGTCAACATGGACCTCTTCGGGTCGGAAGAAGTACTCTGCTGGGACTTTCGCCACGATCATTATTCTGTCCCCCTTTACCTCTCTCAAGTACCATTGATGCAAATTTCGCATTTGTGTTGGCAGTTGTTTCAACTTCTGTTCGCTGACCAAAGGCTTCCCTGGGACATATGTAGGGGCTACATCAGCCATGGGTAACTTGTCGTCTTCGGAACCTAACAGTTCAGCAACAGACACACCCATAGCGGCCGCCAACTTTGCAGCTTCTACCAAATCCTGCTGTTGTGCCTGAGGAACGTCTTTGGATAACACCTTGAGGGGTGGGATCGATTGTTTGGCCTGTTCTCCGAGCTGGGGAATGTCCCTTCGTTTCCCGTTTGCACTTTTAATTGATTTGCTCCCGCTTGCACTTTCACTTGCTTTGCTCCCGCTTGCACTTTTACTTGATTTGTTCTTCTCCGCTTTTTGCTTCTCAGTGTATACCGGGGTGGGCTCTGTTTTCTTCTTTGCAAAATGCGCATCTTTATCAGCCTTTGCGATCGCTGCTATTTCCTCGTCAGTACGATCGTAAGTTCTGATGGGAAGATTCTTATGAGGTACTCTTGGATGGGGCGACCTTTTTCGTTTTGGGCTGCTGCTTCGTTTAGTACTCAACGACGAAACACGCTTCCGCTTATTGTCCTTAGCTGGCAAAGGTGGCGGCGAAGACGGCCGGCCCAAGTCCGGCGGCGGAGATCGAGATGGACTCGCGCTGTGTTGATCATAGTCTTGGGGTGGGCTTCTTGTAGGTGATGGTGACCTGCGACGACTCGGAGGCGGTGTTGGACTTGGCGCCGAGCCTAGAAGCTTGATGTTGTTCTTGTCCCATAGAATGATACCACCCAGTACTTCTCCGAGTGTCTTCTCACCTTCAGGTCCATGGATGTCAAGCTCCATTGAGTCAAACCCCTTTACGATTTCATCCACCCCGACTTTAGCATAGCCAGCTGGAATCTCACGGCCCTGCCAACATGCCTCAGGTGGACAAGGTAAAGCAGTTCCGACCGCCACCTTCAGGGATATGTTCTTCACCTTCTGATGGAGCTCACAAGATATCTGCTCCTTGATTCCATCCACGGGGTAGCCGGGACCGCCATCTATCATCAGTGCACCATCAGACGGGACCTCCGATTTAGCCACGCTGCTTCTCCGCAGAGATGGACCGGCGGGTAATATTGAGTGCAGGATCTTGTAGGCGCTCTCCTCTAAGTTCGTCAATCTGCTGCTGCTGCTTGTCAATTCTTGCTAGCAACTGGTTGAACTTGTCTTCCTCCTCCTCCTCCCGTTGCTTCTTTGCTCTCGATCGGCTTCTATAAGTATCTTTGTCTTTGGGAAACCCAATCTCCCAGGGATAACTAGGGCCAAAGCCTCGTGTTCGTCCTCCGTGTTCTGGATTCCCGAGGACCTTTGTCAGCAAGTCTTTCTCTCTATCAGCACGGAACTTTAATTTCCCCTCTTTAATTTCTTTCACCACTTTCAGCCATGTCTCCCTGGGTACCCTAATCCCCTCATTGCAAATAAGATCCCCTGTCTCCATGTCATACTCACTCCCATGCGCAAGGAAAAAATTTCGTGTCCTCTGTTCCCATTCGTCGCGAATTGGTTCTGGAACGATCCCTTTAGCAAGCAGCGCTTCCTCTGTCGCGTAGCCCCCTGTCCCGAGCTTATGGTGATATTTCTTTTTCACAGCATTTGTCTTGGCTCGTGTTGACTTTTCCGTAGCATCATCTGACTTCTTGTACTTCACAAATGCATCCCAGTAAGCCTTCTGCTTCACTAGATAGCCCTCGAATTTTGGAGCACTATTGGTCTTCTGATACTCTTGCCATAATGTTTTCTTCCACTGCCGGAATAGTTCGGCCATCTTCTTAAGAGTGAACACCTTGACTTTGTCCCTCAATGCAGCTGTGTCGTCCTCTTCCTCACATTCTGGGAGGGTGAAATGTGCCATGAGGTCATTCCAAAGACCATCTTTGTACCTTTCGGCGACATACTCATTATCTTCCACCCCTTTGGGCTTATTCCACTCTCGAACGGTGATGGGGACGCGATCCCTAACCATAACTCCGCATTGTTTTACAAATTTCTTTGCAACCTTTATGGGTTCCAACGGTTCGCCCACTGGTGATATCTTCGTAATTGTATAATGCGCAGATGCGGCCAACTTTTTGGCCGGGCCTCGTTTGGAACATTTGCTCGAAGTGGAGGCCTAAGAGAAGAAACATTCGTCAATTCATATATGTACAACTCAATTAATGCATCTACTGACCATCGGACTTCATATATATACCTTGTCGGACTTCGTTAAGGGTCCATCATCGGAGCCGTCGCCTTCTCCATCATCAGAGGCGTCGGCTTCCCCCTCATTTTGGTCGACCTCTTCACCCTCACCGGATGGGTTCAGATACATCGAGGGAGATTCGGGTGGATCAGCACCGGTGGCGTTGTGGATTATGTCCTCGAGAATTTCTTCTTGTCTTAGGTCTCTGCGGATCGGACTAGGTGGATCCATAGTTTCTGCAAAATGCACACAATACTTAGCAAAATTTCTAAAGTACCATACTTAGCAAAATGCACACAATTGTCTTAGGTCTCTGCGGATCGGACTAGGTGGATCCAACAGGTAGGGCTGTCAAAAAAGTTCGGGCTCGACAAACTGTTTGAGTTCGGCTTGTTAAAAGCTCGATTCGAGCTCGGCTCGAAGTCTTAACAAGCCAAACTCAAGCCTAACGTGTAGCTCGCGAGCCATTCGAGCTCGAGCTCGAACAGTTCGGCAAAGCTCGGTCAAACACATGCGATGGAGCACGCATCGCTAAACTATGCGCATTTTGTAGGAACATAGGCTAAATCTAGGCTATGCAGCTTGTCTTTTGCGACGTCCAAAACTAGTCCATGTCCATGTAGCCAAGTGCTACACCAACGACACGATAGCTCAGGTCCACCACATGAACAAAAAAAGAGAAAAAAGAATGCCTGATCGCAGTTTACTTTTTTTCCTTGCTATATTTAGCTATATGTAGGGCTGTCAAAAAAGTTCGGGCTCGACAAACTGTTTGAGTTCGGCTTGTTAAAAGCTCGATTCGAGCTCGGCTCGAAGTCTTAACAAGCCAAACTCAAGCCTAACGTGTAGCTCGAAGGTCAACCTGGGCTCGCTCGAGCTCGGCTCGAACTTCTACCAAGCTCAAGCCGAGCCCGCCTGTGTTCGCTCGAGTTCGGCTCGTTGACAGGCCTACCAACAGGGACATCGTCGCCGAGAACAATAAACTAAAAACACCTAAGTCAAAATTTCTATTTGTACACTTAAAAAGTAATACCAATACTTAGCAAAATTTCTAAAGTACCAATTTAACTTAGTAAAATTTCTATTTCTACACTAATTAAAAAAGTAATACCAATTTAACTTAGCAAAATTTCTAAAGTACCAATTTAACTTAGCAAAATTTGTAAAATACCAATTTAACTTAGCAAAATTTCTAAAATACCAATTTAACTTAGTCAAAATTTCTATTTGTACACTTAAAAAGTAATACCAATACTTAGCAAAATTTCTAAAGTACCAATTTAACTTAGCAAAAATTTCTATTTCTACACTAATTAAAAAAGTAATACCAATTTAACTTAGCAAAATTTCTAAAGTACCAATTTAACTTAGCAAAATTTGTAAAAATACCAATTTAACTTAGCAAAATTTCTAAAATACCAATTTAACTTAGCAAAATTTCTAAAATACCAATTTAACTTAGTAAAAATACCAATTTAACTTAGTAAAATTGCAAAATTCTAAATACCAATCTAACTAATCTAAAATTTAACCTAAAATTAAACTACCCTAAAAATCTACCTAATTAACTGATCTAAATTTAAACTAACCTAAAAATGTACCTAATTAACTGATAAAAAGAACTAACCTAAACAGAGCGGCGCCGGCGCGGAGGACGTATGGCGGTGGGCTCGGAACCGGAGGAAAGCTTGAGCGGCGGGCGCGGAGGACGGCGGGCTCGGGCGGGGCGGCGGCGCGCGGGGACGGAGGCGTCGGGGACGGCGGGCGACGGGCGCGCGGGCTCGGGCGGGCGGAGGAGGCGACGGGCGCGCGGGGACAGAGGGCGCACGGGGACGGAGGGCGCGGAGGACGGCGGGCGACGGGCGTGCGGGGACGGAGGCGTCGGGCGCGTGGCGGAGGACAGCGGCCGGCGGCAGGAGGCGACGGTGGCGGTGGAAAAATTCGGCAGCCTGACGGCGCTATGTCGGAAATGGCCTCCGGTGTCGCGGTCTGAGCCACGCACCGGGAGACGTAGTTTTTATATAGACACACTTTTAGTCGCGGGGCGTGGAAACGACCGGGACCAAAAGGGGGTCTTTAGTCCGCGGGGCCGTGGCTCAACCGCGCTACTAAAGGTGGGTGCGGGGGGCGGTTTCAGATCGCGCGCGCATCGCAGCCTTTAGTCGCTGGGCGTGGAACCAACCGGGACCAAAAGTGAGCTTTAGTCGCGGCTGGTGGTATGGGCCGTGACTAATGGACCAAAATTTGCGCGCGCTGGGCCAAAAAATGTGCTCGCGCGCTGTGTTTCTCTGTTTTTCAAATACTTACTCACAAATGATTTAACTCTACAAACATTTGAATATTGAATAAATTTGAGAAAACTTCCAACATGAAAAGTACTTGAATTTGAATAAGTAATCCAAACCATTTTCTGTTTTATAAAATAATTATTGTAACTCTACAAACTATTAACAATTTTTCCATTTTCAATTAAAAATGGATTAACTAATATTTTTTGCATATTTTTGAATCTTGGAGCCAATGACAACAGTGGATCATTTGATAATAACTAGTTCATCGACCGAATACAAATCATTTATACGGAATGACATAACTGGATAATTTGTCCTAACAATCTTAGTCATACTCCTGCCTAGGCCTATAATACTCGTCCTCGTAATCGTCGTCGTCGTCGCTGTCATCGGACGGCGCTCGTGGCTCCCACCTCGACGGGTGAGCACGCCTGGACTGGATCTGAGGGTAGCGCAGGCGGGGGTTATCGCCGGCCGTGATGTAGTTCATAACGCCCTGGAGAGTTCGGCCAGCCCACCACAGCTGACGGCCGGCCTCGTTGAAGTCCGAAGGAGGCGGGCCGTCCCCCTCGTACCTGGCGAGCGCCCTCTCACGCCGATTGATGAAGAAGGCGTCCCAAGTCGGGCGGTAGTCGGGATGCCAGCGGGGATCCATCTGCTGCTCCGGCGTGAGCTCGAGGTAGTAGTGATTCGTGATGGCCACCCGGCGCGCCACACCAT
>QRDG01000193.1:1719970-2059140 GCA_012064385.1 Puccinellia tenuiflora
GAGGAAAGGTTCACACCTTCCACCCATACCAAAATCTCCATTGCCTATTCTAGTTGGATTTTATCTATATGTGGTTTTAGAGCTTGTCATGATCTTCAAGACAAGCTCAAGTTCATAAAAACGGATTCCGTATGAAAAACTTATTGCGTTTTTGATTTTGGAGGTTTAACGGTTTGTATTTTTATAGAGAGGTTTTACTTTTCCCCTTTTGGTTTTACCTTCCCATATTGTTCTATGATGTTTATCCTCATAATCTTGTAGTGCTCGTTGTGGTGATTCCAACGAGCCCAAGATCATCGAAAACGGAGATCGGATGCAAAAGTTATCGCGTTCTCGTGCGTGCTGTGTTTACATTCGTATGGCATTCGGATTTTCATCCGGATTTTCTGAGTGAAATCCGAACGTTCGGAATTTTCCGGATCTATTCCGGACGGATTCCGAGATGAACCAGTTTGTGCTCTCTGTTAGTGTTTCGGGAATATTCCGGACCATTCCGGACCAAATCCGGATGACCACGAAAACTGCATAACGGTCAGATCTTGTTGACCTATAAAAAGGGGGCTTCTTCCCCAAAGGTTCCCTAACCATTAGAGCTCTTTTTCTCTCTCTCCTCCATTGTGCTAGAGCTCAAATCACATAGATCTCCCAATCCCTCCACCCAAACTTGTTGATCTTTGGAGGATTGAAGGAGAAGATCTAGATCTACATTTCCACCAATCCATTCCTCCTCTAAGTGAGGGGAACCTAGTAGATCTTGATCTTGGAGTTTCTTGGTGTTTCTCCTTTGTTCTTTCTCTCAAATCCCTCCCAAGCATTAGTTGCTTTGGTTGGATTCGGGTTGGAAGAACTTGACCACTTAGTTGTTCTTGCCATTGCATTAGTTGCATCGGTTTGAGTTCTCCACGGTGATTCGTGGAAAGTGAAGTTGAGAAGCTTGTTACTCTTGGGTGCTTTGGTGCCCTAGAACTTGTTCCTCTAGGGCACGTTGGTACCCTAGACGGTTTGTTTTCTCAGAGTCTGGCTTACGGGATTTGTTGGGAGCCTCCAATTAGGTTGTGGAGGGAGGCCCAACCTTGTTTGCTTCGGAGCTTTGGTAGCTACAAAGACATTGCCGGGAGCCACCAATTGAGTTGTGGTGTGTGCCTCGGCCTTGGGCATCGAGTCTTGGTGGCTCGATGCATTTGGTGAAGACCCTCCAACTTGTGGAGTGAGCTTCATCCTTGTAAAGGTTCTAGTTGTCAACCTCAACGGCAACATAGTGACAAGTGCCTCGCCACATTGGTGGTAAGACACAACGGAGATACGGTGTGCCATATCAAGGCTACTCGGTGTTTCACATTGGTGAACACCGCGCCGCTCCAACGGAGACTAGCTTCCATTGGGAAGTGAACTTCGGGATAAATCATCGTCTCCAAGTGCCTCGGTATTTCTATCCCGAGCTTCTTACTTATGCTATTTACTTTGTGATAGACATCGAGCTTAAAGTCATATATCTTGCTATCACCTAGTTGATCATATTGCTTAGCATAAGTTGTTGGTGCACATAGGTGAACCTAGCTAGTTTAGGTTTTGGCTTGATAAATTAAAACGTTAGTTTTATTCCGCATTTATTCAAGCCTTAACCGTAATAATTTTAAATCGCCTATTCACCCCCCCCTCTAGGCGACATCCGTGTCCTTTCAGATATGTCTCCGCCGCGTCGGCTGTAGCGCCGCTTTGTAAGTCTGCTCCGCCATTAAACTCTCGAAGGGACAGGTGTGAGGATGACAGCGGGCCAAGCCTGTCAGTGGACTTGCCCGGATGTCCGGCACCGCGAAGGCATCCCCCAAAGTTGGAGGCCCGGTTCGCGGTGCCGGACAGGTTTTCAGCCGGACGAGTGCTTTACGACCCCTGGTGTGACCGATTTTTCTGTCCGACACCCCAAAAGGCCTTTACGGGTCCTTTTACCACCCCAGTGGAGATGCTCTAAGGTACAAGAGATAGGGATTTCGAGTTGAGGATTCATTCCGTGGTTTTGTTACCGGAAATAGGATTGTGGACACAAGTAGGCACGCCTTCAAGGTTCGAAAGCACAGATTCTGCTAAACAAGGACCGACACACATGGTGGAGTCCCTCCAACACGATGCCCCTCTGTTAGGAGAATCGCATACAGAGATCTGAAAGCAATAGAACATGCTGGGCAGTAGCAGCTCACATGCATATCACAGTATCAACATATGTTATGCTGCAGTCTGTGTGCTTGACCAACACATGTACGGGTCCACCGTTTCGCTCCCAGGTCACGAGGAAAGCGATCAGGAGGCGACCCATCTGTCCCAACTCCACCGGCCGCCGCCGGTCCCTGCGTCCTCCGTTGCCCACTCCGGCGACGCGAGGAGGTGGGGACCATGGCGCTTCGGCGCTGGTCTGTAGTTAGGGTTAGCCTAGTGTTTCCTTGGGGTGCCGTTGGGGTGGTGGACCGGCGCCCGGGCGAATAAATCTGTGTCAACTCCACTCCCACCCGGCGTCGACCTCCACGACGGTGCCTCGGAGTTGATGGCAACGTGTGCTGCTCCGTCCTTCAGATCGGCAGCTTGGTCTTCTCGCCGTCCTTCAGATCTGGCGAGATCAGTTTCTCGGTGTGTCGCTGGCGTTCGTGGTTCGCGACGGCGCTGGCGGCCGGGGTGAGGTGATTCTTCTGGATCGAGGATGTTGGTCTGGAGGTGGTGGATCTGTCATTCCTCTCCGACTTCATCGATGGGAGGCGACAGATCTTGGTCCAAGACAGCACGGGACGTCCCCCGGTCGACGTGCCACCGCGACATGTGACTGCTGCGTGCAGCGGGCCTGTTCATCGACTCACAAAGCCTCGTTGGCGATGGTGCTTTCTCGGATCTTACAATGGTGGAGGCTCGACGTCTTTTCCGGCGTTCGCCTTGGCGGCGCTGGAGTTGGGCGGCGGCCGCTCGCTACGGTGGTTGCAGGAAACCCTAGGGATCGTTTTGTATTTTTCGATCTTTTAGGTTTTTATCTGCAAATTCAGGATAATCATTTTATCCCGGTTTGTCTTCTAGTTTCCATATGTGTTGCTTATTGTAACTTGATTTTTAATTAGGCTTTGTTTGGATGTAGAAAAAACTGCCTCGGAATTGAATTGGACTGGGAATTCCAAATCCAAGGTGGAAAGGAATTGGCCTCCAATTCCAATTCCGTTGTTTGGATGTGCTTGGTATTGTTGTTGGAATCAAAGGTTGACACCCAATTCCAATTCCTGTTTGGATGTACAAACCATGGAATTGGATGTTTTGTAAGTTTGAACAATATAAAATGTATATGTATGAAAAATTAATATCTATATATCGGAATGTTTATATATTATTTTTGACACATAATAATATTAAAAAATATCCAAATAAATTCACAGCAACAACATAAGTTGGAATAATCATGGAAAATACATATGGGAATCATAACACAACATAAATAATAATTTTGTCTCTAGAAATAGCACAAGTGAGTAGTTTATGTCCCTTAAACATAACACAAACAAGCACAAATGGGCATTTCACAAAGAACACATTACATAGTAGTCCATAACAACAACCACACATGAGAGAACCTTCAAAAAACTACAGCTTGTGCAAATCTCCCTCGAATTTCTGCAGTACAAAAAATTAACACGTTAGGAGCTGCTTCCTTGGTCCAGCGAGCAAATTTCCCTCGTCTGTCATCTACCAAGACAGAAAAGTTTCACCGGGGAGAGCTGCGCTTGTGGGAGGGCTAGAGAGAGGGGAGAGATGCGCTTGTGGGAGGGCTAGCGAGAGGACAGAGCATGGTCCTCCCGCCGGAGTTCCCTTCCCGCCGAGAGCTACCGGTCGATCTAGGTTAGGTAGCTCACGGGAGGGCTCGGAGGGCAGGGGAAGCAGGTCCAGCGACGGGGACTCGGAGGAGGACGGCGAGAGGGACAGACTAGCGGGGATGGGGAGAAGGGGAGGAGGGCAGGGGAACACAGCGGCGGCGGCGGCGCCGGTTGCTCCAGGTCGACCTCGCTCTGTTCGTCGCTGCGGGAGCAGTCTGTTTCCTCCTCGCGAACGGGTACGCGAGCGAGCAATTCCCAGCGTTTCTGAACCCTCGACTCCAAATTGTGCGAAAGGAGGTGGAACGCGTGCGGGGGGCTCGCTCGGAATTGGCTTCACGTTTCCCTGACCGAATTCTACATACAACACCCAAACAACGGAATTCGGCCCAGCCAATTCCATATGGCCAATTCCGAGGTGTTTTTCATACATCCAAACACTACCTTAATGAAATATGTGGTTGCTCTAAAAAAAAAAGCATATGTTATGCTGCATCGACGTGAAAATGTAGCAGCATTCCAATCCTCAAATGCCTCGACTGAATTCTGCCCAAATTTGGTGAGTTTCGCGGTGCAAGTCAAAGTTCCCGCGGAAGCTCACGTTCCGTCCAAGTCCAACCGCTTCACTTCGTCTCACTGTCAACTCGACCCCACGGACCACGCAGCACGCATACCCTACACGTCAGCCATTCCCACCGTACCGCTCTCTTCCCTGAGACAGAATCAGAGCTGTCCAGCATCCAACCAACGGTGCGGATACCTCCTCCGGTCCTCCCCCACCACCAGCCAGGGGAAAAAAAATAATCTCCCCGTCCCCTCCACTGGCGTGCTCTCCCGGGGTCCCGATCCAACTGACAAAGCCCACCAATTCCAGCACGCGAAACCCTCGCCGGCGATGGCCTCCGCCGTCCTCGCCGGCCGGAGCGGGACGCACCACCACTGGGTAGAGAATCGCGCCCCGATGACGCCTCTGGCGGCCCCCGCACCAAACCCTAACCCCGGCCGCCACGCCCTCCCGCGCGCCGACACCTCCAAGGCACCACCGCCGCCGCGGCCTCCGCTGGCCTCTCCGGCGCCAGGCTACCTCACGTTCTGTCCGGCGGGGCTGTCCCTCCGCGAGGCCGCCGCGCTCCGGGAGCGCCTCAACGGCGAGCTCGGCCAGGTCCGCGCCCTGCTCTCCCGCATCGACACGTGGCAGCGCGAGCTGGAGCAGCAGCAGAAGGAGAGCCTCCCCGCGCCCCCACCCAAGCTCCGGGCGGCGATGCGGAAGCGGTGCGCAGATCCTGGCGAGGCTGCAGAAGGACAAGCGGAGCGTCTGGTTCAACTCCCCCGTGGAGGTCGAGGCCCTGGGGCTCCACGACTACCACGCCGTCATCAAGAGCCCCATGGACCTCGGCACCGTGAGGGCCGGCCTCTCCGCCGGGAGGTACCCCTCCCACGACGCCTTCGCCGCCGACGTCCGCCTCACCTTCGCCAACGCGCTGCGGTACAACCCCGTCGGCCACGGCGTCCACACCTTCGCCGGCGACCTCCTCGCCTCGTTCGAGAAGATGTACGCGGAGGCCGTCTCTTGGTTCGAGGACGAATGCAGGCGGCTTGCGCCGCGGCCGAAGCCAGTGAAGGTGGAGGAGCCTCCACTGCCGGTGAAGCCTAGGGTCGTGAGGATGCGGAAGCCCAAGGCGAGGGAGCCGAACAAGAGGGCGATGAGCTTGGAGGAGAAGAAGATGCTCAGGGTGGGGCTGGAGAGCTTGCCTGAGGAGAAGATGCCTAATGTGCTGCAGATTGTGCGGAAGAGGAGTGTCAACAATCCGGAGCTGCTTGGGGATGAGATTGAGCTGGATATTGACGAAATGGACCGGTTCGTCAACAACTTCAACAAGGCGCTCAACAAGAGCCGACGAGCTGCCGTGGTGAATGGGGACATTGCTGAGGTTGGCGATACTGCTGGGGCTGAAGCTGTGAATGGTGCTGTGCCTACATCTCTTGACAATGCTGATGTGGTAATGGCCGTAGTAACAACACATATTGTTCGTGTTTGCAGTTAGTGGATATGCAAATTGGTCTCTCATGTGTGTTGTGTTCTTTGTTATTTGCAGGAGAGCGAGAATCCTGAGAAGACGATTGTACTGTCTGAGCAGGTGATGAGTATGTAGACATTGAGGATGAGATGCCAACCGCGACTTACCAATCAGTGGAGATCAAGAAGGGTGCTGATGTTGTGAGTGTCTCTGGTGGTTCGGGCAGTGGCTCCTCATCGACCAGTGGTACTGTCAAAGCCTGGTTTACTCGTCATGAACTGAAGTTGTTGAATTGTTTCTCATCTGACTTTGTTTACAGGTTCGGAGTCAGGGAGCTCAGGCGGCAGCCACTCAGAAGCTGGCAATACTCGCTCTCTGGTGTAGTCTCGGTTGTTCTGACGGTAGGATTTAAGTAGGGCGGATACATGAGTACTTGTTTCGTGGATGTGCATGTGGGCTTGGATTTAGTTAACGTAGTTCCTACTGGATGGGCTGGCTTTGCGGTAATCTAATAGCTCAGCTGAACAATGTATATATAAGTGAAAAGTGGAGGGTATTTTTGGCATGTGGTAGTTCATCTGTCCTTCTGATCTGAAGGTGCCTCTGACTGAGTGTGTTTTCGTAGCACTGTCTATTTTGTATGCAGTTTGGTCTTTGTTATGCACGATATAACTATGGCATCGGAGTAAAGAAGTTATTAAGATCCTGGTTATCATCTTTGTTTGTATTTACATGCGACTGGCATATGAATGATATATGATTCAGTAGCCATGCAAATCTGAGTTGATTGTGATTTTTTGTCACATGGTGTTGCTCTATTTCTAAAGTTGTACCTGTCAATGTCAACATTTGTGTGCTGTTTTATTGTCGGAGATGACAAGACGTTAAACTGTCATGTTATTTTCCTGTTGCTAGAAGCTTTTTCTGATGATAGTCGCACAAATGTCGGTACCAGGTCCAGGTGCAGGTAAACCGTTGCAATTTCTGTTACATTAGATTGCTTATATTAGCCAGGTGTAAGTGTGTAACAAATTTGGTCCTTGCTAATGTTCAGCAATTGCTTAACCGTCGAATTATCAATGCAGTTTTCAGAGCATGTCTAATGGAACCCAAACCCTTAAAAGTTTAAGGGTCGAGAATTGGCAAATTTAAGGGTTGGAGCTGTGAAAAACATGAGACAAATAGTGGAACCCTTAAACCCTTAAAAATAAGGGTCGAGGGCAAATACTAGAACCCTCAAACCCTCAAACCCTCAAACATTTCATAGCACATATCACATATCATCACAATTCATCACAATTTTCACTCCAAACAAACAAGAAAATGAAGATCATAGATGCATGGTTCAATAGTTTTTACATCACAAAATCATCATCTTCCCACTCTCGTCGGCACCATCACCAAAAAATTGCAACATGGCGCCATCTTCCCCCTCCACCACGGCGCCATCAAGCACCTCCATAGGCGCCGGTGGTGGAGTCCTCCACACCGCCATCGCCACCACCACTCATCGGAGTGTCACCTCGAAGAGAAGAGGAGGCACTACGGAACATCCTCTTCCTCGCCGCGATGCCTCCTTGTAGTCCTTCCACCACGCCAATTGCTCTTCATCCATGTCTTTTGGACATCATCATGTGCTCCTTCTCTTCCACCATGAGTTCTTTCCATACCTTTGCTTCTTTCATCGCAAGCATCCTCTCCTCGAAGTCGGCCTTGCGAGCCCTTTCTTCGGCCTTGCGCTTGGCTTCTTCACGCCTTGCTTCAACTTGTGCAAGCTTCACCTCTTTCTTCTTCTCGGTGATAACAAGCTTTGTCTCCAATGTCTTCAATGTCAATGTCTCCCTTGCCTTCATCATAGTCTCCATCTTCTCCCTAATGCTTGACACCTCTCCTTCCATCTTCTTCCTAAGCTTTGCCTTCTTGTTTCCCTCGGGCTTGCCGGCGTTCCTTTCCTCCTCATCACTATCATCCATGCTCTCCATTGCCTCCTTTTTGGGTGCGGTCTCTTGATCCCTCAACTTCCACTTGTCAAAATTCTTAAGATGCTTCCAAACATGCTTCCAAGGAAATATCTTGCCCTTGGAACCGGCCATTTCCATGTACCTCCTCTCGGCAATGCCCTCCTACAAACACACAATGGCATAATAAACACACATATAGCATAGGAGGTGCATAGCAAAGTAGATGTAAAAACATGCATATATACTCACATAGTCACTCTCCCACGCTTCCACTAGGGGGTGCATCAATCACATTTGACATTGCCGCACTCCAACGAGCACATGCGGCTTCATCAACTCCCACCGGCCTTGAAGCGACCGGAATGTACGAGGAGCGAACCCACTGGTCTTCGGCTTCATCTTGCACTAGCGTCCTCTATACGTTGCCAATACCGTTTGCTGGTTTGGTCGGTACCCGGTGCAAGCATCCATCCCCACCGAGGCCCAAGCACGAACCAAGATGATATCCTCTTCCTCGCTATAGTTTGTTGCCTTGCGACGGCCCGCCGGCGGCGAAGGCCTCCCCACCAATATCGGTCAACTCCTCCTCCTCTTCTTCTCCTTCTCCCACCTCTCCTCCGCACCATGCAAGTCATCACCAAACTCAAAGGGGTCGAGAGGAGGAGCCCCAATGTCCACCTCGGCATCTTGGAGAAGATCCATGTACGACGGCGGCGGGGGGGATGAGGTGCTGCCCCGCGCGCCGCCGCTTGTACCCGACGTGGGTGGCCGCCACCGTGGCCGCCACTTCCGCCGACGAGGTGGGGGCGTAGGAGGCCGAGGAGGTGGGGGCGGGGGCCGGCGGGACGGGAACAACGGCGGGGGCGCGGTCGACGGCGCGGCGGGAGGCCGAGGAGGCGGACGGCGGCGCGCTCGGCTCCATGGCGGAGGAGGCCAAAGGGCACGGGGCGGAGGAGGCCGAAGGGCACGGGAGAGAGGGAGGAGGCGAGCGGCGAGAGAGGGAGGAGGCGGGCGGCGGCGGCGGCGCGGGGAGGAGAGGGAGGAGGCGGGCCGGAGAGGGAGGGGGCGGGGCCGGGCACCGGCGGCGGCGCGGGTGGGGAGGGAGGAGGGTGAGCGGGTGGAGAGCGAGGGGAATTTTCTCGCGCGCTCGCGAGGAAGAGGGACGGGTCGGGGGCCGGGTCGGGTGCTCCAACCTGTACATTTACAGGCCGGAGGAGGGGTTGGGGCCTCGACCTGTAATTTTTTTTACGGATTTAGGGGTTTAGGGGTTCCACTATATGACTTTTGGACCCTCAAACCCGTAAAAAACTGGTTAATTGAGGGTTCCATTAGATAGCTCTCAGTAATCCTGTGAGAAGAGGTGCTGAGTTTGTCCTCCACAAATTGAAACGAAGAGTTGACGCCTTTTCTTCTCTGTTGATCTACATATTTACCGTGGTAACTTATCCTGGCCTATATTTTCTTATATTAGATGAGAATTTTGTTAGCATCTCATATTGCTGAACCGTGGCTCCAGCAAAGCTGCATGGGCAAGTAAGCTTGAAGAAAACGACCACCTTAAGTTCACAAAGCAAACAACCAGTGACAGAATGACTCTAGTTCAGGAGCAAAATTGTGTGAAATGTGAAGATCAACATGTCGTAAGCACATCATGCTCGCTTACCAGCATCCAGAAAGATCCAAAACGAAAAAGAAATGAACTCAATCAGACGCACCCAAGATAGTATAATACAGACAAAGGCGACATGCTGATTCACCTGTGTTCACAACAAAAAAATCTAGTAAATTAGCGACGGCACAACAGGCTGCGAACTTGCATATTCAAGTATAATAATCTACACATTGATTAGATATTGCCGTCCTGACTTGTGGTTGATCAACACATGAGCTTAAACCACCCCCAACATATGCTGCTGGTCTTGTTGATCACAGAGAGCAAGTATCCCTTTCCTCAAAATGCATTATTGTAGCCGCAGAGCTTGTTTGCATGGCGTAGCAAGGAAACTTCGGCTTAAACCAACTTGTGTAACAAATTAACAGAATGCATCTGCAAAACTCCTAAGTCAGCTCGGGTGCACATGCTCCCTTTGTTTTCGAAAAATTAAAAAAATAGTAAAACATTATGAAAAAATCTGAAACAAATTGGAGCCATATGTATACAAGTACTTCATATTCCTGAATGTCATTTGATTCTGAGAATTTTCAGGAATATGAAGTACTTGTATACATATGGCTCCAATGTTTTTAGAATTTTTCATAATATTTTACCTTTTTTTGAATTTTTCGAAAACAAAGGGAGCAGGTGCACCCGGGCACCATTCGTCTGCACTCAGGGTTGATCTCAGGTAGTTCTCTCTGCAGTCAAGGAAATAAGAATTAATCATCTTCATTAGTTGTCAGGATAAGATGAATAACAAGCAGTGAAAACATAGCGGTTTACCTGTCACATGATATATGTCAAGCAGCTTGAATGCCTGAAGAGACAGCTGTATCTGGAATGAGCAGAGTGCGCACTTACGAGGGAGATATGTCAGCTCTGAGTCTGAGTACATATGGCACACGATTTCCTCAAAGGCAACCCAGCGATACATGTTGCGTGTGTAGAAACATGGGCTTAACATGGCGTCCAGTAATCACTTCAATAACAGTGTCTAATTTTGACATTTAGCTTGCTCGTTGCTAGCAGCCTGCATTGATCAGCTAGCTCCTTGCTGCAAGACTCGATTTCCAGTTCTTCCAGCGAGAGCGGGAGGCCTGCTTCCTGCAGCCTTGAGATGCACCGACACCAATTTATCTTCAACCTCTTGAGGGATGGGAGGAGGTGCAGCCCCGCAGGAAGATCTACGAGCTGAGAACAATAATGAAATTCGAGCTCTTGCAGGGACTTGATGAGCACAAGCGCTGTCCCTTCTTCTGTTGGCCCCAAATTTTGAAGTTTTAGGCGTCGGAGGGAGGTGAGGTGCTCGCAGAATGACGTGGTAAGAATAGACGGGTCATCGATCTCAAGCGTTTCCAGCCGAGGGAACAGCTCATAGCCCTGCCTTGAAAAGCTATCCAGACATGGAGACAAGACAGGGCAGTCAAATACTTCCAAATACCTGAGGCTGCCAAGGGATTGCAAGCCCTCTAGTGCGGTGAGCGATTCACAGTTCCAAATCGTCAATTCTTCCAATGCCGTGCATGAGAGCAGCTGTAGAGATTTCAAAGCTCCGTAGAACCATACCCCTAACTTTTAAGGCTGGTGAGATCACTCGGAAAGCATGGTTGCAGCGTTTTTAGGGAATAGCCCTGATAAATCCCAAATTCTTTAAGTGATGTCGGGAGTAGACATCTTCCGTTTGTCCAGTTATCATTTCCGTCTTGCACCAATAACGAGAGCAGCTGCAGGGAGGTAAATACAGAGAAGCCTTCCTCGCTCAAGTTAAATGTTAGACGGGGGCAGTTCCGAATAGTTATCTTCTTGAGAGAGGAGAGGAGATTTAGTGGAATGTGCACGAGCCCGTCTTGAGCTAACCCTGTCAATGTGTCATCTGGCTCTCCTGATGACGAGTCTCCCTCTTCTATCGATAATTTTTCTGTAAATGCAATTGCTCTAGGTCTGGCGCATGTCGCAGCAACAGAGATAGCCACTTCCCTGCTATTCCACATGACCTGATACTGAGAATTTCAAGACATGGGAAAGCCTTCCAATTTGAAGCTGTCACATATTCAAGGGTATGCTCTGGCATCACATCTGACGAGAAAAGTTTTTTACACCTTCGTAGTTCCAAACTCTTCAAGGAGACGAGATGACTAAAACCTTCGAGGGAAAAAGACAATAGATTTTTGCAACCATCTATTCTCATCAATTTAAGGCTCCTCAGATTATGGAATGCCAAAATTTGGTTATCCAGTGCCCTCAGATCAACAGAATATTTATCCCAAAGTTCATTATAGTCTTCATGGTAGTCGTCATCATCATCATCATACCCAATGCATAACTTTTCACTACATGATCCCTTCATACTCGGAAATATCGAAACTCCAGTAATGAGTAACTCAGAACAGGTGGTTGAAGGCGGAAGAGGAAGAGGCTTCACCACTTTCAACTGAGGGGAATCACGCAGAGTGAGTTTCCTAAGACCAGGCAACCATGACCTCTGCCTGGTTTCCAGCTCATCATCATTCTCAAACAGATCAAACTCCTTCAGCGCTTGACAATCCTCAATCTCCAGTGCCCTTAAGCCAGAGTTCAGACTCTCCACAGAAGTGCTTGAGCATCTCACCAATTTCGGCATTTTAATTAAAACTAGCTCCTCCAGTGAAGGAACCAATACTTCTGTTACTTTCCGCATGCTGCTCAACTTCAGCTTTGTAAGAAGCGGAAGACTTTCCAGAGATGGAAGTATTCTCCATCCTCCACAACCATCAAGATGAAGGGTCTGCAAGGAGGTAACTGAGATATTTCTGGTAAGCCCAGTTGGTGAGGTAGTACCATTATACCCAGATATATGTAGATGCTTTAAGTCCATATGAGGTTCAAAAACCTCAAGCACCTCTCTTGATGTATCCATACAAGGTTTAGAACTTGGGCCACCACCATCCACTGGCAAAAGCTCTTCAGAAGATTCAGAACTAGCGTCACTGCTATATTCCTCATCTGACAAGGTATCCTTCCAGGAAAAGTGCAATTTTTCTGAGTAAACGTTGTCTCTCAGTCTTGCCCATAAGCCTCCTCACGAGTTTTAACATTATCAAGTTGAGAACGGAACTGAACCTCGAAATCATGTAGCTCTTTAAGTGATGTCATACTACCAATGTTCGCAATTTCTGAGTAGACCCCCTTTCCTGCAACAACGTGCCGCAGGCTAACAAGATTGTGCATGCCATTGGGTAAAATGGGATCGTTGTCTGAGCCAACATCGAATACTTGAAGATGGAAAAACTTCATCAGAACTAGTGGCAGAGCCCCATCCAAACCATCAGACTCGTGTTTTACATAGCGAAGATGTGTAGGATCTACCAAACTGCACATGAGGGAATTAAAATCAGCAGATGTCGAGGACATTTGTAGCAGACGTAAGTTAACGGCAATTCTGAATTTATCTTGGAAAACTTGGAAGAAATGAGAGTCATATTTCCCAATCAACACCAATGTCCTCAATTTTCTCACTGACATAACTGTATTTCTCAGTTTCTCTTCGAACTTGCTATTGCGAGGTATGTGCCCAAGCTGATCTTTGATGTATGCAGAATCAGTTAGTACTGATAAATGTTGTACAGTTGGCAACATTTTAGTGCACAGTAGACCATCTATAGTTGCACAGTAGTTCCTTGAAACTATCCTCGCAAAATCGTGCATGAGACCACAAATAGAATACATATTTTGGCTGCCTAGAGAGAAATTTTCTTCTTGTTCAACTTGCTGGAAGAAACCTAGATTCACCAAATCGGTCAGATATTCCCATCCTGTCTCCTCCAATCTCTTAGTCAAACAGGTGCTATTCACGAATCCCTGAGAAATCCAAATATAAACCAAATCCTTACCAAAGAACTTATGTTTGTCAGGAAATATAGAACAATATGAGAAGCATTGCTGCAGATCATACGGCAGCTGATCATAGCTAAGCTTCAAAGCAGGCATGATGCCTTCACTCAGTCCTAGTGATTTCCAATCTTCTTTCTCGAGAATGTTACTCCAATGTTCCACGGTAAGATCTTCTCTTAACAGAGCCCCTATAGATACTGCTGCTAACGGGTTGCCCTTTAACTTCTCTGCTACTTTCCGTCCAATAGTGCTTAGATTTCTAGGACCTTCATAGTTCCCATCACCAAATGCACGTGATTTGAATAATAACCAAAAATCATCATTTTCCAAAGCACCTAGCTTGATTGGCTTGAGTGTGCCTAACCTTTTCGCAACAGAAAAATTTCTTGTTGTTACTAGAACCACGATCCCATTACCCTGACCTGACGCGAAAGGAGCCAACAATTTATCCCATCGAAAATCTTTCATGTCATCCCAGACATCATCTAAAATAAGTAACAACTTCTTTGAGTTCGCATGACCCTTCAAGATCTCCTGAAGCTTCACAAAGCTGCTTATTGCTTCATGTCTTTCGTGAGAAAGAAAGTCTAACATCTCCCTTGTGAGCCTCACTTCGTCAAAGTTGCGGGACACCCAAACCCATATCCTATGGTCAAATTTATTTTCTACCTCTGGATCATTGTATACAAATTGAGCGAGAGCTGTCTTCCCGACACCTGCGATGCCTACAATAGGCAGAACCCTTACACCATCAGGGCTGTCTTCTAAGATCAAGTTTTTGATGGAATCCTTTTCTGCAACTCTCCCATACACTTGCCTTGGAACAAGGCTTGATGTTCTTAGGCGTTGATCCGAGGCTGTACTTGGGTGGTGATTTGAATTTGATGCAGAGTCTGATCCATGTAGCTTGAGAACCTCACTAACTTCCCCACGGACGTTTTGTAACTGACTAGATATTTTCTGGATCCGATTGGATAGTTCGGCCTTGCCCCAAGGGGTGTACGTGTTAGCTACAGTGGCTTGTGCTGACTCCTCATCCTCTCTCCTTCTTTTTCTGCCAGATGAATCAGCCATCACGATAGGCGTGGAAGTTTCAATAGCATCACCAGCGCTGCAGTAGCAAAAAAGACCATAAATACTCGTTAACTAGAATCAGAAGCATAGTGGGATCTTGATTAACAAATATATGTTCATGAAGAACATCTAAAAAATTGTGGCGATGCAAGTTACAAATTCATTACCTTGAAGGATTTGGCGGCTGGTCATTTGCTCCAGGTTTCTTCTGGCAAACCTTGTTATGGTTGAGCATACCAGATGTCCCATCCTTGGCTGCGCACTTAATGCGTGTGCGGCAGTGTTTACATGCTGCTTTGAGAGGATTTCCTTTTTGATCTTCTTCAAAGACATCAAAATTTTCCCATGCTTTGGACCGTCGTTTTCGTTTCTTGACACCACGGCTACCCGGCATATCAGCATTGCCCCGTGATGTATCATCAACTTGCTCTGCTTCAGGCAACCCTTGGGGATCATCCGCTGTGGCTGCGCCAAATGAGGAAAACGTGGAGCAGAACATTAAGGGAAGGGCGTGGTTCTATTTGAATTGAAAAGACGGAAGGAACTAGCACACCTGGATTTAGGCTAATTTACCTCCTTGGACCTGCTGTTGGAGCCTATAGTAGTCGAGCTCGTCGACCACGTCGTCTGCTTCATAGAGGTGATCCTGGAGAAGAGCGAGAGATTCAGACAGCGGCTCGTTCCCGATCCCCCTCTCCTTCATAGTCGATACCGCCATCTTGACTCTCCTGATCTCCGACTTGAGCTTCTCGATGTCATCGGCAAGCCCGATTTGGCGAATCCAGACATCGAGCTTGTCGATTAGGAGGGTTGCAAGGATGTTCTGCACCAGCCATGCAATCGCAGCCTCCATCAGATCCGCCAGATGCAGTTCCAGCGATGGTCAATGGATCGAGACGGGCAGTAGAGAAACAATATACACACAATATACAATAGAGATCCGCCAGAAGCATTTTCTAGCGATGGGCAGGAAGCCAGGCGGGCGAGGAGAAGACGAAAAAACGGCACGCTTTCACTGGAACGTGGAGCCCTTAAAATTTGTTGGGCCTCGTAAGTTCGTGCCAGACCTAGCATAACTGGACTGGAGCCTTTTGATATGCAAATTAGGCTCAGATTTATAGCAAATTGGGCCAGCACGTGTTCGGGCAGGCCGAGCAGATTACAGCGCTGAAGTTTTGCTCTGTTCTCTCTCTAGAAAAGGAACCTCGTTGCTCTGCTTCCACCATGGATTTGTGCGAAGCTGACGCAAATTTTGTCCGGATAGAAACAAGTAGAACAAGGGAACCCACATTATTACTGATTACTGTACAACAAAACCTTCCGATACAATTCCTTAAATCATTACAACGAAATGACCCAAATCTCATCCTAACAAACATAACGAACAAATTTCACGAGGAAGCAAATCAATCCCCTCTCTGTAACACACACAAACAGGAGAGAGAGAGAAATATTTTGCAACAGCATCAGTATATGGTAGCAAACGCCTGATGAGAAATCCGTCAAGGAGTGGGACCAACTATTTCATGTTCAGAACGGCAAAGCTTCCAAGCCCAGCCACCATGACGAGGGGCAGGATGGAGATCCACATGATCGTCTTCCCGGCGGCACGCCTTCCGATCACATCGCTTGACACCCAGAAGCCAGCCCACGCCTCGATGAGCCCAAAGATCAGCACAGCGACGAGGATACCGTAGTACAGATAGAATGGCGCTTTGCCATGGTGCAGAAAAATACCTCCCGGTGGCTTGGATATTATCAGGCAGAGCGCCGCGGCCGCTTTGACGACGCCGGACGAGATCAATGCCACCGGGAGCTTCTCTGGGTTGAGGCATGCAGCAGAAATCAGGGCTAGGAGGTTCATGGAGGTGAGCGTGGAACCCATCTTCTGCTGTGGTGCGAGCGTGCGAGGTGAAGAAATGGGGTTGCTCTGAGGTTTGTGGTGTGTCTGCCTCTACTGTGGTGGGTGCTGAAGAAATGGTTTGCTTTTGCCGATCGGAGATGGTGATATATTTATAAGGGAACCTTCGAACGCGCAAAGCGGAGACATAATATAAAATGTCAGACGCAAGCAGCGCAGTCGTCCTTCCCATTCCCGTTCCCGTTCCCGTTCCCGTTCCCGGTCCCGTAACCGTAACCGGAACGAATTGTCTCCCGACATGGATCGTGCGAAGAGTCCGAGCTGGCCCTCCTGTCGTGATCATCCTTCGTAAGCACACGCAGCCATGGGTGTGAACAAAAACTGAGCAACAACAAAGTGCAGTGAAGTTCCTTCTTAGACTTACTTGAATGCTAAACTACGAAACCATCAACACTAAATCTTGAACCACAAAAATGCTTAAAATTGGACATTTTTTAAAATGATTTTATATTTCGACCCTTCCGTACAAAAATGAAAGATAATATAGAAGTAGACAATGCTGCGAAATGACACTGTACACAAAACCATAAGAAATTTGTGACTATTTATGGAATGTTTAAAAATAACAAGATAAACTCATTTACCTTCCCTTTTTGCTTGAAAACACGGGTAATTATATTGGTAGATGATATTTTTCTTTTCCCGTTATAGCATTCTCCAGACCTAGAATTATGGAAGTTCATTGTAACTTGTAAGATTGATAATGAAGGAGTGATGCCTATAATGTTTCACGACTAAATTATAAATCATCATGTCGCTCGCTTGTAATAAAGGGCGTTCGGTTTCGGAAAGTGACTTTGGAGACTGAGCTCCATAGAGCTTGGTATTTAAAAAAATTGAAATCTATTTTTTATGTTTCAAAAAATTCAAAAATAAATATTCTAGATGTATAATGTCGAGATCTATCTGTGTGCAAAATCTCAATGCAAAATTCCAATTATATTAGGCTATAGAAAAATGACAACTTTGAAAAAAAATTAAGTTTTTCAAAATGCGTACTGTTCACAGATCCCACCCATTTGTCAGTTCTACACATCCCAAAAATATAATGAATTTCGGATAGAAATTTTCCACTTGTAGATTATATTATTATCTACATCTTGATATTCGTTTTCTGATATTTTTTGAAATTTCAAAATACGAATTTTGAACATTTAAAATACCAAGCTTTATGGAGCTCAACCTCCATATCGCTGCATTCCGGTTCGGAAAGTGTCTTTGGAGTTAGCGTTTAGTCTAATATAAAACGTAATGCATCAAATAATCGATGGAATAGGTGCCGTGCGCACCCCTGTTGTCCGAGAAAAAAAAAAACGAAATAGGTGCACGTGCACTCCGTCAAAGATCGGATGCAGAGTCAGCACCTGTTCTGCTCCCTTGAATCCCGTTTCACTTCCCGTTACCCATTCTACGGAGGATTTGATTTCCCGTTCCGATAACCTAGCTTCACAGCATACGCTGCATACGCTCACGCTACAGTGGTGACAGCTGGTGGTGAAAGCGAGACACTCTTGATCTAATCGAATAATGTATTATTTAAAACATGCCGTATATAATGTTTATTTGTGTGGACACATGCAGCTGACCGTGCTAGAAAATGAATATTTTTCAAATAGTTCAAAATAGTAGCATGGACATTTTTAAGCTTCAGGTTTTTTAATGGAAGCTTTATTTATCAACTCCGTCTACGCCTTTTTAGAAAATAGTCGGTCCCAAACCTGGGTAAAGCATCTCCGGCGGCACCCAACAATTTGTCCCGCACCCTAAATTTGTGTCCGCTTTGGAGGTGCTGACACTTCTCCGGCACATTTCTGGGTGCCACTCACTACCGAATGGCACCCCATATCGATTTTTCTCAATATATCTTAATTTCTATCCGTTCATAGAAAAATGATTACATAGTCCAATAACAACATAGAAAAATATAGTTATTTTAATGAAGTTTGAATTCAAATTGATCATGAGTACAACCGACTCGTGTGCATAGCGCGCCCACATGTGTGCGACTAGATCATGCTGCAGTTGCTTATGTTGCATCATCACGAATTTGTTTATGCATGGCGAGAAATTCAGCGAATTCAGCCGGCACAACCAGGATGTGGCACAACAAGTTAGCCCTGGTACTCATATGGCTCATTGAAGATTATGTTAGCATCACACTCACTCTCAATAATCATGTTGTGCATGATAACACAAGCATTCGTGCAGGGCCGGCTCTAGAATTTCAAAGGCCATAGCGCGAACTCTGTTAATGGGTCCAACAGATTTTTTCATTATATATATAAATAGATAAATATTTATAAAGACTGATAAGTTTTCATTAAATCAAATATCTGATATTTTGCTTGCCTTTCTTCCAACCCAAGTATCATGAAGCTACAACGCACAAAAAAATGCTAAGAAACCTCCAGTAATCATGAGAAACGAGACTTGCGTGTATTTTTTTTTTTGACATGTTCTGATCTGAGAATCACTTGTTGATCTTCACCTCTCCCTAATTTCTTGCCGATTTGAATACTTGATCACTCGGCTTGATTAGCAGGTTGGGCGGGCGGCGATTCCTGCCTGATTAGCAGGTTGGGGCAAGTGGGCGTCTGGGCGACTAGCGATTGGGCGGCGAATGGGCAAGGGCGGGGCGATAGCCGATGGCTGCGACGGCCTCCTGCATTCGCGATTCACTCAAGAGACGAGAGGAACCGTCAATCTGGATGTTTCTTTCGTGCGTGCTTGTTGGACTCCTTACACATTGGCTGGCTAATGATGGGCCTTTTTTCCTTTTACTTTGCCATATACATACTATGTACCAAATATGGGCCCCAATTTCGGCCGGCCGTCATCCCTCTTGCCCTAGGCCAGCCAGCCCTGTATTTATGATCTCCCACATCTGCTCTAGTGATCATGATAGAGAACGGTACCATACGACCCCAAGCTAGGCTTAGAGCACATCGAATGCTCGCTCCACATCATTTCAAACACTCTCCCGTCTCTTTTCCAAATGCGTGTTTGCCTCACCAGCAGGGTTATGGATCTTCTTCACAAATGTAGACCATGTTGGATAGATGCCATCTGCTAGGTAGCAATCCTTGTCGTACTAGTTACCGTTCATGACATAGTTGCACTCCGGAGTTTGGCCTTCAGCAAGTCTAGAAAACACCAGAACCGGCCATACAAAAAAAATTCATGCAAAATCCACAGATCATAATCTGCCACCACTTCAAGTACAACACTACACGCTCCAAGATGGCTTCCTTTATACATCCCTTGCCAAGCGAATGGACAATTCTTTCATCTCTAATGCATGCAATCGATGTTCCCAAGCATTTCGTTGTGCCATTAGTCGAGTTGTGTCTTCTGCATTTGGTTGTCTGGGATAGTTCGGTCCAAACACTGCATTTGGTTGTCTGGGATAGTTCGGTCCAAACACTACATTCACCGCCTTGCAAAACCTATATGTGGCTTCAATGCTTGTGGATTAAGACATACGAAAGTAGTCGTCCAAAGAATCTACGGGAGCCCCACATGCAAGACACCGGATAGCTGCAATACATTTCTGATTGGATGTGAATCTAAGAAGTCTGGTGCAATCTTTCTTCAGCTCGAAGTAGTCATCATAGTCCCGAAAAAAAATGCGCAATGTGAACATGCTCCGCGTTTGGGGAGCGGCCTCCAGCTCCTTTTGTGCAGCCAGAACGGTGAGAATGATCTGATTCTCTTCATCATCGTCGGCAATGTGCGCCTCCTCTTTCATCATTCTGTGAAATATAATTTCGTCATCGCAATCCGTGGCCTATTGAGCATCAGCTAAAGAACAATCAAACAACAACAAAAAATGATTTGCTGGCAAACAGCCAAATACCTTGCGAGCGGGCGGGAGGGAGAGATTGGTCGCATCGGCAGGGAAGAGTTATGCCGACGCAGAACGACAATCGGGTGTGGCAGCAACTCGGAGGGTTGCGTGCTGGTGGCGACGACAGAGATGGCGACGAGAAAGAGGGGGGGGGGGGGGGGGTGGCGCGAATCGCTGGACAGAGGAAACATGAGGATGGGGTGGGAGTGCAAATGACTACCGGCCTATATCGTTCTGTGTATATGACATATGACATGGGGGACATGTCTGTCAGAGGGGTCGTTCGGATGTTGTTCGGCACCCCCGAGCAGGGCCTCAAGGACGAAGGCCCGCTTCAGGGGTTCTGGACAGAAATCGGGTCGGGCCGGATGTTGACCCACAAGTATAGGAGATCTATCATAGTTTTTTCGATAAGTAAGAGTGTCGAACTCAATGACGATTAAAACGTCCCCGAGGACACACGAGAATATTGTCAAGTTATTTTCGTCACATGCCATTGATTAACTTTCATTGTTTTAATAAGTGTTGTGTGGGTGAACCTAAATTAGCACATGACCCATACTTGGAATCGTACACTCTCTTGATTAAATCCCTTAAAATCATCCGCAACTACAAGAAAATATTTAAGATAAATATAACCACAACTTTAAACTCTAGGATCCTACGCTCCCTTGTGCACCCGTTCAAAAATTGGCATTCACAACCCTGCCATAAGCAAACTAATACATGATGCATTTCACTAGGCCCCGTAAAGGTGAAGTATCATGTAATCTCGATGTTCACATGACACCACTAGAGAAATAACACCACAACTAAATATGAAATCATTAAACTTTACTCAATTTAACATGACTACTAATAACAAGACTTCTTCTCCCAACTAAACGAACTACTCACGAGTCAACATATGGATCATGATAAGAGGTCATAAATATATAATGAACAATCCGGACATAACATTTTTTTACCGATAAAACTTAATAGCATCAACTATAATGGGTAATGAATACCGATAAAGTACTCTCAACGATAGATGCAAGTTACAATCCTGAGATCAAACGGCCGGATGGAATGGAGGCGGAGATGTAGATGGTTCTGGTGGTGGAGATGGTGGTGATTATGATCTCGATGGTGCCCAGCATGTTGATGATGGCGACAATTCCTCCGAGAGGGAAGTTTCCCCGGCAGGTATCTCCCTACCGGAGTGCTTTTTCTCTCTGTCTAGTTTTCACCCCGAGATGGCGGTGAAAAATTAATATCAGAACTCCTATATGTTTTAGGTCGAAACGAGGATATACGCGAAGTGACTTCGGAAGGCGAGCCACAGGTGGACGCGCCGTAGAAGTAGAAACACAAGTCCTTTGGGCCGTGTAAGTTAGGCCCGTCCAAAAATTCAAAAGTCCGTGCCAGGCTTAGCACGACACTTTCTTTTGACGTTAGCATTTCGACCCTTTGGTGATATGCTTATTAGGCCCACATTTGTAATCAATTGGGCCAAGACGACTTCGGGTAGGCCGAGCACATTACAGCACTGGAGTTCCGGGCAAAGCTGGCTGCTCTGTTCTGTCTCTGAAAAAAACCTCTTTGCTCTGCTTCCACCATGGTTTAGTGCGAGTGCGAAAATACAGGCAGCTGAAGCGAAACAAGTCTGATGCCATTACTGATAATTTCTCATGGATCGGAAGGAAAAACAGAACTCAACTTTCAGATAACATTTCGAACAACACATATCTCATTCTGACAAATCGAACCCCTGTCCAACACACAGACAGTCAGAAACACATATTTTACAGGTACAGCAGTATGTCATCCTGACAAACATAACTTAGAAATTTTATTTAGAAGCACACCTCTCTCTATCACACACAGGGAAGGAGAGAGAGAAAGAGAGTTTACAACACTATCAACATATGATGCAACGAGTGAGAAATCCGTCAAGAAGCGGCACAGACTATTTCATGTTCAGAACGGCAAAGCCTCCAAGAGCAGCCACCATGACGAGGGGAAGGATGGAGATCCACAGGATCGTCTTCCCGACAGCACGCCTTCCGACCACATCCGTTGAAACCCAGAAGCCAGCCCACGCCTCGATGAGCCCAAAGATCAGCACAGCGACGAGGATACCGTAGTACAGATAGAATGGCGCTTTGCCATGGTGCAGAAAAATACCTCCCGGTGGCTTGGATATTATCAGGCAGAGCGCCGCGGCCGCTTTGACGACGCCGGACGAGATCAATGCCACCGGGAGCTTCTCTGGGTTGAGGCATGCAGCAGAAATCAAAGCTGGGAGGTTGATGGAGTTGAGCATGGAACTCATCTTGTGCGTGTGTTGTGTCTGCTGTGGTGCGAGCGCCAAGCGGAAGAAATGGGATTGCTTTGAGCTAGGTTTGTGGTGTGTCTGTCTCGATCTATTGTGGTGCGTGCTGAAGAAATGGTTTGAGATGGTGAATATATTTATAAGGCAACCTTCGAACGCCCAAAGCGGGAACAAATGTCAAATGACAGCAGCAATATATCGGCAGGTGCAGTCCTCCTTCTCATTCCCGTTCCGTTCCCGTAACCGTAACCGGATACCAGAAACAATCGGTTTCCCGACATGGTTGTGCGAAGGCTCCGAGCTGGCCTTCCTGTCGTGATCATCCTTCGTAAGCACACGCAGCCATTGGTGTGAACAAAAACTGAGCAAGAACAAAGTGCAGTGAAGTTCCTTCTTAGACTTACTTGAATGCTTAACTACGAAACAATCAACACTAAATCTTGAACTACAAAAATGCTTAAATTTGAACAGTTTTGAAGATGATTTTATATTTCGACCCTTCCATAAAAAATGAAAGATAATTTAGAAGTAGACAATGCTGTGAAATGACGCTCGACACAAAACCATACTGTAACTATTTATGGCATGTTTAAAATAACAAGATAAACCCATTTACCTTCACTTTTTTTTTCTTGAAAACACGAGTAATTATATTGGTAGATGATATTTTTGTTTTCCCGTTATAGCATTATCCAAACCTTCACCTACTTTTATATGGTTGTTTTGCACGCTCAGAGTTTAAAATGTCCATGAATAGAAGTATGCAAGTTCATTGTAAGATTGATAATAAAGGAGTGATGCCTCTAATGTTTCACGACTAAATTTAAAATCGTCATGTTGATTGCTTGTAATAAAGGGCGTTCGGTTCGGAAAGTGCCTTTGGAGGCTGAGCTCCATAAAGCTCGGTATTTAATTTTTTTGGAAATCTATATTTTATGTTTCAAAAAATTTAAAACAAATATTCTAGGTGTATAATGTCGAGATCTACCTGTGTGCAACATTCCAATTATTTTAGGCTATAAAAAATGACAACTCTGACAGAATTTTAAGTTTTTCAAAAAATGACAACCCATCCATTTGTCATTTCTACACATCCCAAAATATAATGAATTTCGGATAGAATTTTCCACTTGTAGATTATATTATTATCTACATCTTGATATTTGTTTTCTGATTTTTTTTGAAATTTCAAAATACGATTTTTGAACAATTAAAATACCGAGCTTTATGGAGCTCAAACTCCAGATCGCTGCATTCCGGTTCGGAAAGTGTCTTTGGAGTTGGAGTTTAGTTTAATATAAAACGTAATGCATTGATGGAATAGGTGCCGTGCGCACCCTGTTGTCCGAGAAACAAAAACGAAATAGGTGCACTTCGTCAAAGATCGGATGCGCAGTCAGCACCTGTCCTGTTCCCTTGAATCCCGTTTCATTTCCCGTTACCCATTCTACGTAGCATTTGATTTCCCGTTTCGATAGGCCGAGCTTCTCAGCATACGCTCACTTTACAGTGGTGACAGCTGGTGGTGAAAGCGAAACACGCTTGATCCATTAATCGAATGTATTATTTAAAACATGCCCTATATAATGTTTATTTGTGCGGACACATGCAGCAGACAGTGTTAGAAAAATGAATAATTTTCAAATAGTTCAAAATAGCATCATGGTCATTTTTAAGCTTCGTTTTTTTTAATGAAAGCTTTATATATCAATTCCGCCTATGCCTTTTCAGAAAATAGTCGGTCCCAACCCCGGGTAAAGGAGGGGATTGTGATAGCAGCTTGGCCAGCCAACGTAAAAAAACAGCCAATCCCATGAATATATACTCCAAAAGAAATTTATTGGGGGCGTTATCCTCTTAGCGACGCGCCATATCACGAGTGCGGTATTGAATGAGCAAGGGATGGATCATTGCCACCTACATCGTCATTCGGGCTAAGTAAGCAAGGGTCTTCACATTTCACTCCACGGATGCGAACAGTAAGAAAACTAGACGAGACAAACGGGTTTCGAGTCGATAGTTGGATTGTAGGATCCTTGACAGATAAGCTAAGGGAGTTAGTGGATGCCACGATTAGGAGGCGTGTAAATATTCTTTGTGTCCAGAAAACTAGATAGGCGGGTCAAAAGGTGAAAGAAGCAAACAATGTCGGTTCAAGCTTTGGTATTCAGAGTCAACTAGTAGTAGGACCGATGTATGCTTCCTGATAGGTCAGGGCTTCAAGAATGTAGTGGATATCCCAAGATAGGGGGGGGGGGGGGGGGGTGGGGAGATGACCCACAAGTATAGGGGATCTATCGTTGTCCTTTCGATAAGTAAGAGTGTTGAACCCAACGAGCAGCAGAAGGTGTTGACAAGTGGATTTCAGCAAGGTTTCACTGTAAGTACTAAAAGGAAAATATTTATGGGTTTTTGTTGTAATAGGCAAATAAAGAACAAGTAAATACAAGATTGCAACTATTGTTACAGCTAGTAGCCCAATCCTTTCTAGCATAAAGGACAGGCTGGTGGTGTTACTTATGATGATTAAAACGTTCCTGAGGACACATGGGAATTTCTGTCGAGCTACTTTCATTGCGAGCCGTTGATTAATTTTCAATGTTTTGATAAGTGTTGTGTGGGTGAACCCATGCTAATGCACCGCCCTCACTTGAACAAATGCATACTTGTGATTAAACCACTTGCAAGCTTCCGCAACTACAAGAAAGTAATTAAGATAACAACCTAACCACAACTTTAAATTCTGAGATCCTACACTCCCTAGTGCACTAGTTTGCGAATTGGGGTTCAGGTTTCTGTCACTCCTGCAACCCTACCATAAGCAAACTAAATACACCATGCATTCCCCTAGGCCCTTAAAAGGTGAAGTATCATGTAGTTGACATTCATACAATACCACTAGAGGAATAACACCACAACATTAATCATCAAACAATTAAATATTACTCAATATTATGCAATTACTAGCAACTAGGCTTCCCCATGTCCTCAAGAACCAAACGAACTACTCACAAGAAATCATATAGATCTTGACCAGAGGTGGTATGAATATGGGTAACAATCTGATCGTAACGATAATTCACCGATAAACTCACAAGCATCAACTACAAAGAGTAATCAACACCCAGGAAGTGATCCCAATGAACTAGACGAGTCATGTCGTGGGGTTGTCACGGCGGGTTCTTCCTCAGGGAAGATGAGTTCTGGGGCCATTGACGATCCAAGTACGTGGAAGTTGTTAATCTCGCCAAGGGACAAGAATTTACCCAGGTTCGGCCCCTCTTGATAGAGGTAAAGACCTACTTCCTGCTTCGACTTTATTACTTCAGACTGGATCTCGATTACAGGGCTCGGACTCCTCTAATTCAGGAGTCGGCGACTTCTCTCTGGTGTTCTAGGGTTTCTCAAACTTGTAATCTTGTGAATCTCTAAAGGCTTATCGATCTAAGGTCCAGGACCCCGCTTATAAGGTGGCCGGGTCCCTGGACTTACAACTTGTACCGAGTCACACTCTAATACGGAGTCCTACTCTAGGTCTTGTCCTTCCAAGTTAGAACTCCGGGTTGTACTTGAACTCTTCTCTGGCGAGTCCCTCCTTCGTTATGGGCCTAGGTCGGCTTGTCTCCAGCCCAGCCCATGTAACTTGAAACGTGACTCGGCTTTGGCCTTCTTGGTCTTGGCGGGTCTACTTTCCGGGTCCATGGTCTTGGAGTTGAGATCGTGGGAGCGGCTCGCCGGGCCATGGAGAAACTCGCTATTGGGCGAGTCTACACCGATGAGCATGGAGAAACCGAGATCGACGACTCCGGTTGGACCTCAGAGATGCAGGAAGTCGATGAGGGTTATCAGTTTGTCTTCGGAGGAATCAACGTGTTCGTTGGCTCGGCGAGGAGTCGGTCGGCACATCACAGTGCATCATCGCCGACCCAGAAGGGGAGCAGGACCAGGCTGAGAAGCCGGGGATGCTGCAAGATCCAAGTTCAGACCCAGATTATGATGCAGATTCAGAATCCATCTTGCCCTTGTTTGAAGATCGGCTTGGGTACGGTATTGAAGAGGAGGATTATGCGGAGTTGCCAGTACGCACCCGCGTCGTTGGAGTCTATATGTCTGGAAACGGTGGAAATCAGTTTGATCCAACTTTACTGACAAAGGAAATCAATGCACATAACGCCGTAGAGCGGGCGGCTGAGTTGACTAGCGCTCGTGCTGCGTTGGAAAGACAATTAACAGAAGTCACGGAAGCAAATCGCAGGTTGGCAGAGGAGTGGGCCCGGGTCCAAGCTGAGACCTAGGTAGTACGCAGTCGCCGCGAGGAACTTACCTCAATTCAGCATCGCAGAGCCAGGAGCCGCCTGCGCGAAGGAGTCCACATAAATCCAACCACTTTGTTCACCACACCCAATGGTCCAGGCACAGGAGCCGGGCCAGGAGTCCACCTGCGGCGCCTCCTGCAGCCGTTGAACTCCCTGGCCCGGCTCCTATGCCTGGACCATTGGGTGTGGTGAACAAAGTGGTTGGATTTATGTGGACTCCTTCGTGCAGGCGGCTCCTGGCTCTGCGATGCTGAATTGAGGTCAGTTCCTTGCGGCGACTACGCACTACCTGGGCCTCAGCTTGGACCCGGGCCCGCTCCTCTGCCAACCTGCGATTTGCTTCCGTGACTTCCGTTAGTTGCCTCTCCAACGCAGCACGAGCGCTGGTCAACTCAGCCGCCCGCTCTGCGGCGTTACTTGCATTGATTTCCTTTGTCAGTAAAGTTGGATCAAACTGATTTCCACCGTTTCCAGACATATAGACTCCAACGACGCGGGTGCGTACTGGCAACTCCGCATAATCCTCCTCTTCAATACCGTACCCAAGCCGATCTTCAAACAAGGGCAAGATGGATTCTGAATCTGCATCATAATCTGGGTCTGAACTTGGATCTTGCAGCATCCCCGGCTTCTCAGCCTGGTCCTGCTCCTCTTCTGGCTCGGCGATGATGCCGACTTCTGATGTGCCGACCGACTCCTCGCTGTCGGACTCGACAACAACTGTAGGTTCTGAAACTGATTCCGCCAAGTTAGTGCGAATTCCTGACGTGCTAACCATGCCAACGAACACGTTGATTCCTCGAAGACAAACTGATAACCCTCGTTGACTTCCTGCATCTCTGAGGTCCAACCGGACTCGTCGATCTCAGTTTCTCCATGCTCATCGGTGTAGACTCGCCCCAATAGCGAGTTTCTCCATGGCCCGGCGAGCCGTTCCCATGATCTCAACGTGGAGTCCTACTCTAGGTCTTGGCGGGTCTACTCTAACGTCAAAAGCTACAGCGAGATGAGACTGGGAGATGATGGTGATGATGGTTCTGAAGGGGTCGCAGCATAGAAAACAAAAATTTTCCTACGCAGCAAGCGGAATAAACCCCAAGGATCTAGACCTACTAGATGAAGGTAGCGAAGATGAGATCCAATCTCTTACCCTTGAAGATCAACAAACGCGTTTTGTCGGTGCAGGGGTTGGCTAGTCGATCCCCGCAACTAGACTCATCTAGTCGCGAGGAGATGTATTTCCTCGAAGTCCAATTCGATGAAGTGCCGCAAGAGCAGCACCTCCGTGGTATCCACACGTACGGCTCGATGTAGATCTCCGCCTTCTTGATCCCGCAAGCAAGGTGGAGATGGCTAGATGGATCTCGGCACCACGACGGTTGTGGTGGCGTTGATGGTGTAGTCTCCACGAGCAGGGCTTCGCCAAGCCAAGCAAGAGGAGAGGGAGAGGAGGAGGTTCAGCAGCAGCCCTACATCTAGGGGTGGTGCAGCAAGCCTTGGTGGAGGAGATAGCGGCAGCCCTACGGGAGGGGTGGCGCCAAGAAGAGGTGGAGTGCGGCAGCCCTCCGGGGAGAGAGTTGGCGCACGGCGGCTAGGGTTTAGGGTGGGGTGCGGCTAGGGCAGCCTTGGCCTTGGTGTGCCGCACCCCCACCCCTCCTTTTATAGGTGGAGGCAAGGGGAGAGGCGTGCTGGCCCTAGGGCTTGGGAGGCTTGGCCCCCAAGTTAGGGTTTGGGGCGCCCCCACTTGGGACCCTTTGCCCCTTAGCCGCATGGGCCTAGGAGGCTGGTGTGGCCAGCCCATGAGGCTGCTGCACCACCCCTATGGTCCATGTGGGCCCCATACTCCTATGGGCCCCACTTCTAGACTCCTCTAGAACCTTCTAGAACATTCTGGTACTCTACCGGAAAATTCCCGAACCTTTCCGATACCTCCGGAAACCACTTTCCTTATATGAATCTTATTCTCCGGACTCCTCCGGAACTCCTCCTGACGTCCGGGATCCTATCCGAGACTCCGAATCAATATTCATTCATACCATCAATTATCTCATCTCTAACCCTAGCTACATCGGAGCGTTAAGTGTGTGACCCTACGGGTTCGAGAACATGCAGACATGATCATATCAATAATCAACAGCGGGACCGGGATGCCCATATTGACTCCTACATATTCAACGAAGTTCTTTATCGATTGAACCACGATGCCGGAGATTCTTAATCTCGTATACGATTCCCTTTGTCTCACGATATTTAATTTGCCCGAGACTTGATCGTCAATATCTCTATATCTAGTTCAATCTCGTTACCTGGCAAATTCTCTTTACTCGTCCATAATATAGGATCTCCATGATTAACACTTAATCACATGGTTGCAACCTTTCTGATGCTATATTACCGAGAGGGCCCAGAGATATCTTTTCCGTCACAAGGAAGGACAAATCCCACTCTTGATTCATGTCACCCAACAAATACCATCGGAGATACCTGAAAGCCACCTTTATAATCACCCAGTTACGAAGTGACGTTTGATGTCCACAAAGAATTCCTCCGGTAAACGGGAGTGACATAATCTCATGGTCTAAGGAAACTATACTTGGCATACTAAAAGTGTTGGCAATGAAACTTGTGTGACACGATCAATTGCAACTCTTTATTATCGGGTCTTGTCCATCACATCATTACTCCTAATGATATGACTCCGTTATCAAGTGACTATAACAAGTCCATGGTTAGGAAACTCTAACCATCTCTTGACTAACGAACTAGTCCAGTAGAGGCTTACTAGGGACACCTGTTTGTTTATATTCCACACATGTATTATGTTTCCGGTTAATACAATTATAGCATGGATAATAAACTATTATCATAAACATGAATATGCTAATAAACCATTTTATTATTGCCTCTTGGGCATATTCCCAATAGTCTCCCACTTGCACTAGAGTCAATAATCTAGTTTACATTTTCTCGATCCAAACACTCATGGTGTCTAACACTCATGGAGTCTCAGTGCTGATCATGTTTGCTCGTGGAAGAGGTTCTGTCTGTGTTCTGTACTATACAGTTCTTTATGTTCTTTGCAAAAACGTTAATGTCACCTAATTTGACATTACTTTATCATCACATGATAAACCTCATATCATCACATGATAAATCTCATCATCATATGACGAATATAATATATTTGGTTATAGAGTGAGATTTTCGTTTCCCTTTCATGCCTATATGACGTATGATCAGTCAAGAGGACTTTCTCATAGCATGTGCACCCGGAACTCACTCAGTCTTGAAACAAAGTTTCTCAAACCAAAATATTATATCTTTTAATCCTTGAATTAATCATATACTCCTATATGTTGTAGACTCACAAATCGACAGTGCAGTCAAGTCACTTCGATATTTTCGATCATGCTTTCGCTGCGCTTCTGCTATTATGAGATCCCCAATCTAGTTTGGTTTTATGACTTCAACCAAGTCTACCAATCTCTAGATTCTATTATCTCAACTCCATGAAAAAATGACTCCTCACTTAACATGTTCTTCTAACCAAGAACTTGGGTCACATATCGTCAAATACAAACACATGGTTCTTATATGTTTTAGTCCTATGAACAATTCATAGCGAACACTAACATATCCTCCAACCATCATTTTTGTACTGAGTTATCAACTCAATGTTTCACCTATTTCTCACAAGCAGATGAACCTTTCTTCTCTTGTTTTATTTTGAACTCCTTCAAAATCTTTCTTAGGTTAAACATCCTGACATAATGCTTATCAAATATATCTATCCTCCATAGATACATCCATCTCCATGGATATTTGACTAACTTCATAAGTTATACGTTGGTTCCTGACTTATTTACAACATTTATGAAATCTCCATTTCACACAAACAAGATGTTGTAAACTCCCACTCAAATATACACCATACACATATTAAATTGTGAAACCACTTTGGCTCCCACTCAGAAATATGTTATCCTTATATTTGACCATGATTTAACTAGCTCCCACTCAAACATATGTCACCACATATTTTGATCATGGAAAATAGTTTCTGCTCTAACTTAATATATGTCGCCACATATCTTAATTAGATCACACTCGTGTATTTTCTCGATATTTTGGACACCTCCAAAATTCTTAATTAACTATTAATATCGAGAACTCTTTATACGAAACGCTAGTACTTTACTAGCTTTAAGTTTTATTTATTCCTTAAAACCCTTTTGAAGAATAAATATGTGAAACAACGCTTTCACAAAATCAAGTAACAATTACTTTGTGATTTAAACTTAACATAGGATGACTCTCAGTCATTTTCGTATTTAAGGTTTCTATTTCTTCTTTCTAGTTTCGTAGGTATGTCTTGTTTCTGAAACATGACAAGTAAATCATGAATATTATTTTATAACCTGACAAAATTTTATATTCTTGAATCCTACTTTTCTTTAGACAAGCTAAACCGAAATTCAATGATCACCATCATTAATTCCTTTATGTGTCAAGTTTTAACCAACATAGCACTTTACATATGTGCCACTTGATACATAAACAAGCAAGGTTTCAGCTTTTCGATTTATTCCATCAATTCTTTAATCCATGAAACCTTTTCATGATAAAACCACTAAAACACTTAGCACAACCAACAAATTGGTTTGCCCCTTTTAGTCTCATATTGTGGAATCACATTCATAGTCATACTTATGAATATACTACAACATTATTCGCAATAGTCTCTAATTATCTCATAATTAATGAAACCACCTTTTCTCATAACTCATATGAAAAAAATAATATGCGAATCATTAAATAGATCCTTATTTCTAAACAGAGTGTTATCAAATAAATCTAAATGCTATTATTAAACCGCCGAAGTAAAACCCTTCTTTGAGACCACACAATATCAAATAGTGTGTGATTACAATGTCTTAGGACATATCAAACGCCTTTGAAATATTCTAAACATTGTAATTTGTGATAACACTTCTCACAAGTCCGCATACTAACATATAACTCAAATATTTTGTCTCTTTTGATCAAATCATAATGACTCAATTTTCTTGTTAACTTAATATCCTAAACTCCAGAAATTTATTTGATCTCATCAAATATCATAACTCGAACAAATACATATATTTACTCATATCACTTATGATGGAGCGCACAAAATAATGACATCTCACATTTGCTGAAAATACAACCAACACTTGTGTTTATCTTCGGCAACTCATGACACACTTCCAAAGGGTGGCATTTTTAGTCATACTCCTTCAATAAGGCGCATTGATAAAACATCAAAATGTTTATTCAATCTTTAGCACGACTAAAACAATTGTCATTATTAAGTTTTGGATATTTTAGTATGTCACATATTTTATAAATGTTCAACCAATTTATCGTCTAGATTATAATAAGAATAACACACTTATAATCGAAAACTTGTGATTTCCAAAAAGGATTACTCATGAAAATAGAACAACCATTGTCTTTAACATGAATAACCGTCTCACATAAGCAAGACACACTAATTAAAATCACACTTAATTCGATTACAACACTTATTCAAATCCTCTAATCCAAAATGATAAATGTAGAGACAGATCGTTGCCAGCATCAACTCCTTGATTGCCACCATTCCGCAACGTCTTCCCATATCCTTTATGCAAATCTCAAGCAGCAGGTTCTGTTTTCATAAAACAGAATGAGTATCAAATACTTATCGGAACTGCCACAATTGCAATTTGGACTTAAACACTTATAACTTGTATATCAATATATACTTTCTGCATTGTTAACTTGTCTTGCTATGGGTTCCACTTTGACATGACGCAGCCGAGACACAAAATCACAGAAAGTGATCAAATCCCTTCCCATGACCTAGTCTCCGACACAATTCTTGAAGCTGGGGAGAAGCTAGCGTATCACCCCACCTATCGCGAAACCGTCATTCATCTCGTGGTTCCAAACAAGCACTAGACGATGATGTATCTCATGCATTATCCTCAGGTGTTGTTCCAAGCAAGTGTTCTCTTCCATCTTAAGTGAAAGAAAATCGTTCAGACATTCGAACCTTACAATTCTAACTTGTGCTGAAAAACTATTTTTCAGCTCATCAACAATCTCCATTGCAATCAAGTTCTTGAATTGTCTACTTAGGTCAGAATTCATGAAGGTGCACATCATCCACTTGACTTTCAAGCAGGTGGTTCAAAACCACTCCATATACTCTTCATCGCTTGCAGAAATATTTAGGTTTATCTCCTATTGGTTCTTCTAGCACGTAGAGCTGATCATGGGTGTTTAGGACTTCTTTCAAATGCAGGTACCACTTAACAAAATGACCCATCGAGACGCAGTTTTTCAGCAACGAACAGACTACCGTAGTCAACCATGATCTACAAGGATTTTTGCAAAGACATCTGGACTTTTGTTTATGATAATTTTAGTTCATCTTAATGAACTCCCACTAAACTCAACATCTCTCTGGTTGTTTAGTGACACACGATCCAAATCCACTACACCACAACCGATCATCACGTGAGATGATGTAGCTTCAAAGGTGAACATCGCCATGTTGATCATATCGTCCATATGACTCGTGTTTAACCTTTCGGTTCTTGTGTTCCGAGGCCATGTCTGTACATGCTAGGCTCGTCAAGTAAACCGTAGTATTTTCGCGTGTGTAAATCTGGCTTACACCCGTTGTATGTGAACGTAGAATCTATCACACCCGATCATCACGTGGTGCTTCGAAACGAAGATCTTTGGCAACGGTGCATACTAGGGGAGAACACATCTTGATATTAACATGAGAGATCACCTTATCATGCTACCGTCGCGATCAAATCTAAGCATAACAATAAGGTGCATAAAAAGATTAACATCACATGCAATTCATAATTGTGATATGATATGGCCTTTCTTCTTGTGCTTTTGATCTCCATCTCCAAAGCACCGGCATGATCTCCATCACCTCCGGCATTGATCTCCATCATTGTGGCGCCATCACCATGGTTGTCCACCAACTATTGCAACTACAACTAATGCTACTCTTAGCAATAAAGTAAAGCAATTACATGGTGATTCATTGACACGCAGGTCACATAAAATAATAGACAACCATATGGCTCCTGCCGGTTGCCGTACTCATCGACATGCAAGTCGTGAAAGATTACAAATATGATCATTGCATACATTATCACAAATCACACATTGGCCATACCACATCACATGACCCCCCCTGCAAAAACAAGTTAGACGTCCTCTACTTTGTTCATGCAATTTTTACGTGGCTTGGGTCAACGAGATAGAACCGTTCTAATCTACGCAAAACCACAACGGTGATATAATAGTTGCTTATTTACTCATCCTTTTGAAAGGCCTCCCATTGAAAATTGCATCTTCACTAAAGCAAGAGAAACAGACACCCGCCAGCCACTTATGCAAAACAAGTTGCATGTCAGTCGTGGAACCGGTCTCTCGTGCGTGGACGAGTAAGGTTGGTCCGGGCCGCTTCAATCTCACAGTACCGCAAAGACGCAAAGTGCACGCTAGAAGGTAGCAACATAAAATATCAACGCCCACAACACTTGTGTTCTAATCGCACCAACATCTACGAATAGATCTAGGCTCTGATACCACTGAAGGGGTCGCAGCATAGAAAACAAAAAATTTCCTACGCAGCAAGCGGAATAAACCCCAAGGATCTAGACCTACTAGATGAAGGTAGCGAAGATGAGATCCAATCTCTTACCCTTGAAGATCAATAAACGCGTTTTGTCGGTGCAGGGGTTGGCTAGTCGATCCCCGCAACTAGACTCATCTAGTCGCGAGGAGATGTATTTCCTCGAAGTCCAATTCGATGAAGTGCCGCAAGAGCAGCACCTCCGCGGTATCCACACATACGGCTCGATGTAGATCTCCGTCTTCTTGATCCCGCAAGCAAGGTGGAGATGGCTAGATGGATCTCGGCACCACGACGGTTGTGGTGGCGTTGATGGTGTGGTCTCCACGAGCAGGGCTTCGCCAAGCCAAGCAAGAGGAGAGGGAGAGGAGGAGGTTCAGCAGCAGCCCTACATCTAGGGGTGGTGCAGCAAGCCTTGGTGGAGGAGATAGCGGCAGCCCTACGGGAGGGGTGGCGCCAAGAAGAGGTGGAGTGCGGCAGCCCTCCGGGGAGAGAGTTGGCGCACGACGGCTAGGGTTTAGGGTGGGGTGCGGCTAGGGCAGCCTTGGCCTCGGTGTGCCGCACCCCCACCCCTCCTTTTATAGGTGGAGGCAAGGGGAGAGGCGTGCTGGCCCTAGGGCTTGGGAGGCTTGGCCCCCAAGTTAGGGTTTGGGGCGCCCCCACTTGGGCCCCTTAGCCGCATGGGCCTAGGAGGCTGGTGCGGCCAGCCCATGAGGCTGCTGCACCACCCCTATGGTCCATGTGGGCCCCATACTCCTATGGGCCCCACTTCTAGACTCCTCTAGAACCTTCTAGAATATTCCGGTACTCTACCGGAAAATTCCCGAACCTTTCCGATACCTCCGGAAACCACTTTCCTTATATGAATCTTATTCTCCAGACTCCTCCAGAACTCCTCGTGACGTCCGGGATCCTATCCGAGACTCCGAATCAATATCCATTCATACCATCAATTATCTCATCACTAACCCTAGCTACATCGGAGCGTTAAGTGTGTGACCCTACGGGTTCGAGAACATGCAGACATGATCATATCAATAATCAACAGCGGGACCGGGATGCCCATATTGACTCCTACATATTCAACGAAGTTCTTTATCGATTTAACCACGATGCCGGAGATTCTTAATCTCGTATACGATTCCCTTTGTCTCACGATATTTAATTTGCCTGAGACTTGATCGTCAATATCTCCATATCTAGTTCAATCTCGTTACCTGGCAAATTCTCTTTACTCGTCCATAATATAGGATCTCCATGATTAACACTTAATCACATGGTTGCAACCTTTCTGATGCTATATTACCGAGAGGGCCCAGAGATATCTTTTCCGTCACAAGGAAGGACAAATCCCACTCTTGATTCATGTCACCCAACAAATACCATCGGAGATACCTGAAAGCCACCTTTATAATCACCCAGTTACGAAGTGACGTTTGATGTCCACAAAGCATTCCTCCGGTAAACGGGAGTGACATAATCTCATGGTCTAAGGAAACTATACTTGGCATACTAAAAGTGTTGGCAATGAAACTTGTGTGACACGATCAATTGCAACTCTTTATTATCGGGTCTTGTCCATCACATCATTACTCCTAATGATATGATTCCGTTATCAAGTGACTATAACAAGTCCATGGTTAGGAAACTCTAACCATCTCTTGACTAATGAACTAGTCCAGTAGAGGCTTACTAGGGACACCTGTTTGTTTATATTCCACACATGTATTATGTTTCCGGTTAATACAATTATAGCATGGATAATAAACTATTATCATAAACATGAATATGCTAATAAACCATTTTATTATTGCCTCTAGGGCATATTCCCAACAGGTTCTGGTGGTGGAGATGATGTTGATGACGATCCTGATGATGCCCGACGTGATGGTGGTGACGATTGCGGCGATTTCCCCCTCCGGGAGGGAATTTCCTCGGAAGATTTCTTCCTACCGGAGCCCTTCTTTTATCTGTCTGGTTTCCGGTTCGCAGAGGCGGCGGAAAAATTATTGGTGGATCCCCCGACGTTTTAGGTCAAAGGGAAGTAATACGCCGAAGGGGTGCCGGAGGGGAGCCACAGGGGCCAGGGGCGGGTCCCAGCCGCGACCCCTGGTGGACCGGCGGCCAGGGGTCGCCCCTGCCCCTGGTGGCTCGCCTCCGTGCCTCCTTCTGGCTCCGTGACTTATTTCCCAAAATATTGACTTCAGTATTTTTCTGGATTTTTCTGAGCTTCGCAGGTCAGGTGTCTTGACAGGTGCTTTCCCAGCTGTTTTCGGACTCCGACAGATGAATCCCCCAAAAGTGCAAAACATGCAAAATAAGATAAAATAACATAAGTAATGCATCATAATATGAAATATATTAATGAATAAAGACATATTATGATGGAAAGTACTGATGCGAAATGGACGTAGCGCGGCGGGGGGGGGGGGGGGGGGGGGATTATCCCAGTCAAGCTAGTTGTTGCGATCTTTTCTAGAATTATAGCGCTTATGTCCCACAAGTTGGGCTCGAGATGAACGCCAAGACACAATTCTGGGTGGACTCGGCATACATGGTTAGAATTATACGTACAATGAGAAGTTGTTCATAGGAGGAGATCTCAGCAACCATGTGGGTACATAGGGTTCAAGGGAGTACATGGGGGCTTTGGGTATGGCGATAGAAATCAAGAGGGTAATGGCATTCTAGACTTTGCGGTAGCCTACGACCTGTTTGTACATAACAAAAAAATTAGGAATAGGAAATATCACTTAGTGGCCTTTAGTAGTGCCCAACACTCTAGCCAGATTGACTTTGTCCTACCTAGGAGAATGGATAGGCGTGCTTGCTTGGATTGTAAGATACTTGAGGAGTGTGTTGTGACGCAACATAAGCTTGTGGTGGCCGAATTCACTTTCACGCGGTGTTTTTCTTGACAAAGGTGTCCAAATCACAAGAACAAGGTGGTGGAATATCAAACGAGAAGCACAACCGACCTTTAAGGTGAGGGTGATCACAAAAGGATCATGGGACGTCGAGGGAGGTATCGATAACACGTGGGTGAAGATGGAAACTTATACTCGGAAGGTATCTAGGGAGGTGCTTGTTGGGGGTGAAAAAAGGTAAACGTGAAGATAATTAAAGACACGTGGTGGTGGCACGAGGATGTCCAGAAGGTTACCAAGGAGAAGCATGAGAGCTAAGAGAGTTGGAGCCATGATAGAATCAGAAGCAACATGGTGAAGTACAATGAGGCCAAGGGTTCTGGTAGCTCAGCTGGTTAGATCAAAATAGCAAGCTGTAAGTGAAGGTGTCTAGCATATGATGAGCTACATGAGAGACTAGGCCCAAAGGAAGGAGAAAAGGACATCTACAAGATGGCGAAAAATTGTGAGTGCAAGACAAGGGACGTCAACCAGAAGTTAAATGCATCAAGGACGAGGATTGTTAAATTCTAGTGAAATATGAAGAGATTAAGAATAGGTGGAGAAGTTACTTTGATGCATGGGTTGTTCAGTAAAGGGAAAAGAGCACTATGCATGTGTTGGGCGGATCATTTGATGACACAAACAAACATTTGGTGAGGAGAATCCAAGAACATGAAGATAATGAGGCCCTAAAAGGGATGAAAGGAGGAAAGGCCCTTGGCCTCGATGATATCCCTGTTAAGGTCGAGATGCATTGGAAATGTGGCAATAGTATGTCTTACTAAGATTTTCAACCATATTTTTTGATAATTCCCGAAGAGTGGAGGAAAAGATTATGAGTACCTACACGCAAGAATAAAGGAGATTTTTTAATAATTACCAATTAATTAAGCTTATGAGCTATATTATGAAGTTTTGGGAGAGAGTGATTGAGCATCGCTTGAGAAGCGTGATAAATTTCAGCAAATTCCAAATTGGTTTTATGTTGGGTGTATCGACCATAGAGACGATTTTCTTGCTTCGCCAACAATGGATAAATGTAGAGAGTAGAATAAGCACATGCACATGGTTTTCATCTACTTGAATAAGTATTATGACAAGATACCGAAGATGTTCAAGTGGTGGACGCTAGAGAAACACAAATTCCTAACTAAGTACATTTCACTTATCAAAGATATGTACGATAATGTTGTGACAAGCATTCGACTGTTCGTGTAGTCGACAGTGAAACTGATACCTTCCAATCATGATAGGACTAAATTAAGAGTCAGCATTTAGCGCATATATTTCTGTATTTATTTAGATTATCGTTTATTATGACTTTAGACTTATAATAAATAATGGATTATAACATAGTCAGGATAAATAAAGCTTCCAACCACAACAACAACAAAGCAACAAATAAGCATTTTGTCTTAACCATGTTGGGGTAGAATAGATATCTCTACTACTTAAAAAGAATCTAAGGTTCCGTCGTCTGCCTGTAGAACGGTACGTTTCGTCACACTTCCTCTCGTCCTGCGAAATTTGTCCGCTCGGAACAGATCTAATCACCGCTGGAATTTTTTCCCCCAAAAACGGAACAATATCTGTGTATTAACTGCCGGTTATTTTGCATGCGATGGCTGAAATCAGGCGAAGCGGATCCTGCCCTTTTTCTTCCTCAGAGCGCAAGCAAATTCCTTCCAAGCGCACGTAATTTCCGTCCAAAATTTTCACTCAAAGCAATTTTTGACTCCGTTATATAAATGACTCCAAGGCGTAGTGAATAGTCCCATATTCTCTCTTCTGTCTATCTCCAACAATGGCGCACCTCCAGAACGACGAAGATGATTGCCTCCACGGCTCCACCCCGGGATTCCGGCGTGTTCTGGATCAACAACGACATCGACCGCATCAGATACCTGCCCGAAGACCTCGTGCGCAGGACCGTCTTCCGCCTCTCTCAAGGGCGTCGTGCGCACCGCCGCCCTTCCAGACTTAGCACGCGCCGACCGCTCGTCGGTGGCTCCCAGCCTCCATGTACCGTCACCTCCGCGGGAGCCCGGATCCCTTGCATTGCATCTGCATCTGGCTCACCTGGACCGACGAGCAGCGGGGCGAGATCTCGCATGCATGGTTCGACAACCTTGCCGCCAAGTGAGTCCACGAACTCTTCTTTGTCAACCGTCCGTGGCCGATACCTCCCCACCATTGTATTCAGCTGCGCCTCTCTCACTTGCCTCTGGGATCTTCCCAACTTTTGGAAGTTCGGCCTCTTCTTTTGTGTTATGGAGGACCGGAACCTCGCCTAGACTGGAGTATCATCTTTCCGTCTGATTTGCTTGATCAGTATATCATGTGTTTGTTAAACTGCTTCACAAAACAGGATAATTATAACCAGCCTGCCACATGTTTGTTTCAATTCTTTGCATACATGTATAATGTCAACCTGCATGCCATAGATATTTCGATGAGATGGTTATTTGTTTGATCAGTATACCATATAAAATCTTCACATAACATAATTGGCATGCGTATTATTTATGCTGAATATGTAACAGTACGTGAAGTTTCATAAATCAGCGAATCTAGGTAAAGCTTGTACCGTGGCCATTTTACTTGATGTGATATTTGCAAAGTCTGTCTTGCTTGCATAGGGATATTCATCCAGGATTTCAGGCAGCAGTACCAACCGTGTCGGCTTATGATTTCATGAAGCTGGTACTGTCATAGAACCTGCTTCTTGATTTATGTTCATGGGAGCAAGATTGCAAGATTAAAGAGTTCACTAGAAGATCTATAAAATCTTAAAGGTGATGTGTTCGGATATCAATTTACAGTCCTTGTGTACAACATATTTGATCATTTCTCCACCAATGTGAGTTCTGTAGGTGGGATATCTGTTTGAGATGTCAAGTTGGTCTAGCACCTATAGGTGGCCATTCAGAAATATTCCGCAAGAAGTTACAGTAGTATATATATGATAGTGCTCTTTTGTTTGCACTGTCACTTAATTTGTTTCCACAAGAATTTAGTTGTTTCCTCCTATTTTGCACATTTTCGTTGTTTTGTGTTGAGGAACATTCACTAAATCCATAATAATTGCAGGTAACGCTTATGCGATGTCGACACGCTTAAGTAATGTGGAGGCCGAGTACTACTGTTCCTTGCAACATTGCGCGATTTTGTTCAGAAGGAAGCATATATTGATGACCAAATATGTACCCGCTGGAACGTAGCTGCCGTTCAGCATTTTTTCATTCACCGGTGCCCAATTGATCCTGAGTGCACACAGACTCCAATGAGTGAAGACTACACACAGCACACCATAGGCAAAGCAAGCTGGCAAGATTGCTACAACAAGTTTTGTTTGCTCAAGTTTTTTCGGTCTAACATGCTTTCATGATAGGATGAAGCCAATGAGATGTTGAGCAGAGGTTTTAATGACCACATATATGATGTCTACAGATATCTCCCTCCGGTTGGGCTGTTCTGTATGCTATTGTTCTTGCGTGGAGTGGTCAGGTAGAGTGGAGTTCCTGTCGTCCTCGCGCTGGGAGAGTCGTCGTGGCAATCTTTTCCCTGGTAATTTTATTCACCACTAGCAGCGACTTAGTATTTTTTAAATAAATAGTTGCAAATAGCATTTTATCAGATGAGAGGGATAATTATGTGGAGAAAAGCATTATGATAATATGCCTGTCAAACTACAGTTCATTAAACAGTGATTCTATATATGTTGGGTAGTGTGAATTTGGGTACTGCATGTATGTCATGTGCCATCGAAGTTCCGATGGATAATTGCTTGGTCATGGCTTTGGTGCCTACGGGTGTTTCCTCATGATAATTATGTACAGTATCTCATTTTTCTTTCTTTGATGTACTCTATAGTCTCCTCTCTAAATAGTTTTTTTTTCCTTCAGATGGATTGTGCTGGGATTTGATACTAGAGTAGATTCAAACAAATCGGTGGAGGAGGGATACACTTACAGTAGCTTTTGCAATTATTTCTGTATTTAAATGGTTGGTACATCTATCCAACACAATCATTTTAAACACAGGAACCTGCATGCTTCACTCATGGTCGATAGTTCATTTAGTTCTCTATTTTTAGTTGGTAGAAACATACAACTTTCTTGATGCAGCTTGACACGTTTAACTTGCTGCACAGACACTTGGAATGCTCGTCACCTGTTTGATTGATATCTCATGAAACAAGCATTAATTTGGTATTGCTTGGAAAGCTTTATCAATTATCATTCAAAAACTATTCTGCTTGTGCAAGTTGGCTATAAGAAACTACTAAACCTTATATATGTTCAAGCAGATTGAGGCTTCTATGCTAATTTGTTGAACGCTTGTGGATTGGTTTTTAAGAAGTGGTAAAATAAAGGGAAGCAACGGCACATTACTTATATTGATTTGTTCTAGAAGGTGAAATTAATTGTGGAATTCCTCTATGCTTGTCTTATTTTTGTTGATTTGTTCCAGGTCACTTCTTAGTGATATCTTCAGATCGGACTTCTTGGTTGACTTATTTATGTTCATTTGTTCAAGAATTGAACATCAGAACATGTGATGGTTGATATTCCTCAATTACGGTGAGATTTGTTGATTTAAAATGTTCTAGATCCAAGCGTCAATTACAAACCTTGTGCTGATTCCATCTCTTTGTGATGATTTCTTTGTCAAGCAATGTAGGTTCAGAGACATTGCTTCAGGGCCTACAGAGTGACATGACTTTGTGATAAAAAGCAAAATAATTCCAAGATCAGTTAGTTTCAGAAAAAGTCGCATCGACCGTGTATCATAACACTATGTATACAAGATTATGGGCCTTGATCTATGGTTGTGTGAGATATTGAACTATTGAGACTTGCTAGCAGCTTGTGTGTGAGAGTTCAAAGATCTGAGTCGGTGTATAGTTTGTGTTCATGTTGTTTTAGAATTCATTGCCATAAGTTTTATTTTTATTAATTGTTAGATGTGATTTTGCTCAAAACTTAACAATGATGTTTGATATGCATGAGAATCATAAAATTACATATTTAACATGATTAGTGTGGAACCATTTGAATATTTTTGCCCCCGTTGCAACGCACGGGCAATGACCTAGTGAAACCCAAAAAAACATATGGAACCAAAAACATGAGAGAGAGAGAGAGAGAGAGAGAGAGAGAGAGAGAGAGAGAGAGAGAGAGAGAGAGAGAGAGTCGACTACAATTCTGGAACATGGATTGCTGATTTCCATGTGGTCCTGTCAAGAGAGAAATCTCTAGGCACATTCCAATCCATCAAATATACTTTTATCTGTCTCCTCCCATGTGATATTTTGTTACCCTACCCCTCCTTGTTTTTACCTACACTACATAATTCCACTATTAATTGGCTAAGAGCCTCCCACTGGATGTGCCCAAACCACCTTAGTCAGTGTTGCAATAGATTATCTGCAATCTGTGTCACCCCTAGCCTATCACGTATTACCTCGTTCCCAATTCGGTACTTTCTTGTAGGACCACACATCACTATACATAGCATAAGCGTCATGAAAATCATTTGTCGTTGAATGTGTTCTCTTTTAGTGGGCCAACAATCTGCTACATATAGTATCATATGTCTAATTGTCGACATATAGAACTTAGTTTTTTGCTTTTGTGGGAACTTATTTTCATGTAGGATACCATATGCTTGTCGTCACTTCGTGTCACCCTTTCCGGCCACATTCGCATTTCTACTTAATATTTTCTAAGGTCACTTCTGACCCACTCTCCCTACATTTAGCGTCACTTTTCACATTTGATTTTAAGAGAACGCAGCAGCATACTTTGCGAAATTAGAGTGAGCTCATATTACTGACCTTACGTTGGAACCAGCACCATTGTGTTTTTTCTTTTTATATATTTTTACAGGCAGTTTATTGCTCTTATCGCACCGACTTTGTTGTTTTTGCTTTTGAAGTGCTCGACTAGGCATGTGCACGCATAACACACAGCCTTGACACTCGCACCATTATGGTTGGATTTCTATGCACATTGTTCTTTTTTTTCGAGGAAGGACTTGCCTTTGAAGTGCTCCATATGCATAGGATGATCCTGTGCTATGCATGCACATAAGTAGTATGTCACCGTGATAAATTCTCTCACACTATTATTATTCGTTCGATTCATATGCACGTTGTTTGCGTTATTTGCAAAAGTTTAATCTTTAGAAGATCTATGGTTCACACGTATTAGTTTTCCATTTTGTCATTCTTTTGTTGGTTGCTTCGACATTTTGTAACTCTGTCATGTGCATGATGATTCAGACCACAGCAGCTCTGCGAGGCTTGATGCTGTTCTTTTCACCTCATCCGTTATAACTACCAAACCCTTTTGCAGGTGATCATGTTCCCCGAGTCTTACAGACTATGCCCCATAGCTTGACTAGTGCTGCTGAAACTTCAGCGAGTACATTCAGTGTGCCAGGCCGGTAAATTAGTTGAATATCCTGAAATCTTTTCACGAAACAAGCTTTCGCCCAGCTATATAAATATAGCAACCAACCGATACAAGACCACTGCTGGGGCAAACAGCACATTCACGCCCAAAAGAAACGAAGAGAACAAAGAAAAGAAAACAAACCCGAAAACGGTGGATCAACGAAAGCTAAGATGACTCGCAACCGCTGCGCCCTCCGGAAATTGCCACCACGCTCCTTAGCAATCCACCACGTATCATACCAAGCAACACCTCCAAGAAGGGAGCGACGACGACGACGCTGCTGCCCGGACAACACCTAGGGTTTCCCCCGGTGTGTGTCCTAGGGTTTCCCCCGGTATGCTGAGGGGTGGGAAGGAGGTAACCGACACCCTTCAGGAAGGATGGCGACACCCGCAGGCGTCACCGCGTCAGTGCCGAGACGACAGGGATTTCTCCCAATCTCCAAGCGACCACCACCCAAACGCTCTAGATAGCTCCACCAAGCCTGCCGCCCACCAGCGTACGCCACCACAATCTTGCAGTCATCTCCGTCGTCTCTCCGTGGTCCATGTCGCGAGGCCGAGGGGACCGATTAGAAGGAGACCGAAGAGGGACGGCGACTCGACGACACGCGGGAGGGAACTGCCTCCACCGCCAAATGACAGTAGCCGACCGGATGTAGCAGCAGGACAAACCGGGCCCACACTGGCCCGGCCGAGCCCAAAAGGGTCCGTAAAGCCCGCCCGCCGCACTGCAGCCAGGGCACCGCCGACGCCGCCATTACCTGCACAAGCTCATGCACCTCCGTCCCCCGGGGAAGCCCTCACCACGCCTGGGCGGCCTGCCCGAGCCCAGATGGAGCCCAAAGGGGCCCAGATCTGAGCCCAGGGCACCGCCGGTCGCGCGCCGGCGACCGGCCGGCCACACCTGGCAGCCCGAGCACCCCGTCGCCAACAGCCACACCGTCGCCGCCATGGCCACCCAGAGCTCGCCGGGCCGAAATCGGGTCGAGGCGCACCGCCGCGTGCCGCCGCGCGCCGCGCCGCCGGCCACACGCGCGGGGAGAGGCCGTCCCTCCGCCGCCGGCGCCGGAGCCGCACAGGTCGAGCCCGGCAGCCCGACCCGACGGCGGCAGGGGAGGAGAGGTGAGAGGGGGGAGAGAGGCGGCGGCGGGAGTGGATTCCCCCGCTCGCCCACGCGGGGGCGAGGCAGGGGACGGGGAGGAGAGGGAGAGGACGAAGGGGAGGGGCGGCGCGCGGCGGCGGCGGCACGGCGGCTAGGGTTAGGGTTGGGTCGCGGGGTCGCGGGAGCTAGGGTTGGGCCGCCACCAGCAATATGTCTGAATCCAGTCGCAGGAATGTACAAATTACCTCCTGAAATCTTTTCCAAACCAGGATAAACCCAAATGCAATAATAATTTTAAATGTCTAGTTACACTGATAGTAATATATGATCTGCTCAAATAGCATTTACCAAATTCAAGTTTACGAGTTCTGCTTCCTGGAATTTTCTTGTGCACATAATCAATTAGCACGTAGGGTCGAGGTTTGTCACAAGAATAAGACTGGCTGTTATTGAAATCTCATACTTGTTCTATAATTGTACTATCTATACCATTTTATAAATACCATATAATAAAAGATAATAACCAATGTTTTAGTTACATAGTAATACCAGAAGTCAGTTAATTTAACTTAAAAGCCCGTAGTTCGACTATCCAAATATATATGGATAGGCTATGGCTGGACATAGCCTATTTTCCAAAGATAGCATGCCAGAGTTTAGATAGTTCTACATCCTGTTCCTTGGCTCTATGATGTGGTTCATGTGCAAGTTGTTAAAGAAAATTTCTCTAGATTTTTCTATTAAAAAGAATATATTTACCTTCAATTCCCTGTCCTGCAAAATTATCATGACATTTTTTAACATTATATGCATGTTTCATTTGCATGATATTTTGTAACTACAGTCTTCATGAGGCACGATCTTGTTCTTTCCACTCACTGGTGCCTGGCTACCTTCTGCCTAAGGACACCAAATGAAGTTTACACAAATATTATGCCATGATATATAATACTTAATCGAGGATCCTTAAAGATATTGTATTAATTTCTTGGGCAGGTACATATAAAGATATGATGCAATAATATTATTACAGGTCAAGGAAGAATCCAAGGATGGAACCAGAAACTATTGGAGAAGGTTCTGATCCAAAAACGGGACGGATCACTCTGGTAAGATATTGGATTTCGGTGCTCATTTCTGTTTGTAAAATATCACAGTTAGCAATGCAACCTTGTATACTATGGCAAAAAAAAAAATGAAAACTTGAATCCTTTAGATGATATACAACAACCCCAAGACGGGGTCAGGTGGTAAAGTTGCTTAAGTTTATCGCATTACAGGAATTTTGTAAGTTTCTTCATGAAATGTGTGAAGTCCCAAATCTGGTTAAATTCTTTGATATATTTTGTTGTGGATTGTTCCTTTAATAAGTATCATACTTATGTACATCGACTTTGGCTGATAATTATGCCAGTTAATAACAAAGAATTATTTTACTTTTAAGCCTTTACAACTATCAGGATTTACTCTAAATTTGACTTCTAATGAATCCATGCCACCATTAAAATTATGGCCATTAGAAAAAAACATCTCAAGTAAAACACTAATCCTTGTATCTTAAATACTCAAAGGATTATTCCATCAGGAACTAGAAGTGTGTAACTTTGCGTGTGCATTGTGTCTGAAAAAGACACACTAAATGGAGAACGCATCGTAGCATAACGCAGGTGGTAATACGAGTTGTATGTATCTTTTGATAACTTTTGGTACCCTCTGAAAGCGCCAAATTTACACATTTTCACGACACGAGCCATGCACTTAAGAAAAACTGCAGTCATTGTTTCTGTGTTGGACACTACGTACTAACAGTTGGAATACTTGTTGGATTGCAGATGTCGCAGGTTGGAGCTGGAACGGACGATCAGCTAGCAGCATGAGTTCCCAACTGAGTGATAGCATCGACCGTACCACCTGCTGCTTTTGTATTCGTGAAGACAGTCAATTACCTCTTTGCAAAACAAAAGAAGACAGTCAATTACCTACCTATTGCATTTATTACTTGACGCTAAGTTAGCTGTTCGGGGTTTGCGAGTCTTGTATATCTTCTACTGTATTGTTATCATGCAACTCTTGCTCCTAGAGCCTTCTGTCATCGGTCAAACCTGACTTGTTTCAGACTGAACAGAATGCAATTTATTCTTCTATTGTTACCTCCGATCTTATCGATGGCGCACACACTATTGTATCTGCCTCAGAAATCTGAGTTGCACTCCTCCGGCCGGTAGAGCATACAACGGCGTGCACAGAGGCGTGGGCGTGGTAGCAAGAAGCCTCCTTGCCGGGGTGCGTATGGGCTGGTATGAAGCTGGAGGTTCCATGATCTTGTACCCATTCTGCCGCAACATGGCGTCGAGCTCGTCGTCGGTGAGAGGCCGGGTGCGCTCCTCCGTGTCTCGCTCCCACGGCAGGTGCTGGTACAGTTCCGGACTCGTCGGGACACATGCAGCAATCTCGCAGGTTGTTGGCGTGGCAAGATACTCTGCTCCAAGCGGTGTCTCATCATCATTCCATCTCGACCTCTGCTTCTTGGGTGGCGCAGCATCATCCCATCTCGATCTCTGCTTCTTGGGTGGTGCAGCATCAGGGGCATCGTCGTCGTCCCAAGCTGAGCTAGTGTTCTTGGCCCCGGTGGCGGTGGTGGCGTCCCACCTGCCGCGCCCCTTCACCGGCTGCTTCTGCTCCTCCTTAATTTTAGCGATCTCGCGCAGCAACTCTTCCTTGCGGTGCTGGAGCCTGTTCTCGCGCATGGCGTCGGCGTAGGTCCGCACGGAGGGGTCCGGGGTGGCCGCCCCCGCGGCGAAGGCGTCGTGGCGGTCCGGCGATAGGTAGCGGTGGAGGCGGCGGCGGCGATACTCGTCCTCGCGGTCGATGATGCGCCGGGACTTGCCGGCGGTGGTGGCGTGGTCTTCGTTGTCGGCCTCGGCGCTGGGGTGGGCGGCGTCGTAGCCCGTGTACGACGCGAGGCGGGGAGCCAAGGTGGGGCCGGCGGCGGCGGATAGATCGTCCTCGTCCGTGGATGCAGGGATGGAGGTGTGGTAGCCCTCGAAGCGGCTGCCGGCGGCGCCGTAGAGGTCGGTGTCGAAGGCGACCATTAGCTTGCGGCGCTCCTCCTGCGCCCGTGCGAGCGCCAGGTCGATCCCGTCCATGGCGCTCGGGAATCGGGAGAGGCGATTCCTCATCAGGGTTCGGCGAGATTTTTTTAGATGCGTTCGGCGAGATTGGGGAGCGCCCCGTGGACCGTGGTAGTTTGGCCTGCCCGAGAGATTGGTTAGTTGATGAGAGGAAGGGGTGATCAATACCGTTGATACGTACGTAGCTAGGGATGGCAATGGGTACCCTGTACCCGCGTACCCTGCGGGTAAAAACCCCATTAGGGTAAGGGTTTGGGACTAAAAAATACCCATGGATATATAAATAGGAAATTCTTGTGCCCATCGGGCAGAGCGGGTACGGGCATGGGATTGCATAACCCATACCCGCGTGCCCTTGTACCCATATAAATTATGTCAACTGGGACTTAGTTTAATTAAACCTAACCTAATTTTCTAATCCCGCATAGGCACTAGGCAGGTCAACTCAAGGAGAGCCACGATCGATCGGACGATATACGTACATGCTTCAACTCCGTCCCATAATCCCGTGACCTATAGGAGTAAATAGCGCTAGATTAAATCCCTAGTAGGTAATTGTTGCCTGCCATACGCAGATACGTTGCGTCGCTGCTACGCATCTCTCCATCGGGATCTCTATATTTTGTGTGTTGTTGTTTATGACTATGTATGGTCACATTATCTCAGCTCTTTTTTTTGGCTCAACTGATATTGTTGCAAATGCGGGTATTTTTACCCGCGGGTATCCCTTTACCCTGCCGGGTGAAGGGTATGGGAAAAAATTGTACCCGCTTACGGGTATGGGTACGGGTGATGGGAAAGCTCGAGGGACACGGGTAAGGGTATGGGGTGGCTCCACCCGCACCCATACCCAGCGGGTGCCATCCCTATACGTAGCCGACTTGCCGGGATGACTTTGACCATTGATCTCTAAGATGATCATGCTTAGAATCATCTTCGATATTTTACTCCCTCCGATCCCTTTGAAGTGTCGGAGAAACGATGCTTACTAGGCAAAACTTTTTTTTTTTACAAAATACTAGGCAAAACTTTATGGGAAGTGCTAGGCGTCCCCCGGACGATGGGGGAGCTCCCATCGTCCTGCTCCCCCTCACGCCACGTGTCCCCAAACCAGCTCCCAATTCCCGCTTTTGCTACGGTAGCAAGAAAAAGTCCTGATTTTTGCTATATGTAGCAAAAGTATTTTGAGCCCTAAAATAGCTCCTCTGAATCCTGATTTTGCTACGGTAGCAGAAAAAAGTCTAGATTTTTGCTACATGTAGCAAAAAAAACATAAAATAGGAAAACACACTAGACCTCGCCGGAGAGTTCGCCGGAGACTTGTAGCAAAAAAAATGGTCTATTATAGCAAAACCAACTTCGCCGGAAAAACTCCACGAAGACTCGCCGGAAAAAACCTCGGCGTAGACCACGTAGCAGAAAAATTATCATATTGTAGCAAGATCAGTAAACTATGGTAGCAAAATATTTATTCTATTGTAGCAAAATACGACGTCGCCGGAGACATCACCGGAAAATCTCGCCGGAGTCCTCGTAGCAAAACCATAAAGATTGCTTGTAGCAAAAAACTTGTACAAAAGTAGCAGAAAATATATCGAATTGTAGCATTTTCGGACCAACTATTGTAGCAAAAAGTGGCAAAAAACCGAAGAAGAAAAGAAGTTTGCACCAAATCAAGAACAAAAATGCATCAGAAGAAGAAAAGTCCTCCGACAGCGGCGGCAGCGTCACCGACGGGCGTGGCTGCACCTCGCACCAGGTATCGTCCATGGCAGCATGGGGAAGGTGAGGACGAGGAGAGGGTGACCCCTCCTACCCGGCCCGTCGAACAAGCTGCACTGTGCCGCTGCCGCTAGCTCCATGAACTCGTCAGCATCGATAGCGAGGAGGAGGGACCAGAACTCCATGGTGGCTATTCGGGAGCATCTCGAGGTGCTCCTGGCCGCTCCGGCTTGAGGTACGGAAGCCGTCCCGGTGGCGGCGGCGCGCAGGGGATCCGTCCCCGGTAGCGGTGGCGCGATGGGGAACCGTCCTGACGGCGGCAGGGTGCAGGGGAGGGCGGCCGACGAAGGCGAACGGGGGTGGCGCGCAGGGGAGCGTTACGGTGGAGGGCGGCGACTGTGGAGTTCGGCGGGCGTCAGGCGCCATGGGCGGGCCAACTCGGAGTACTGGATCGAACAAAAAAGAAAACAAAAAAAGGGGAGGAACGAGCGGAGGAGACGGTCTGGGAGAAGATAACACTTCACATGGTGGGCCCTCCATCCCTCCGTTGTCTCCACGGTGCAGGACACGCGGCGTGCAACGGACCAGGACGATCGCGAGACGCGATCCCCCGGAGGTACCGTAGCGTTTCCCAAACTTTATACATGTACTAGCGACACTCTTAGCTATTTGTAGTCCTCATAGCTAAAATATCTTATATTTTAATACGGAAAAAGTATGTAAAGATGAAGAATCACCGTCATGGTGACATTGCGTCCAGTAAATACAAAAACACCAAACAAAAGTTAATTATAAAATGGGTCCCACTCCTCAGTTTGGGCCACAAAACGCTGCATGCAATGTGGCGGGCGTCCCTGCGATCGACAGGTCCACGTCGCACCCAGGACATGGCACGACGCTGCAGATCCAGCGCGACCTGCGTGCTAGACCTAAGCGGGAGCCTACTAGGGAGGCCCAGATCCGGCGGTACCCTCATTATACTGAGATCGTAGCGCCAGCAGTGGCACGACGACACCTACTGAGAAAAACCAATTTGCTTGAGGCCTTGCTGGGTTTTGTGCAAGCAAGGCCAGAAGGCCTGCTGCTTGTTGACGTACCAAGCCATGTGAATCACCTTACCCTTCAGGCTTAGATGCAGTTACTGCCGAATCTTGATTCTCTGTCTCCAAGTTCTCCTTAGCCTTTTGAAAATTGACATAATCATTCTTCTGTCACATCTCAATGTTTCGACACGACCGTTGAACATATGATCCTTGAAATCATGCCTTTGGAAGAACGCCGGAAACCATGAACGGCGTTGCAGTATGCCACCTATTGGCCTTAGTTGGCGGGGCCAAACTTGTGCCACTGAGGTTGATATCCTTGCTGCAGCATCAGCAGCTCATCTTGAAGACGAACTATTTGTATTACTTAGTTGACGAATGATGACTATCTATGTTCATATGCCTTTTTTAAAAGAGTAATAATGCAACACCTACGGACCAGCTTACGGACTAATCTTATGGAATTAGGTGGTTTAGTCGGGGGTTGGGCCACCCAGAGTATCAAGGGTGGGGGTGCGAGGTGAGGAGCCAATTTAATCGGGACACGTACGATCCGTAGGGCTTCATCCGTAAGAAATCGTCCGCAAGTATAGGATTTTTGTTTTTCAAATATGTGAGCCAGGCCCGGTCCATAGCATGGGGCAAAGGGGCGACGGCCCTGGGGCCCACGCTGCCAGGGGCCCAGCATAGGCACGTACAAATACTAGAAGCATAGATTCAGGGGCCTAAACTTTTCACGTTGCTGCATCTAGGGAAAAGAAAAAGGAAAATACACTATGGAGGTGGAACAAACCAATTGTTGGCTTCTCTCCGCCTTGAATCCCTAGCCAAAAGTACACGGCTCCTCTTTCTCTTCCCGAAGTCAAGTACAGTATTAATGGAGGAATATAGTGTGACTTAGGGCGTGTTCGGCAATCCTCCAGCTTCACCAAATCCGTCGATCCGGCTACTGTTTCCCCGATTCTGCGTCGCTACGGGAGCACAAAACGTTCGGTGCTGCTCCTCGCTTCTCTTCAGTTCTTGCTGGGCTGGAAGCCCATCTGTCCAACCTAGCCAAACTGAAAACTAATCCGGCCTGTGTCTTGTTCCTGCGATTTCACCTCATACGCGTGTGGTCGGGAAGCTTCTCAGGTTGGACCAGCCGGCCATGGGAGTTGTTCCGACTAGGGTTGTCGCAGTGGCCGGATCTGTAGCCGGCATGGCGACCAGAGGAGAGGATGGGAAGGTAGGGAACGAGCTCTGCCGGAGGGAGACACGGAGGGAGATCTGGTGACGGAGGCGACTCGGGAAAGCTCTGGGACGGCCGTGTTGGTGCTCTTGGAGGAAGCTCGTGTGGGGGCGAGGTCTTGGCGGCTGCCGGAGTCGGGGGGGGGGGGGGGGGGGGGGCAGCTGCCGGAGTTGAGGCGGGGGCGGCGGGGCAGGAGTCCTGTGGCGGCGGTCGGGTCACAGGGACGGGAGAGAGCTGGTCGCCTCGCTCGGTAACCAGCGAATCGTTTTTCTCACTTGGCGGTGGCATTTTGCAGTAATTACGTGCTGCTCCGCGGTTGACTGCTCCGTGGATCGGCCAAAAGGGTGCTCGGTTTTTGTACGTGGAAAACGCCCAGCTTCCCGGAGCTGGCTCCGTGGAGTTCGTGTGTTCGGCGCTGCTCCGACCTGCTCCGACGGGAAGCTGGAAGCTGGGGACTTGCCGAACACGCCCTTAGTCGATTCCGAAGCGTTCTATCTACCGGAAATTCACTTTGGCATCCAGTGCACCTGCACCCGGTATGTTTTTGAATTTTTAAAAATATGAAAATGCTTTCCAAAAATCTGACAAAAATCGGGCAAAATAGCCAGAAATTTGTCTTTTTTGCGCAGAGCAGGAAAATTGTTATTTTCTATCAAAAAATTTCACGAGTGTTCGTTACTTGCGTATGTTTGTGCACAATTTTTTACAGATTTTTTGGAAGCATTTTCATATTTTTAAAAATTCAAAAAGAATGCCGGGTGCAGTGCACCCGGGTGCCAAAACGCCTCCCTCTCTATCTACCGTCTCACTTTTTAGTAAGTAATTGAATTAAAAAATAACTAGTTTATATTTTGTGACATACTTTCTTAATATTTGGAGATCATCAGCATGTGCATTTTTACAGTGTATAGAAATGGTTATTCCTCTATTACAATATAGGTTCATCTTTTTTTTGAGCAATATAGATTCATCTAAATCAGTGTGTGCACGAGGTGTCAGGTCCGGACAGCTGACACGAGGGCCTCGAGTTGTGGTTTCGCCCCGGGGCCTTCAATATGATTGGACCGGCCCTGATGTGAGCAATAGATCTCTAGGAGCCGGTGCATGTCATTGATTTGTTCCAGAATTTTTAAACACTGACACCATTCAAGGCCCTGTGTTAATGTATACTTAGCTAACAACTTTTACTTTTTTGGCAGGAGCTAGTTTTATACAACAGAAGTGTTAGCTTCTTCATATAAATCTGAAATTTATTATTGTTCCGTTGCATATCCGTTAGTTTGTCTGAATATCAATGGGCTCTATTCGGCCTTAGTTATCTGATGTACCATTCCTTCCCTTATTACTTTTTGTTTCCATTTTTAAACTAGTTTATATGATCTTGTGGAACATCCTAGACCAAGAAGACATTATTATAAAGGTGGAAATACTCATCCTAGCAACATAAAGTGAAAATATCAAAATATATCTCGGAAATTCATAGTTGCTCCCCAGCTCATATGCTCCTGGTCATTTTAAAATTTCAAAAATAAATAGTAAAAACATGTCAACAAATTTTGCAAAAAAAGAAAACAAACATATGAAAATGTTCTACATTCATGCAAAATTTAGTGATTAAATAACATTTTGATGGTTTGTGAAGAACAAATATCACTAGCTAACATGAGATTTAATTTTGTTTTGTTTTAGAGCACTGATTTTGTTTTCTAGCACACAGCAACATAAATGTCATTTCATCACGAAGCTTTGCACGTATTTAGAACATCTACATATATTTGTTGTCTAGTTTTTTTTTAAACTGCATCCTGAATATATCTTAACATCTAGGGAAATCAGGATCTAAGGTACATGTTCTCTTGATGCGTTGTGATAACACTCATACTATTCATGTCAACGGTGTTCTGTTATACAATATATTCAAGACTCAAGAGGCGGGGCTCTCACTTTATCCTCTCCTCTCTCTCCTCCTCGCCACTTGAGAGTCTCCACCGCCGCCCCGGCTCCTCTCCCCCTCCTCTCCTTGAGGGTGGAGGTGGATCTACTGCTTCCTGATGCTGGCCGTCATGGAGATGGCGGAAAAGGAATATGTCACGATTGCTTCATGCTGGAGTTGGGGAGCAGGGAATTGGCGCTACGACTGTAGCAATCATCGAGAATTTCCTATAGATAGCCCATCTTCAAATGTCGCAGGCAGTTCGGCTATTGAATCTTATGGCCGTCTGACGGCCACTCCCCTCCCCCCCCCACCCCCTATTCAGCCGCAGTTGTGGCCCTAGGGATGTACACAATCTCGAGGCCGTCGTGCCGACATGGAGGCCCTCTTGCTCCTATGCGGTGTGCTCCCTCTACAGTGCCCCGAGTGGCCATGTCCCCGACGGTGCTGTAGTTGACCGTGCCCGGAAGCGTGCAAATATCGGTAGAGAAGGAGCTGGGAGAAGCCCTGGACTTGATTGCTTTTCTTGTTTTTGTTTCAGGTTCTTTAGTGCAAAATCAGAGGACCCATTCATAATTTTTCTGTTCTTTTTGGGTCCTCCATGTAATCTGTAATCCACCGACGGCAGATTAATGCAGCATATGGGGGGTCCTTCTGGACCCTATTCCCGTTAAAAAAAAAGACTCAAGAGCCATATCCCCTGCCTACAAGTTGGCAATCAGTAGTGTCCAAATTACTTTCCCATGAAGGTAAGCTAGTAACAAGCCCGGCAGATTTTTCTTTTCTTTTTATGTAGTATAGTTAAGATCTACAATGTTGTTCTATTATCTTGCTTAGCTTTTTGCCCCCCAGCACCGACAGTTCTATTATTTCTTACTCATGGTTGAAAATATGTTCGGAGTACATATTTATTTTAGGCATGCGAAATAGTGGAGAGTTAGAGGTACTCCAAGAAAAGAGTGAATTTCAATTTTTACCTCTTAGTTTAACACTTTTGACACTAGTTACCCCATTTAACAATTTTTTTTCGAGAACCACCATTTAACAATTTTTCATCTGCCTTACCCTATTTAGCAAAAGTGTAGCCAGTTTTTACCCTCCTTGAGACTTTGCACACGATCTGTGACCTGTGTACGAGTCGGCAGTTTTCCTCCAGGTCTGTTACCGTACAGAAAAATACCTTGAATCCAGTAAGATCTTGATTTGAAATAAAAGTTGCCCTTTACCACCCTGTTGCATGTGTGTGTAATCGCGTGTCTGAGTTGAGTAAAGGTTTCATCACCAAGTAGTATTGCATCACTCGGCTTTGCCGTGTATATAATCATGTGTACCAGTCACATAATCTTGATACATCACATGAAGTGCGAAGCACGCACGTTACATGTTTGTGGCTAATCAACTACCGTCGTCTCCCGTGGTTTGTTTGCGAGCTAGCACGAAAACTAAATTTCACTTGAGCCAACAGCTTTATATGTATTGTTGCTATCGGCTAAACGTACCGTCTGACAGTATGGGATTGTTGTCTCCGACTTTGAGATCGCCGGCGATCACCTCGGACGAGTCGTCTGCTGTCATCGATTGCTGCTCCAAGTAGTACGTATATATATACGCGGACGACCGTGGAAAAAAATTGAGATATCGGCCGACTGAGCGTGGGCAAAACTCCTAGAGAAAAACAGTGATGTCCCGCGTCAGGTCTACCTAACCGGGCAGATCGTTTCTCAGATTTATCAAAGGGGTAAAAACCGGCAAAACATTCACTAAATGGGATAATACGGATAAAAACCAGTTAAATGGGGTAATTAGTGTAAAAAATATCAAATTATGGGGTAAAATATGGAATTTACTCCCAAGAAAATTAACCGACTTAGGATAAGATTTAGACATGTGAGTACGAACATGAGACCGGGAGGCGCGATGTAATTCAGGCGCGATATGGCATATCGTCAACCTATGAAAAAACACCCAGGGAACTATGAAAAAACACTCAGGAACTATTGATCAAGACTCAAGAGAGCCTTACTTTCAAAATCCCCAATATTTATCCTTGACGTGCCATTTTCAAAGAGGAGATAACTTGGTTAAAGTTGAGAGCTACAAGAAATTCCTATTCGGACTTTGCTGTGCGGGTGGATAGTGAAGGAGCTGAATCGCTCAGCTCTATGGAACTCTCTCTCCCGTCTGTTTCACACAGCTCCAACAAGAAGAAACACACAATCTTTTGGGGCGTGTTTGGTAGCCCACCAGGTCCTTAACCAGTCCCAGCGCATGTACGAATCGGGCGTTTGGTGGTCTGGCCTAGTCCGCATTCCTGCATGCACATGAACCTTAAAGCACGCTGGGTCTGGCTGCGGGGGAACGGCCGAATCGGCCGTTTTTCCAGGGGCAGACTCTGGAGAGCCACGCGTGCCGCTCCCTCGCACACGTTGGGAAGCGCGGGAGACGGGACGTTTCGGCATAACTCCCCACTCCCCTCACCGTCCAACCCCATTAGCTCCACCGCTTTTCACCGCCGCACCGCCGAAGGGCATGGCGGGTCCTCATCCAGCACCGCCCCCGCCCCTGCCCCCCGGCAACGGCCCGCACTCCCGCTGGGTGTCCAGCATTATTGTCAGGGACATTTCAATGTCGGAGCTTAGCCGCATTTTCAACTCCCCTTCGTCCATCTGCTGGCGGGGACCATCGTCCGCCGGGCCATCAATGCCCGGTCCTTCGGCTCCGACGATGCGGGCGGACGCGCCGATTGGCCTGATGGGGCCGACGGTTGCGTCCTTTGTGGGGATTTCGATCCCCGGTTCGTCCAGTGGGCGGCCTTCGTCTTCAAGCCCGGCGCCGCCTCCTCCTCGTTCAGCACCTCCAGGACCTCCACCGCCGCCACCGCCTCCACCTCCTTCGGCGTCTTCACGAGCTCGTCCGGTAAGAACATTATCCCAGATTTGGTTAGGGTTTCGTCTGCCGTGTCTTGAATAATTAGCATGCTCTACTCTTGGATTAGCGTAGTAGATGGTAGTTTCGCATGTACGAATGTAGTACTTCGTCCGATCTGTAGTTTAGATTCGCATGCAATGCGTGATTTGGGGTATTTTTCCCCAAATGCACATATCCTTGATTGCGGATATTGATGAGTACTGCCAGAGTTGGGTTGTGCCCAAGCGAAGGCGTGGATGTAGCAAGTAGCAGTTTTCCCTCGTTAACGAACCGAGCTTTATTGAACCTGTAGGACTTTGGAATCAACAACAAAGTGAATGTTGAAGATCTCTGGCGCTTAATCTTCAACAGACGTGGACCTGCACACACTCAACCAAATACTTTGCCCCCAACGACGGAAAGGTTGTCAATCTTTCCGGTCTCGCAGAAAACAAAGCGGTTAATTGTATAGTGAAATAGATGAAATATGAAAATGGACCAGTGGAGTAATGATGATGAAATGTGATGAATAAAGGTTGCAATCAATGTAAAAAGATGGACCGGGGGCCATGGGTTCACTAGTGGAGTCTCTCAAGTAAATAGAACATTCATATGATGGGTAAACAAATTATAGCTGGGCAATTGACAAGATTATAATACAAACTTAATCTAGCTATGACAAAGAGAACATGATAATATTTATGGAGGCATCACGACAATGAACAAAGACCGTTGAGTCCAACTGCATCTTTGTCTAAAAAGTCCACCGTGGGATCGCTACCCAGCCTGTCACCCATCGGTATTGAGTTGCAAGCAACAGACAATTGCACTAAGTAAAGCGCATGAAGTAAGCAATACTAATATCAAAAGAGACATTAACACCACTGTTTTACCCTTAGTAGCAACAGCACACCCTCGCCGTTAGACGTTTCTGTCACTCGTGCCCAGGAACAAAAGGGGGCATGAACCCACTATCTAGCATAAATACTCTCTCTTGGAGATACACACAATCACTTGGCCAAAGTAACTACGCACATCGGAGAGCATGCAAAAACATAAATCAACATATAAGAATCATGCACAATCTGATCATAACTTCATAATCCATCGGATCCCAGCAAACACATCACATAGCATTACAATAATCGATCTTGATCATGTTAGGCAGCTCACAAGATCATAAGACATGAAGCACAAGAGAGAGACTACCATCTAGCTACTACCATGGACCCATGGTCCAAGGTGGGACTACTCTCAAATCATCCCGGGGGAAGGCATGGCGATAAAGAGCCCTCCGGGATCGATCTCCCCTCCGGCAGGGTGCCGGGATCAGCTTCAGAATCACCCCCGAAATAGGGTTTACGTTGACAGCGCGTCGGGGTGACTTCTCTGGAAAATAATGGCCGCCCTGTTGTTTTTAGGGTTAAAGGGATTTTATAGGCGTCGGAGGGGGCCGAGGCGGGTCCCACCCATGAGTCCAGGTGGGGCCGCAGCCGCCACCCGCCTCTGGCCCCTGGGTGGCCCCCCAGGCCGCCCTTTGGTCCTCAGGTGCCTTCCGTCACATAAAAAATCTCCGTAAATTTTCAGCGCAATCCGACGATATTTCATGTGGTGGACTTTTTGAAATACAAAAACAGCAAAAAACAGGAAACTGGCACTAGGCATCTTGTCAATAGGTTAGTCCGACAAAATGCATAAAAATGATGTAATATGATAGTAGAAACATGTGACAACATCACAAAACTAGCATGGATTAATCAAAAATTATAGATACATTTGACACGTATCAATCCTCGATTTGGGGGTTTTCTTGCTAGTTCATTCTTTGTCCATGCACTTGCAGTGCCTCCGTGCGATGATTTGGGGTTCTTTGTCCATGGTATGCATGTTCATTCTTCATCGTCGGGGGTTTTCTTGCTTGTCCATTCTTTGTCCATGCACTGCTATATTTGGGGCACATATGCAGTGCCTCCGTGCGATGATTTGGGGTTCTTTGTCCATGGTATGCATGTTCATTCTTCATCGTCGGGGGTTTTCTTGCTTTTTCATTCTTTGTCCATGCACTACTACATTTGGGGAATATATGCAGTGCCTCCGTGCGATGATTTGGGGGTTTTTGTCCATGCTATGCATGTTCATTCTTATCCTGCTTCATCGTCCGTTGCTAATAAATGTCATCCTTCATGACAAGGTACCCAAGGCGGAGCAAGACATTCCCGACGTGCCTCCTGGGTTTGAGCCACTTGTGCCCAAGCACGGGATCATCTCGTTCAACAGCAGGCTTCAGAAGCCACTACTGCGTGGGAGAGAGGAGGAGGCCTTGGAGCTCCTGAGGATGACGAAGGGGAAGAGGCCGAGGATCGGCCACATGCCAAGACCTGGACTGCCGCACAGCTGGATCGGGGTGACCTGAATATGCTCGTCATCCCAAGGTCCTTCCATGCTGCATTGAAGGCGTGGCTGGCGATCCCCCTTCCCCGGTGCATTCCGATCAGCGCCTGCAAGTTCTGCGACGAGCATGTTCAGGTAAGCTACTACAAGAACACCGACGAGATAGTGCTGGGGAGGCACTGGCTAGAGGTCGTCAACCGCTACGATCTGAAGCAGGACGACGTCATAGTCTTCAAGCTCACGGCAACAGGCTTCAAGATCGACATCTACAAGAGCATGGACTCGACTGCCAGGGAGTACGCTTGTCCTGACCACGGCTAGTACCAGCGTGCTCGTCAGTGTTTAGTAGCTGCATTTTGATCAGGGGCATGGGATGCCCCTGTTTAGTGTTCATCAGGGGCATGGGATGCCCCTGCTAGATGTTAACCAGGGCTTAGAATGCCCGAAACTTGTTTTGATCAGGGTGTTTACCTTCCCCTGTTAACTTTGATCAGGGTGTGTGTTTTCCCCTGATGTGATGTAGTTAAAGTGCACTGATCCTAGTTAAGTAGTACCAGGTTATGATCCCCTATTGTGTGTGATCCTGATTGTGTTTGATCTCCATTGTGTGCATGTGTGTTATGAGGTGGTAAGATCACCATGTTTGAAAGTGGTGAGAACATCTCTAAACCCAGCCGGCAACCAAACATGTGTGTTTTGCATACAAACAGCCACAACTCAAGTTTGTAGGACACCAAACATGAAAATGCAACATAATTAGGCAAAAAAGAAAATGATATGCAGGGTACCAAACGGGCTGCAGAACATCGTTCTAGCCTCATTTTTCTGGGGCCAGACCCGTCAGGGCCAAGGAGACGGGAAGGCCGATTTTGGCTCGAGCAACCAAACACGCCCTTGGTGCCCTCACGGCCTTTCTATCTCTGTATTTCTTAATCAAAGGAAACATGCTTACACTGTCTTAACTATGCCACACACACACACGCACCCATTAACTCCATTAATCCATATATGCATGACTTAAACGCCCCTTAGAATCACTCTAGGCAGCACACGACCCGGCTAACAAACTTGATCTTCTCCTAGATTCTCTCTAGGCACCACGACCAGGCTACACTAACCACCTAGACTCCATGACTTATTCCTGATAACTAGTGCAGCCCGTTGGGTTAAGTCTTGCATGCAGCACCAGCTTCACGCGGCACCCGGAGTCTCTCCATGCATGCTCTTCAGACTAAACCATCAGCGTGTATGCATCACACGTACATCTGCACATACAAACTACTACATGACACTAGTGGAAAAAGGCCCATTGGTTCCGGTTCCAAAGGACCTTTGGTCCCGGGTTAATCACCGGGACTAAAGCCTCGGGACTAAAGGGGGGGTGGCCTTTAGTCCCGGCGGTCCAGGAACCGGGATTAAAGGGCCTCCACGTGGGTGCGGTGGGGGTGCTCTGGGCCGGACCCCTTTGGTCCCGGTTGGTATTACCAACCGGGACCAAAGAGTTTCACTTTTTTTTTGTTTTAACCAAATGCTTTTTTTGGGGGGTTTTAACCAAATGCTTTTTTTTCGGGGGATTTTAAATCAATAGGTGCCGTGTCGCCATGCCGTGCCGTGTCGTGCCGTGTCGCCGTGTCTGGTGCCGTGTCGTGCCGTGCCGTGTCAGTGGTACTACCATTCATATTTGATTCATACATACATACATAACGTTTCTCACACGTCGAGATCATGTTTCATATATACATACATAACGTCACACGCCGACATAATGTTTCTCACACGTCGAGATGATGTCAATTACATGTCCTCGGGCAAAACAAAATTTGTCGAGTGAAAAAATTCTCCATCTCTCTTCAGGACCGCGGAGTTAAAAAATCCCGCAATTTCCTCTTGAAGTGCTTTTAGGCGCTTCGATGGTATGAGCTGGTCCCGCATTCTCTCCATCTAGATCAATATGAGTATGTGAGTTGTTTATAATTATATATATATGAAATCATAATAAAATAATTTATGGATGGAAGTCAACACAATATGCATGGCAATAAAAAGTGAGAAGAGTGTATACATACATCACGCGTTCTTTGTTCTCTATCCCGCTCAGAGACAAAAGAGCGTATGTACTCGCAAACATAGAATCCACATAAATTTGTCGCAGTTTCCTGCCTCAGACACCACTTTACAAAAAATAGAATTTAATCAAATAATAGTGAAGCTTCATAATGGTATTGAAACTAGAATTAAAGAGTTGCTTCATAATGGACCTATATATAGTACTACTTACGTTGGTGGTATAAAAATACAGCTCCGGTTTCCACTCCCCTGGAGCGATCTTGATGAACCGTTTCCAAACACTGCCCGCCAATAGAAAAATGATTAAAGAAGTTATTGATTAGTTGATATCTGAAAATGAATGACAGAGGTCGATATAGAGCGATAATGATTGAAATTACATCTGGAGCATATCTGAATGCGTTGGTACTTTTCCATTGGTTTCCTTAGCGAGTCCATGACTCGAACGACTCCTTGGTCAACTCTAATGATTAGCAGAATCCAGTGGAAACTGCGCACGTTTATATGTCAATGACTCATCGGTTACACTAAAGATATGCAAAGCAAAATAGAATGGGTAGAAGGTAACACTCACTTGTTGACGTAAGGAAAAAGTATTTCTCCGCAAGTATTTTGGTTCACTAACCAATTGACCAAGCTATCCTTGGTGGTCTTCCAATTGTATTTTACGGTCCCTTCATTAACATAATTTGGGTCAATGAACCCAGTGTCATAGATGCCCTTTTTTCTGCATTCGACAATCATCATTCTACAATACAAAAGAATATAGTGAGATAATTAAAGGCAATGAACGTGCAGAGCTGAAGACTTAATTAAATTGCAGAAATAAATCACTTACAAACAATAGGAACTGACGATGACTTTGTCGAGGGCATCTTGATTGAATAACTGAAATATTTCCGAAAACGGAATATATAACAAGTCATCCGTGAAGTAATGCTTTTTCTTATAACTCACCCAGAAAGCTTCATGCCCGGCCGCTACAGCTTTCTCGTACCAGTGATGCAATCGACGCAATTGGTATGATAGAGAACTGATCTCCTCAGGTCTGACCAGGGACTTCCCGGGTTTATATGTCCATGCATACTGGTACTGTTGCTGTGGTTGTACGAGCTGGGCAACTGTTTTAGTTGAGATCACCTTCAGCGGGGATATCGACTTTTTTGCCTGTTCTCCGAGCTGGGCCACTTGTTTCCCGCGTTTTGCAGCATAGAACTGCTCCTTCTTTAGTCGATCTGCTGCCTCCTTGTCCTCCTTCATCTTCTGCTTCTTTAGGAGATAGGCAGCCTTCTTTTCCTCGGCCTCTTGACTAATTGTCTTCAGCATGACACGATCATAGTCATCTGCCAATGGAGGTGACTTTGGGCGGGGATTCCTGAAATTTTTCACAAATCTCTCAACTTTTTCTGGATCCAGTTTCTCTCTAGGCGGGGGACGTTTCGGAGCTAACTGTTCTGTAATATGGGCACGCACCGATTCCTCGAGCTCCTCTGGAGTCAAGTCATAAGGTCTCTTTGGAAGAGTCTTTAGCAACTCGCGTTCCGCTCGAGATAACTTATCTGCACGCGTCGACGTGAAGGATAGTTTCCGCTTTGACGAGAAGGTCTTTTCCCGAGGCGGAATCGAAGGACGGGACGTCGCGCACGATGGACTCGCGACGGATGGGGCATCGAGGGATGGATCTTCATGTGAGGAGGATATATCTTGGGGGGTGAATCTTTAGGTGGGGGAGATGGATCTTTAGGCGGGGGAGATGGATCCTTAGGTGGGGGGGATGGATCCTTAGGTGGGGGGGATGGATCCTTAGGTGGGGGGATGGATCTTGCGGTGGGAGGGATGGATCTTGACGTGGGGGGATGGATCATTAGGTGGGGGGATGGATCTTGAGGTGGGGGTCTGCTGCTGGATCGAGGAGTCAAGTTCGGAAACATGATGTTTTCCTTGTTCCAAAGAGCGATACCCTTCTCGACTTCTCCTAGTGTCTTCTCGCCGTCACCTCCGGGAATGTCAAGTTCCAGATTAGCATATAACAGCACAACTTGATCCACCCCGACACGAGCATAGCCCTGTGGAATCCCTTCGAGATGGTAGCTTGCTCCAGCTGGATTAGGTAAAGCATAGCCGACCGCCACCTTGAAAGACATGTTCTTCATTGACATGTGTAGCTCACAGTCTGTCTTCTCCGTGATATCATCCACGGGGTAGTGAGCCGCCGGTTGAAATTGAGAATTTTCTACATGCGTGGAACCCACGCTACTTTTCCGCTGATCAGATGGGACGGCTTCTACCTGCAGCTGAGATTCATTTTGCTTACTAATTGAGTCGAGTCGCTCCTGCTGCTCATGCACCTTGCGTTCCAGTGCAGATAACCGGTCAGACTCCTGCTACTTTCTTCTCTGACGGCTTCTATAAGTATCAGCGTCTTCCGGAAAACCTTGCTTCAAGGTGACACCGCCTCCATAGCCTCGTAATCGTCCAACGTGTTCAGGATTCCCGAGTGCTAGTGTTAGCTTGTCATTCTCTCTGTCAGGGACGTACTCTCCCCTACGAACTTTATCTATTGCGTCCTCAAGTTGTTTGGCTATATACTCAATTTTTGCCTTCCATTTTCCCTGAGCAATAATCTTTCCTGTCTATGGGTCCAACCCTGCCCCATGCGCGAACAACCAAAACTTGGACCTCGGGGGCCACTCTGCTGTCTGTGGAATGATCCCGTTATCAAGCAGTCGTGCTTCAAAGGCTTCCCACTTAGGCACGGCAGCCCTGTAGCCACCTGCCCCCAAACGGTGGTGATATTCCTTCTTCGCAGCATTTAACTTATTTTGAACCGATCGGGCCAGAGCGCCCTCCGATTTTCTTTGCTCCACAAATGTGGGCCACTGCTGTTTAATCTTCACTAGTGCTCCAGTGAAATCTGGATCCGTCTCCCCGGCCTTTTTATAAGCTTTCCATAAGTTTTTCTTCCAGGTCCGGAATTGTTCGGCCATCTTACCAAGCGACTACTCCTTCACTTTGTCCATCAGGGGAAATGGCAGATCTGACGGTAGGCTGACCTTTGTTAAGAGCGTGTCCCAACACAATGTTTTTAGCCTCTCCTCGACATAAGTAGCTGGGTTGTTTACATCCTTCGGCTTAATCCACTCTTCAAGGTTGATCGGGACAATGTCCCTTACAATAACCCCGCATTGATTAATGTATTTGCGGCAGTTGTCGATGGGTTCCAAAGGTTCCCCACTAGCACTAACTTTGTCGATCACTATCCTACGACCCTCCTTCAACGGCTTCGTCGGGCCTCGTTTCGGAAATGCTGTAGATGAGGATGATCCGGAGGGCTAAAAGAAAAAAAAATGGTTCATTAATAACAACAATATACAACTCAAATAATACATCTAGTGTGATCGATGTACATAGGCTTATTATACCTCGCCAGAGTTTGTAATGGGCACTTCTTCCCCCTCTCTATCATTTTCTTCTTCCTGAACCCCCTCACCGGAATCATTCAGAAATTGGGAGCCGTAATCTTCGCCGGTGAAGGCATCTTCTTCACCGACAGGCGCGGCCGCACGTCCTGCTATAACTTCCATGATTCGCAGTTCGGCGTCCTCATCTCTGTCGATGTCCGGAAAATTTGGATCCATCTTCTGCACAAACCTTTCCGAGTCTGTCGCTTGCTAACCTGGAAAATAAAAACAAAATCAAGATTAATTAATTTAACCTAGCATCAATATCATCCATATATGTCTTGGACAGCCAACAAGTGTACTCAAAGTTATAGTTTTGACTAAAAGAGGTACAATATCAAGGGGGGGGGGGGGGGTCTAGCCGAGTATCCGGGGTTAGAGTTTTTTTTTCATGCGAGCTAGTTCACGAGTTATGGGATTTTCTTCTCTATTCACATGTTCATAATCTTCCTTTACTAGCTCCTTTGACATATGATATTAGTCATAAAAATATAAAGCAGTTGCACCATTGGAATTACCATTGTCCTTCATGATTGAGAAAGCATTTAGCATATGTGCATTTTGCATGCATGCACATGAAAAAGTGAGATTTTTTTTGGCTTTTGTGTTACTTCCTCCGATCTGGACAGTGCAAACATATAAGTTATGTTCTTACATCTGTTTGAGATAGAGAAAAAAAGGAACCTGCCACACTCATGCAAGAACTGTATTAGATCTGACTAACTAGACCCTATGTTTTTTGGTCAATATGTAAGTTGATAAATCATAATCTACCGACAGTTCAAACGAACACACTACCCTGGTAAAGCATCAATTTGGTAAAGGTTCCAAATCATCCATGTACTCAAAACTACGGGCTGTGAGTATTGTTTTCAGAACCAGATCAAGCTCAAACAAACCTGTATACTACAACCACACATGATCATTCATCCCAACGCTTTTAGACTAAAATTCTTCCCTCTTACAACCAAAACTATCGGTAGGATGGTCCAATCAGAAGGAGGAAGAGTGGAGGAGGGGGGCGCTTACCGGCCGGGCACGGAGGAGATCGGGGGGGGGGGACGGCGGTGGAGCACGACGGGAGCGAGGCGCGCGGCAGCGGAGCACGACGCGCGAGAGGGAGGACGGCGGCGGAGCACGGCTGGCGGAGAGGGAGAGGTCGGCGTCGACGTAGCTAGGAGCGGTCGGAGGCGACGCGAGCTCGACGGCGATGAAGCGGCGCGGCGTGCCTCGGCTAGGGTTTCTGCGTACGGTGGCAGAGGGCGGAGCATGCGGCGGCGGTGGCAGAGGGAGGGCGGAGGGCAGAGGGAGGGCGGAGCACGCGGCGGCGGAGCACGTCGGAGGGCGGCGCAGCCTGGCGGCAGGGGGAGAGATCGGCATTCGGGAGAAGAGAATGAGGAAAAAGAAGAAGGGAACTGCCCAAAACGACGCAGAACGGACCTTTGGTCCCTGGTTCCAGCACGAACCGGACCAAAGAACCCCTTTGGTCAACGGTTGGTAACACCAACCGGGACCAAAGGTCCCCCCGGGCCGCGAAAATATGCGCGCGAAGCCCAGCGGGCCTTTGGTCCCCGGTTTGGTGTTAACAACCGCGACCAAAGGCCTGTTTTTTTTTCTTTTTCGTTTTCTTTTTTTGTTTCTATTCTGTTTTCTAGTTTCTTTTCTGTTTTCTTTTTTTGGTTTCTTTTTGTTTCTTTTTCTGTTTTCTAGTCATATAATCATTAGCTTTTATTATTTATTTTTCTAGTTTCTTTTATTATTTGAAAATCATATCTTTTCTAGTGTTCTTTTAAAATGTTCCAGTACTTGAAAATCATTATCTTTTATTATTTATTTTCTAGTTTCTTTTTATTATTTGAAAATCATTATATTTTTATTATTTATTTTTCTAGTTTCTTTTATTATTTGAAATCATATTTTTTTTTCTAGTTTCTTTTAAAATGTCCAATACCTATTGATTTAATTATCTAAAATTGTAATAATGATCTGTATATTTTAAAGCATACTTTCTGAGCCGTTGGATAGCAGACACGGATCGTTGGTTCACATTGGTTCTATGTACCAAACTAACACACCAAACAGTTCATGCGTCTACCCCCTCTTGGCGCCTGTGAGCCGTTGGACCAGGGCCTTTAGTACCGGTTCGTGTTACCAACCGGGACTAAAGAAGCACACGGATCGTGTGTTTCTTTCAAGCGCTTGTGAGCCATTGGATCAGGGGTGTGTTTCTTTAGAGCGCTTGTGAGCCGTTGGATCAGAAGCACACGGATCGTGTGTTTCCTTCGAGCGCTTGTGAGCTGTTGGATCAGGGCCTTTAGTACCGGTTCGTGTTACCAACCGGGACTAAAGAAGCACACGGATCGTGTGTTTCTTTCAAGCGCTTGTGAGCCGTTGAATCAGGGGTGTGTTTCTTTTGAGGGCTTGTGAGCTGTTGGATCTGCACTCCCACCTCATCCACAGGTACACCTTCTAATTGCCTATAAATAGCGACGTCCCTGCAGCGAAACGACACACAACGAGCGTCTACCTTTGCCACCGAACCCAATGGTTGGATTTAGCCTACCCGCTGGCATGTTCCCTAACACAAGCCCTCGGGTAGGTTGAATCCAACCACTGGATTAGGGTGACACAATGATGAATTGCCGAGGAGGTGGGAGTGGTGGTGGTGGAAGTGGTAGCCATGCCCCTCGGTCGGATCCAAGCAGCTGCAAGGCGCTCTGATGATCTACAACATTCCCAACACTTTTTGGGACGGTCGTTAGATCATCAGAGAAGTCTTGCGGCTGCTTGGATCGAAGGTCGATTTGCTGCTCACTTCACAGCCCTCAACAATTTGTTCTATCTACAAAATACTTCAGTTCATCGACCGAATACAAATCATTCGGATTCCCGTCATACAGCCCAACGGTGCATTTGATATGCAGGCACTCAGAGCCACCGTTGGGCTGTATGACGGGGAAACCGTGTGCATTTGATAAAAGGTTTAATACATTAATTATTACACATCACCACCAACATCCCTATCTAGTGTGTGTCCTTTCTTCTTCGTGTGTGTCCCTTTCTTCTGATTGCGCCGCAACCATGGACAATCTTCATCATTCAACGCGATGGTTGGGTCAGTTTTCACCGTGAAGGGGGGAATTTCATGAAAATTATTGTAATCTTCCGACATGTCCGTCTTGTCCTCCACTCCTACGATGTTTCTTTTTCCTGAAAGAACTATGTGGCGCTTTGGCTCATCGTATGATGTATTCGCTTGCTTATCTTTTCTTTTTTTCGGTCTGGAAGACATGTCCTTCACATAGAAAACCTGAGCCACGTCATTGGCTAGGACGAATGGTTCGGTGTCGTACCCAAGATTTTTTACATCCACCGTAGTCATTCCGTACCGTACTTCGGGTCTACATTTACCCCGCCTTCCAGGTTGAACCATTTGCACCTGAACAAAGGTACCTTGAAAGAAGGTCCATAGTCAAGTTCCCATATCTGCTCTATGTAACCATAATATGTGTCCTTTTTCCCATTGTTGTTTGTTGCATCAAAGCGGACACCACTGTTTTGGTTGGTGCTCTTTTTATCTTGGTCGGTCGTGTAAAATGTATTCCCATTTATCTCGTACCCTTGAAAAGTCAATATAGTCGACGATGGTGCTTTGGCCAACAAGTATAATTGTTCTTCAACAGTGTTGTCATTAATGAGACGTGTTTGCAACCACCGCTGAAAGTCTTCATGTGTTTCTTTCAATCGATTCTCCAGGCTGCTCCGGGCATTTAGAGCGTAAAATATTCATATGTTCCTGGATATACGGAGCCACCAAGATGGAATTATGTAGAACTGTGTAGTGTGCTTGATTGAAAGAATCCCAGTCCTTACACATTATTGCTTTCTTTCCTAGCGTGCCTATTCCACGCAGTCTCCCCTCATGGCGCGATTGAGGAACACCGATCGGCTTAAGGTCAGGAATAAAGTCAACACAAAACTCAATTACCTCCTCTGTTCCATAGCCCTTGGAGATGCTTCCTTCGGGCCTAGCACGGTTATGAACGTATTTCTTTAAGACTCCCATGAACCTCTCAAAGGGGAACATGTTGTGTAGAAATACAGGACCGAGAACATTAATCTCTTCGACTAGGTGAACTATGAGGTGCGTCATAATATTGAAGAAGGATGGTGGGAACACCAACTCGAAGCTGACAAGACATTGGACCACCTCCCTCTGTAAACCTGGTAGAGTTAATGGATTGATCACCTTCTGAGAAATTGCATTGAGAAATGCACATAGCTTCACAATGGGTACTCGAACATTTTCCGGTAGAAGCCCCCTCAATGCAATCGGAAGTAATTGTGTCATAATCACGTGGCAGTCATGAGACTTTAGGTTCTGGAACTTTTTCTCTGCCATGTTTATTATTCCCTTTATATTCGACGAGAAACCAGACGGGACCTTGATACTGCTCAGGACTTCAAAAAAGATCTCCTTCTCTTCTTTGGTAAGAGCGTAGCTGGCAAGGACCTTGATACTTATCTGGATTCAGGTGGTCGTCTCGTTCGTGCATACGTTGGTGGTCCTGTCGTGATTCCGGTGTATCTTTTGTTTTCCCATACACGCCCAAGAAGCTTAGTAGGTTCACGCACAGATTTTTCGTCACGTGCATCACGTCGATTGCAGAGCGAACCTCCAGTATTTTCCAATAGGGTAGCTCCCAAAATATAGAGCACTTCTTCCACATGGGTACGTGTCCATCAGCGTCATTCGAAACAGATAGACTGCCAGGACCCTTTCCAAAGATTACTTTTAAGTCCTTGACCATGTCATATATAACATCACCATTAGGTAATTTAGGATTCGTCTGATGATTGGCTCACCTTTGAAATGCTTGCCTTTCTTTCTTACGGCATGCCCTTTTGTAAGAAATCGCCGATGCCCCAGGTACACATTCTTGTTTCCCATATGTATACTTTCAGTCTCACCTAAACAGTGCGTGCATGCATTGTATCCCTTGTTTGACTGTCCTGAAATGTTACTAAGTGCAGGCCAATCATTGATGGTTACAAACAGCAACGCTCGTAGGTCAAATTCCTTTTGTTCGTGCTCATCCCACGTAGGTACACCTTCGTCACGCCACAACTGTAAAAGTTCTTCAACCAATGGCCTCAGACACATCAATGTCGTTGCCCGGTTGCTTCGGGCCTTGGATGAGCACTGGCATCATAATGAACTTCCGCTTCATGCACAACCAAGGAGGAAGGTTATAAATACACAGAGTCACAGGCCAGGTGCTATGACTAGAGCTCTGCTCCCCGAAAGGATTAAAGCCATCTGTACTTAGCCCAAATCTTAAGTTCCTTGCGTCAGCTGCAAATTCCGGGAACTCCCTGTTTTTTCTCCACTGCGACCCATCGGCGGGGTGTCTTAACATCAGGTCTTTCAAACGGTCTTCTTTGTGCCATCGTAACAACTTTGCATGCTCTTTGTTTTGGAACAAACGTTTCAATCGTGGTATTATAGGAGCATACCACATCACCTTGGCAGGAACCCTCTTCCTAGGGCACGGCTCACCCTCAACATACCAGGGTCATCTCGCCTTATTTTATACCGCAATGCACCGCATACCGGGCATGCATTCAAATTCTCGTACTCCTCACCACGGTAGAGGATGCAGTCATTGATGCATGCATGTATCTTCTGCACCTCTAATCCTAGAGGGCAGACAACCTTCTTTGCTTCGTACGTACTGGGGGGTAATACGTTATCTTGGAAGCATCTTCTTTATTATTTTCAGCAATTTTTCAAATCCCTTGTCAGAGTACCTTCTCTGCCTTCCATTGCAGCAATTCCAGCGTGGTACCAAGCTTTTTCTGGCCATCTTCGCAAGTTGGGTACAACAATTTCTTGTGATCCTCTAACATGCTCTCCAACTTCAACCTCTCGTTTTCACTTCCGCTGTTTATCTGTGCATCAAGAATGGCCCGACCAAAATCATCATCGTGCTCATCAACAATGGGNGCACGGCTCACCCTCAACATTACCAGGGTCATCTCGCCTTATTTTATACCGCAATGCACCGCATACCGGGCATGCATTCAAATTCTCGTACTCCTCACCACGGTAGGGATGCAGTCATTGATGCACGCATGTATCTTCTGCACCTCTAATCCTAGTGGGCAGACAACCTTCTTTGCTTCGTACGTACTGGGGGGCAATACGTTATCTTTTGGAAGCATCTTCTTTATTATTTTCAGCAATTTTTCAAATCCCTTGTCAGAAGTACCTTCCTCTGCCTTCCATTGCAGCAATTCCAGCGTGGTACCAAGCTTTTTCTGGCCATCTTCGCAAGTTGGGTACAACAATTTCTTGTGATCCTCTAACATGCTCTCCAACTTCAACTCCTCGTTTTCAGTTCCGCTGTTTATCTGTGCATCAAGAATGGCCCGGACCAAAATCATCATTGTGCTCATCAACAATGGGCCTCTTCTTAGCTTCGTCTTCCCCCATTGCAGTATCACCCGTCTTCGGTGAACGTAGGATAGTTGTCATTATCCTCTTCTTATTCATTTTCTTCCATTATAACCCCTCTTTCTCCGTGCTTGGTCCAACAATTATAACCGGACATGAAACCATGCTGCAACAGGTGGACGTGAATGGTTTTTGAGGTAGAGTAATCCTGCGTATTCTTGCAGACGCTACATGGACAAGAAATAAAACCATTCGACGGCTTGTTTTTCTCAGCCACACGGAGAAAATAATGCATGCCATTAATATAGTCGGGAAATCGTCGGTCACTATACATCCATTGCCGGCTCATCTGCATTATATAAATATATCAAAAACTATTGCACTACATCAAGAGTATATAATAGTGACCAAATTAGTTAATACAAGTTCATCACATTAAAACCAAAGTAAAGTAATTGTAATGCATAGTCCTCATAAAACATACATTAATTGAAACTAACATACAACTATCTAAATAATTTAAATCCAACACCAAATGCGATCAAAATCGCAACTAAGGTAACTACTGAACCAACAACATAATGGTACCAAGCCTCCTGACTAATGGAATATTTTCTAATCTTTTTAATCTTCAAGCGCATTGCATCCATCTTGATCTCATGGGCATGTGCGACGTCGGCAAGCTTGAACTCGTGTTCATCGATGATGTCGGCAAGCTTCAACTCCAATTTCATCTTCTCTTCTAGGCATTGCAGACAAAGATCTTCACTTCTTTCCAATTTTGCTTTCAAATCATTGTTTTCTTTTACAAAAAACTCGACAATAGGGTCGGTTGGAATTTCCGGTTCAACTACCTCCTAGATAAAAGTTTCTATGTCAAGTTGGTAGGTATAGTTGTTTTAAACACGAAATGAAACAAATAGTTATGAAAATATACCACATCCGAATCATAGACCGGACAAGGGCCGACGGGGGCGGATATCAAAACCATGACACTATACATATAAAAAAAACATAAGAAAAATATACAAGAAATAAATAAGCTTTTAAATCATACATGTCATTTTTCTTAAAATAGAAGATAAAGAAAAAAGCTCACCGAGGTGGTGCCGGTGACGGGACGACGCGGGCTATCGACGGCGGTGAGGACGGGACGACACTAAAATCCACAAATAATAAATTAATTTGAGCTCAAAATGCATATAAAAAATTAAACTCTCTAGCTAGGCATTTCATCAAACACCTTGCTTGCACTACAAACCATAAAATGAGCTAAACTAGCAATGAAATGAGCTAAAGTTGCAACTTCGGAGAAAAGGATGATGTTGCTAACCCTTGAATATATGGGGTGCCTTCAATCCTCACAAATGGTGAAAAAAATGGGGATTAACTTGAGTGATGGAGTGGAAATGGAGGAGAAAATGTTGATGAACTCAAGCTAAAAATGGTGGTGGAGCTCGGGTGGAAGATGATATAGGCAGGGACAGCCTTTGGTCCCGGTTCCAGACACGAACCGGGACCAAAGGGTGCCTGCCAGGGGACCCACGGCCGCCGCGGGCACGTGCGAACCCTTTGGTCCCGGTTCCAGCCACGAACCGGGACCAAAGGTCCCAATTGAACCGGGACCAAAGGTCCCCGGCGCCCCAGCCGATGGAACCGGGACCAATGGGGGCATTGGTCCCGGTTATTTAATGTGCCGGGACAAAAGGGCAGAATGGAAGCCCCTTTTTCCACTAGTGTCTGCCCTCTAGCTAGGGTACGTGCAGTCGATGGATCGATCCATCAATCTATGGATGGCACGTTTTCTCGTGGGAAATGATATATTGGACTAGCTCCTAGGATACCTGCTTGCTGGCTATGATATCAACAGCCCAATTGACTAGTTTGGGTGCATGCGTGTTTCCTTTTCCTACCGACGTATACTCCTCCGATCCTACCTACGTGCGTATTTTCTCCTGGCTAAGACTTCATGTGGCAGATACTAAGCCATATGGCAATGCATCGTTTTTTAGTACGTCATTATAGGAGTAATAAAAATTTAAGATATAACTAGTCTAATGCATTATTTTTTAATGTATTGTATCTAAATTTAATAAGTTGTGACTAATGATACGTATATGATTGTGCTAGCAACTTTTTTTTACCACATGAAAGGGTTTTATGTTAGCTATGTTACAATCTCACTGATCTCCCACTTCATTACCTACTACACAATGTTAATAAAATGACTATAAAACCGTGCTAAAAAAACTTATATTATTAACACAGGCTGATGGCTAGCTTCCCTGTTGGGGGGTATGTAGACATATATGGATAGATATGTTTGTACATATAGATATAGAATCTCAAACCTAGTATGGGTACTAGCTAGTAGTAAAAGATCCTTTCCCGATGAGCAGACAGCTCCTCCTTTCTAGTGTGTAACCGATCTGTGGAGCTAGCATGCATGTGGTCTTGCTAGGGATATGGTGTCTCTCTCCTTCAACTTGTATATATCGACCTACTGGGAATGTATGATTTTAACATGTCACTTTCAGCTCGGATTTTCCCCTTCTCCTGCAGCTGTACGTAATTCTCCTGGTTAAGATTTCAAGAGGCAGTCGCTTTTTTAGGCATCTACCCATTAATTGACCACAAAGAGAATTCTCCAAATAATCAACTAACCACTACTGTTGTCTTGGAACATCATATAACACAAGACAATACTAGCTGCCGAGAGGAAGACAGCCATCGAGGTTGCTTGTAACTGTGATCATCACTCCTTTATAAGCTAAGACTAACTTTGCGCCTCAAACTCCAAAACTCCATAGAGACAGCCACACGAAGCCCACCGGCCCATGATAGGCCACACGCAGGAGCAACTAGCTAGGCGGCTTCGAATCTCGTGGCAAGCTTCTAAGAGCATCCGCAGCTAATTGAACTGATCAGGGATGACCTCCTCGTACTCGATTATACGAAAGGCATGGAGCATGACATTCATGAGTAGTTCACCCAGTGCTACTCCGTCTGTTCTTTCTTTTATGCTTTTCTAGTTTTCTTTGTTCCGGCTAGTTTTCTCCCTAGCATGTATTCGACAACTTCTATCACTTCCTCAATTGATTTGGCAGAACATCTGCCATTATTCTTTAAAAAAAGAGCATCCACATCCCGTCGCTTAAAGGGGCTAAGGGTGTGTTTGGTTCAGTTGCTATCCCCTGGTTGGCTAGGGATAGCCACTTTTTTAGGGGTTGCCCTGTGTTTGGTTCAAAGGTTGAGAGGTGGCAGGGGCAGCTAGATTCGGAGAATATTACTCAAAAAACTGGTTGAGCTCCTCCCGTGAAAAGTGCCGGATGAGGCCAACCACTCCGCGCTCCCTCGCCTCCGAAACTTTTTTCTTCCTCACCTCTCTCACAAATTACCCCGTGCGGTCTCCCTAACCTTATCCCCTTCCTTTCTCCTTCCCACTGACGGTGCCGACACCGGCGCCAGATCAAGAGCAACGGCGCAGCTGCGAATAGACTTCCTCGAGTGACCGCGCGGCTGATCCGGTGCTCCTCTTCCATCTCCCCCCGTGTCTCTCGCCTGCAGCTAGCTAGCTACCGGACCAGATGGAACACGCGGTGGCCGGCGAAGCAGCGCTCGCGACTGCTAAGCAGGCAGCATGCGGCAGGAGCGAGACAGGCAGCAAGCGGCAGCTTGGGGGAAGAAGCTAGCTAGCTTCCTCTCTCTAAGCTTGTTCTGTCTCACGGCCAGCTAGTGGAATTTCCTCTTCTTCTTTACTTTTTTGTAGTGAGGTTTTTTTATATTTTGTTTGGGAAAATGGATAGACGATATTAACAAGCGAATGAATGAGAATATACAGTAGTCATTATTATTTGTCACGTTGAACTTTGTAGTACTTGTGGAATTAAAGAGGTGACCATATTGACCGGTGGGCTCTTCATCCTTTGAACCAAACATAAAAATGGCTATCCCTAACCACCTCTCACACAAGCAAACCAAACAACAAAAATGGCTATCCCTAATCAGGTGGTTGAGGGTGCCCTCATCCCCTAAATCTAATCCCATGAACCAAACGCACCCTAAATATTATTATTACTACTGCCTAGCGACTGTTCATGGATCTAGGGGTGGAGCCAGGGCCAGGGCCACCCCGGGCTATGCCCTTGGTCTTGAGACTAAAAGCCCAGTGAATACTCCCAATAAAAAAACTCCCAAAAAATCAGGTCGGCTGGGTGTCCGTGGATCCACCATGTTTGATGTTTCACACACTGAGATCCGTGCAGATATTTTGAAACATAACGAAACTTTATTTATAAAATTTTCTAGCACGGATCTTGAAGAAACAAAACAAGTGTAGAAACAGGCACGGTGTATCGATCTATCCTACCTGTAAAAAAACCAATCTCCATGCGCTAATGATGGTCATTGCTGGTTAAAGCAGTATATATCGCGACGTCCGAATACGTACACCACAAGTTATTTCTCACTTCTCAAGTCTCAACTTTCCTCACATAGTCACATACGATCAATTCTCGCCCGATTCCAGAGCGAAACGACAAATCCACCATGACACTACTGTCGTCGTTGAAGCAGCGATCGATGGATCCAAGCTAGTCGACCAAGCAAGGCGTACGCGAGTACGCCACGGAGGGACACACACCAGCGCAGTAAGCACGTACAGTACGTCCGTTCGTCGCTGCACCACCTCACGTACCGGCGGCCGGCCTATATAAGCATGCCCACTTTCTTCTTCTTCCCTCACACCACCAAAGACATCGACTTAGCCACCAAGATCGAGCTAGCAGCAAGTACTCCGAGACCCCAAGCTCGGAGCTAGCTAGCTAGCAATGGCCCGCATTGCGCCGCTCGTGCTGGTGGTGCTGCTCTCCTTGGCCGTGGAGCTCGCGCCGTCCGTGGCTTGCCCTACCTGCGCGCCGCCCAAGCCTCCCCCGCCGCCGCCGCGTAAGCTGAAGCCCCCTTCGTCTTGCCCTCCGCCGCCTTGCACTCCGGCACCGATGCCGACACCAGTGACTCCGCCACCGACGCCGACACCGGTGGCGCCGCCACCGACCACTGTTACGCCGCCACCAACGACCCCTGTCACTCCGCCGCCGACTCCAAGCCCGGTGACCCCGCCGCCGTCGTCGCCGCCGGGCAAGTGCCCCGTGGACGCGCTGAAGCTGTTGGCGTGCGTGGACGTGCTCAACGGGCTTGTGCATGCGCTGCTCGGCAAAAGCGCCAGCGACACCTGCTGCCCTCTGCTGTCCGGCGTGGCCGACCTCGACGCGGCGCTCTGCCTATGCACCACCATCAAGCTCAGGGCGCTCAACATCAACCTCGTGCTGCCCATCGCCTTAGAGGTGCTCGTCAACCAGTGCGGCAAGAACGTGCCCCAGGACTTCCAGTGCCCTAATTAAGCTTCATCACCGATTACTATCGGTAATAAAACCTGCATCTGAATCCGATGCGTCGATTAAATTTCGTCAGTGTGTAAGTACATGTTGAGTTTGTCTTGCATGCATCAACATGTTGTTATTAATTGTGTATTTGTTTAGTAGTATAATGTACTCCTAGCAAGTAGTAACTGTACGTGTAAACGTGTGAGTTGTGGTTTTCGATCGGTTTATGGTATTGTTTTTTGAATAATTATGAATAAAATATTTTTGATGCATATGAAGTCGCATGTCTCCTTTTTGTGGTTTTCGATCGGTTTATAGTATTCATATCAACTATTTTGACCCAACGTCACAAAAAATTGAGTAAAGAAAATAACATTTTTTAATCATCAATAGTGATAATGGGCCAAATTCGAAAGCCCACGAACATGCATTTGACAGTTGACACTATTCATTCTCATATTTGTATATTCTATTTCTTGATATGGGTTATGAATTCTGATTTGAAATTTTGTGACATGTTAGATACTAACTCCGTTTCTATAAATAAAGCGCATGCGTTTCAAGACGAACTTTGACCAAAAAATTGGAGTAAAAATATCTTGATTACATTCTATATAATTAGTATCATTAGATTCATATTGAAAAACACTTTCCGTCAATGCTAATTTTATATCAATAATTTGTATATATTTGGAGTAATTTTTGGACAAAGAAAAAACACGTGAAACGAGGACTCCTTATTTATTGGAATGGAGGGACTATGAGTAATTTCTATGTCCAAAATTTATTTCAGATTTTTTTGAAACCATTTTAGGTTATCAATCGAAATCGGGTGCACCAATTCCTTCATTGCACCAGATACTTTCCCATGCAACAGGAACGTATCCGGTGCACTCGACTCGATTCGACAACTTTAAGAGTTTTCAAAAATCCGAAAAAAGTTTGTACATTGACACAACCTTAATATACAACGTTAAAAAATTAATTCTAAATTCGAAGTACAACGTCAACAGGCAAAATAATAAATTTTGTATCAATAGTAATAATGAGCCAAATTCAAAAGCCCAACATGTATTTGGCACTATTCATTGTTAAAATTTTCTATTTATTTCATGATATGTGTATGAAATATGATTTTAAATTTTTTGACATCTTATATATGAGTATTTTATATATCCAAACTTCCTTTCGGATTTCTTGAAATCATTTTAGTTATCAACCGAAATCGAGTGCACAAATTTCATCATTGTATGTGATACTTTCCGATACAAGGGCAATGTATCCTGTGCACCAAAGCAATTGGTGCACCAAAGCAATTAGTGCACCAAAGCAATTGGTGCACCCAGGCTCCATTTAAAAACTTAAGAGTTTTCAAAAAATACGAACAACTTTGGATATAGACTCAACCTTAATAGACAACACAAAAAATTATGTCTAATTTGAAATGCAATATTAACAGAGAAATAACAAATTTGTTATCAATAGTGAGCATGGGCCAAATTCAAAAGCCCAACATGCATTTGGTACAATTCATTGTCAAATTTGTCCATTTTGTTTCTTGATATGTTTTATGAGTTCACGACTCGACAAGATCAAGCAACTGACTGGCTGCCTGCCTCCGGCTGGCTGGCCATCCACCTGTCCGGCTGGCCGCCTGCCAGCCGGCCTAGGTCTCCGACACGACGACGTGGGCTACAGGGAACCGCCGCCCTACCGCACGTCGCCCGCACCACGGCCACGACTGCCTCCACGACGAGCAATGCGGGACGTGTCGCAGACCGTTGACCCAGAACCGGCGGAGGCGGAGCCGGCAGGACAGGAGGCGCGCCACCCGGCCTCGCACGTCCCCGACAATGGCGCCGCTGTGCCAGGCGGCGAGTACTGTGACTGATGGAAGAACACTGTGGGAAGGAAGAAGACTGTAGCCGGACCCGGCGGGGCCGGGTCGGGCAGCCGGTCCCAGTAGTCAGTGTGTAATGAGCCGGCCCCACATTTGTACAGCAACCCCTCAGCCCTATATAAGGGGTTGTGCGGCCAGAGAGAAGAGGGAGGCCACGAAGGAAACCCTAGAGGCTCACTTGGAGGCCAAGCCTCGTACGCATACATGCTCCCTAGGAGCTCCACACACTTAGCTGGCCGGTCTGATTTAGCCGGCCTGCTCTAGCCGACTGCTCCCTCCTCTCATATACAGCTCAAGGAGAAACATTGTAAAACCACATATACTCCACCATATACACCAGATCATGCAGGAGTAGGGGTTTTACCTCCTCACGAGGGCCCCGAACCTGGGTACGTCTCGCGTTTGCCGTGCTCGTGCCCAATCCCGCCGGAACACCGTCGCTCACGCCTTTGTCCCCACACCTTAAGCCACCCCGTTGGCATATGCCGTGACACCAACCACGACAATATATCAACCAAAATAGACCGAAATATCATCACAAATGTTGTTCACCGTAGTATATGTATAAAGGTTGCCCCAAAAGTGTTCATGGCCATATGGCCCATATCGTAGCATCAAAAGCACAAATGACACACAAGATAAAGTTAATTCATCAAATAGCTCCCATGAGCATCGCACGTCACCACCGGAGGACCGGGCACTCCCCGAAGCCAAGATATTTGAACGAGCGGTCTCCAAAAGGATATTTCCTTCTCATTCATCTCCCTTGGATCCATTATCACAAACATGTTTTCCTTGAGTATCTTGCGTCTCATCTCCTTGACGACCTTGTCTCAACCTCGAATCCTCAAGCACAGGCCTATGATCCTCGAAGGCAATCTTGCAAGCCTTCATACATGCCTTATACTCCTCTTACTTCTTCAACCTCTCCTTCATCTCCTCCAAAGCCTCAAAGTGTGTCATCTCCTTCTCTTGTTGCTTCTTCTCAGCAATGTCATGACAGCCGCTTAGGTTTCTTTTGCACCATCACCTTGGCCCTATGTCCCCTCTCCGGCCTACCAATGCTATAGCCGGGAGTAGGAGCACTAGTGCTCCCATATCTCCCTTCATTATCATCATCTTAATATTTAGCTCTCACTTCTCTCACATCATCACCTTCTTTGGGATTCGAAGAAGATGGGGTGCCACTCCATCCTAGCTAGGGGTCTTTGGTGTAGCTTCATCATTCCTCGACTCCCATCATATGGGATGACCTTTGAGCAAATCCCAACAATGCAAGAAGTTGAAACTCTTCCTTGGGTTTCGTCACTTGCGAGAAACCCCTCATGAGTACTGTAGGAAAAGTTGTCACATTAAGGAGTAGAATTAGCACAATTGTTGAAAAAATCGTAACAAATAAATGTGTCAAATAGCTCACGTAATCTTCTTTGGACGCACTTAGTTGTAGATGATCCATCTGTTGAAGACATGTCGACCATCGGCTGCAATGGTATGAGACCTTCCCCACCCCACCCACACTCACACACATTAGTAGAGAGAATTCAGAGTTCAATGGAAACCTTGCTTGATAATGTGGTTGAAAGCTTTAGCAGTCCACACCCAAGACTTGTTGCTCGTTTGATCGCTCGATCCCAACCACCGCATCTTTATACTCATCTCTATTCTAGTATTTGTGTCTTACATTTGTTAATGGAGCTTGCACATTGGTTGTGTGTGTGTGTGGGGGGGGGGGGGGGGGGCGTCTAGATCATGTATACATGCTAAATTATACAGGTTGGGTATTATAGGGCATCTGCTGGAGTTGCTCTAATTCATGCGTACAACAATACTTGTATTGTTATCTTCATTTTTTAGCATTGCATATTGATCAGCGGAGTGCACCACGATAAACAAACTGAGAGTAATAATAGTGGCAACCTTCCATGGTAAAACTAAAATTTATGTCCTTCTATTTCTATGTCATCAATAACTTCGCATTATGTACCTTCCACCATGACTTTACTCTCACTGCTACCACTTTGAAGTTCGGCGTTGCCATGTCTGGTAAGTGTGGAAGGTGAAGAGAAGGCACGAAAAAACTTCACAAGTAGAATTGAAGAGTGGGCTGATGGGCCAGAAGCGAGTTGGTTGAGTGCGGCATGGGCCTTGTGTGTATGTGGATAGTCAAAAGTGAGGTTAGTCTTGCATGCGTATGCTTAGTCTATTGCAGTTTTTCTCTCACCATAATTTTGGACTTCGTTGTGTGCTGAGGTCGTAACTTAAATATGACTCGCCGCAAAGGGCTAGTCCCCGCGGATCTCCTTTTCTTTTCTTAAGATGCAAAGGAGGTGTTAGAGATAACGATTTCAAAGATTTTTTATGTAAATTTATTTTATTTTATCACATAGCTTTTCTTTTATTTATCAAGGAAAAATAATAGCTAGTATAAAGGGAATACAATTGGAGTCAGAACAACCAATAAAACAATAAAAATTACATGCAAAATCATACTAGCCTTCTTCATCCTCCGATTATACGCCGTCCGATAAAAATTAAAAATTGCACTAAACGGAAAATTAAAGGAAAGGGAGACCTACAAATGCCCTCGCCATAACAGATCTTGAAGATCGCAATAGCCACCCTCTGCTTGAAACAAGATCTAAAAATCAAATATCGCCTGGAGCATCACTCCATAGTAGAGGCTTACAACCTATCACAATTGGTTGAGAGAGTGGAAAATTACGGACCAACTCGCAGAACAACACGTAAGAAAATGTCGAAAATACTGCGCCAAATTCAGCCAATTGTTCTTCTTGATAAACACACCAACTGCCAAGATCCAAATAGAGTCAACATATCTAATGACACACACCGTCACAGATCCTTCGGCGGCATCAGATTGGACGTTGGTCAGAGGTAGGAAGAGTCCGAAGAGACCTTATTCCAACATGCCATCGCCCCCAACACATGCTTGGGTGCCATCAGATATCTTTTACTCCGTATCAGTGGCATGTATTCCTCCTATCTATTGGATCTCATGTAATCTGGTTAATTTGATAGAAAAAGTGAGATCTTCTCCTGCAATAAAACTTGGTACGAAATAGCCGACCGGCCCGGCCGGCAGCATCGCCCTCCCAAACAAGGCACCGATAGTTTCCTAAATCGATCCCTGATATGTGTGGTACTAGACGGGACGGGCCACGCTACGATCCATGCAGCTAGCTGGATGCCTGTAGGGGGACAGGACGATAGACAGGTACGCGTAGGTCGGCACGGGAAGCCGCCAAGCCACCTGCGTATATGCATGGTGCACACTCATCTGAGCAGGAACAGAGTACCTGCAGCTAGCTAGCGAGCATCCATCCAGCTAGAGGTAGTTGCAGAATTCAGCAAGTTGCACCGGTAACTCTTGCCCTCTAGCTAAGCTAGATGGATCGATCCATCAATCTATGGATGGCACGTTTTCTCGTGGGAAATGATATACTGGACTGGCTGCTAGGATACCTGCTTGCTGGCTATGATATCAACAGGGCAATTGACTAGTTTGGGTGCATGCGTGTTTCCATTTCCTACCGACGTATACTCCTCGTCTCCTCCTACCTACGTGCGTATTTTCTCCTGGCTAAGACTTCAAGTGGCAGTTACTACGCCCTATGACAATGCATCGTTTTTTCGTACTCCCTCCATTTTATAATATAAGACTTTTTAACAAATTAGTTTAGCTTATGCATTGTTTTTTACTGATTGTATCTAAATTTAATGATTTTTGGATAATGCATACATATACAATTGGGCAAGTTATTTTTTTGTCTATAGCAACGTGACGAGATTGTATGTTAGCTAAGGTATAACCACACTCTCCCAGTTCACTAACTACTATACAATGTTAGCAAATTGACTATAAAACCGTGCTAAGCGAATTGTATTAACATGGTCTAATGAATAGCTTCCCTGTTGGGATATGTAGACGTGTATGGATAGATATGTTTGTATATATATAGGTATAGAATCTCAAAGCTAGTATGGGTCCTAGCTAGTAGTAAAAGATCCTTTCCCGATGAGCAGACAGCTCTACCCTTCTAGTGTGTAACCAATCTGTGGAGTTAGCATGCATGTGGTCTTGTTGGAGATATAGCTAGGGATATGGTGTCTCTTTCCTTCAACTTGTATCGACCTACTGGCAATGTATGATTTCAACGTGTCACTTTTAGCTCGGATTTTCCCCTTCTCCTCCAGTTGTACGTAATTCTCCTGGTTAATATTTCAAGAGGCAGTTACCCATTAATTGAGCACAAAGAGAATTCTCCAAATAATCAGCTAACCCTTACAGCCTTACTGTCATCTTGGAACATGCTATAACACAAGACAATACCAGCTGCCGAGAGGAAGACCGCCATCGAGGTTGCTTGTAATTGTCATCGTCATCGATCATTCCTTTATGAGTCAAGACTAACTTTTCGTCTCATACTGGGCTCTGCTTGAGCCTTCCGTCTAACTTTAACTTTGCCGTAAAATTACTACTCCCTCCGATCTATAAAAAGTGTCACTTGGGTGACACTTTTTATAAATCGGAGGGAGTAACAAATCTCCATCGAGATAGCCACACGAAGCCCACCGGCCCATGCCCCACAGTAGCAACTAGGCAGCTTCTAAGACTAAGAGCATCCACACAGCTAATTAAACTGATCAAGGATGACCTCCTTGTACTCGGATTGTACCTTATGGAGTGGCCACAAGAACTTTTAGGGAACGAGAAAGGCATAGAGCCTGACATCCAGAAGTAGTTCACCAAGTGCTGCTCTTTTTTTTTCGAAAAGGGGCACCCCAGCCTCTGCATCGAAAAGATGCATACGGCTATCTTTATTAAAAAAATCCACAAAGGACGTACAAAGAGCATACATCAAAAAACTCGAAGCCACCACGCAACACCTACCAACCCGACAATGGGTGAATATCATGTCAACAAGGCCTTTTGCCTGGAAGACACGAAATCCCACCATTAGCTAGAAACCGGGAACAATCGCATACCCCGAGACGCCCTCTAGGCAAAACGAGAGCGCACATCCGTACTAGCAGACTCTTAGCGAGCACCTTGTGTGCACGCTAAAGAAGCCGTCACCACCATCGGACCACCGAGCAATCTTCAAAGTTGAGATCTGCATGAACTTCGCCGATCCTGCCGACGACGTCACCACGACGTCAGACAGCGCCACCACCCTGCGCGAGTCCACCATGCCGCAACCGTCGTCGAGTTCCTGCTGCACCACGCCGCCAAGGCTCGCCGTCTTTGTCAACGAAGATGAAACTCCGCACCACCGGCAGACCCCCTCCAGGCAGCCCATGTTCCAAAAATGATGCCCCCAATGGGGTAAACGACACCGAAGGTGCCGCCATCATCCGATCTGGTAAAACCAAATCTAGGGTTTCCCCCGGAACACAGTGCAGGAGGCGGGTGATTAGCGGCGGCAACTCCTTCAACAAGGTAACGACACCCACAGGTGCCGCAATCGTCGGCCTGAGCCCGGCTTGCACCGGCCGCCCTCCTCACCTCCAAGGTCCATCGACCGAGACGGCCGGGATCTGAAGAAGGAGGTCACCACGCCGTTGATGCCGATCTGCCTGGAGACAGCCACCACGCCACTCGCCGCACCTCCGCGAAGAGCAGCAACACCATGACCGGCGGCCGCGCCACGCCCCGGTCCGAGGACAACCGTCCAACCCGAGCGCATCGCGAGGTCCCGCCGCCGGCAACCGCCGCCGGCTCCGACTTGCCGTCCGTCGCGTCCCGCCTAGCCAAGCGCCATCCGCCGACGAGGCCACGCCGCGGCGCCCGGCAGCACCACGCCCAAGCCCGGGGCACCGGCCCGCGCCGGCCTCCCCACGCGAGGAGACAATCGATCCCGCCGCCGCCGGCCAACCGGGCTTTGCCCGGCCGAACTGTATGGCGGCGGCGAGGGAGGGGGAGGGAAAGGAGGGCCGAGCGACGGTGGGGGTTAGGGTTTCCCCTCCCGCCGCCACGCGGGGGCAGACGAGAGGAGAGGGAGACGAGACCGCTTACCACCCAGTGCTGCTCTGTTCTAATCTTTCTTTTATGCTTTTCTATTTTTCTTTGTTCCGGCTAGTATTCTCCCTTAGCCTGTATCCGACAACTTCTATCACTCCTTAATTGATTTGGCAGAACAGCTGTCATTATTCTCTAAAAAAAGAGCATCCACATCCCGTCGCATAAAAGGTGCGCTAGAATTAAATTACTGGTTAATCCGCATTTATTATCTTTCAACTGGGCACGCGTAATATTTATCAACCAACTCAAATTAGAAACTGAGGCTTGAGCGAGTTAAATTAACATCTCAATTAAGAGCCCACTGTTCAGAAGATTGAGTGCTAAATATTCTATTTATTACTTAAACGCCTCAGTAAGCACTCTGGGCTGTGGATGCTCTAAGAGGGAATCCGCAAGCCTCGTGACTACCGACCGTTCATGGATCTAGGGGCAGAGCCACCCAGGCTATGCCCTTAGGCTTGGGACTAAAAACCCAGTGAATATATTCCCAATAAAACACAAAAAAAATCAGGTCGGCTGGGCGTGGTCATGGACTGGCTTCGCCGCTGCATGGATCCACCATTCATGTTTGATGTTCCACACACTGAGATTCGTGCAAATATTTTGAAACATAATGAAACTTTATATTTATAAAACTTTCTAGCACGGATCTTGAAGAAACAAAACAAGTGTAGAAACAGGGCACGGTATCTATCTACCGGTAGAAAAACCAGTCTCCATGCGCTAATTGTCATTGCTGGTTAAAGCAGATATATCCTTGCTAATGGTGAAAGCAATCGATCCGGATGTGAAGTTGAGAGTCTTGGAAGGATCAACACAGAACATGTAACCAGTGGCGGATCCAAGGGGGGGCGCGCGGGGGCCAGGCCCCCGCCATGGTCCGGCCACCTCTATCGACATGCAGCAGGGGCAGTAGCCTGTATTCTGTAGTTATACACTTAAATACTTAATATTGTGCTAATTAGTACAAATCCTACCCCAGCCGAGCGACTAGCTAGATTTGGTGGCTTGCTGATTTGATGGGCCAAGCCCAAAGCGCATACAGTAGTCTAGGTCATGTGAGAAACGGAATCGATCGATGGATTGATGCAGTGCAAGTATAGTCGTATACCGTAACTTCCTCTAGTAGGCGCACGATCCTGAATCCCTGATCTCATCTACATCGAGTAATTGATCTCCGCCTGTGACGCTACCCAGCCGCACTGCCGCCGCCACTGCCGCCGCAGCCGTCAAGACACCGAACACGGCCACACGGATTCAAGCGTTGGTGATTAGCAAAGCGATTTCAGCCTCTTTGCATCTCTCAAATTGTCGCCGACGAACTACAACCTGCCACCGTTCTGCGCGCCACTCAACCTCCAAGGTACTTGCTACTTGCTAGTTGATCGAATCCGATAGTTTCTACTTGTTGGTTTTATTGCCTGGACATAATAGTTTATTCATTATTTTCTAATCGCCAGTTAGTCCTTCTTTGATTCGTAGGGTAGAAAAGTAAAGGAATAAAAAATGTGTAGGATTAGGAATTTAGGATGCCCTGCAAAATCAAATCCTATGGGCAAAGCCGCAAAGGACCTCTCGTTTTCTTCCCGCGGGATTTTTTCATGAGATCCAACTTCATGTTTTTCCCATGAAAAACAATTTTCCCTACGGAGTTCCGACGGGATTTATTCCTACAGGCTCCAATCCCTTGAATCAAACGGCTTCTCTAGGGAAAATTCCGTAGGGTTACAATCCTGTAAAAATCCTGGAAATTTTCTACGAATCAAAGGAGGCCTTAGTAATTTTTTCATGCCGGTTGGTTCGACCTTCAATTCTACCACCGAAAATATATTGGTACAATTTAATATCCTTAGTATAGTGTAAGCTTGATATATTTTTATGGTGTGTCGCTTTTACGATCACTGTCTTGTTCGGCCCCCCTATGGTTAAATCCTGGATCCGCCCCTGCATGTAACGATCGAGTGACAGGTTAAACACGGCTGGCTGTCTCGGCAGAGTAGTCTGTATGTCTGTTTAACCGCGACGTCCGAATACGTACACTCCAAGTTATTTCTCGGTTGAAGAATAATGGCAGTGGTTTTAGGGTTTCTCTTGTGGCAAGAAGAAGATTTGCCGAATGCCTTTCCCCATCGATCTGGCTGGACGGTCGTGTTTTGGAAGACTTCGCCGGTGAACTCCATTAGGCGACTCATGCCTGGATATTGTTGGATCGGATAGTATTCGATCGTTCGCACCCATGTTTTACTCTGACCATTTGGTTTCAGATGGAGCGCTTTGAAGCTCTGCTGATTGTTTTTATCATGGAGCACGCTTTCTCGTTCCATGGCTGGCGGAGAATGTCATGAAAGACGAGATCTGAGGACAAGGAATGATGGTTTGAATCTTTGTGGCAATGAGGAATTGGCTAGGTGATTTGTGACTTCGAACAGCGGTATGTACACTACGGGGAAAACTGGCTTTGCCGTGCGGCGAAATCGCACGGCAAAGGGCTATATACGCACGGCAAAGCCTTTGCCGTGCGTCGACGCACGGCAAATACCGCACGGCGAAGGCCTGCCCGGCAAAGGCTTCTTTGCCGTGCGCCTACAGAAAAATGCACGGCAAAGGCTTTGCCGTGCGGCGTCTGCTTCGCCGTCTGCCACCAGTCTCTGCCGTGCGAGTGACATTGCCGTGCGCCGCCACCATCTGCCGTGCGAGGATCTTTGCCGTGCGCCCTAACTCCTTACGCACGGCAAAGGACGCCTCTTTGCCGTCCGCCCTACCCCCGCACGCACGGCAACGAACTCTCCAGGCACTCCCAGGCCAGCAGCTAGCACAGCCTTTGCCGTGCGTATGCGCACGGCAAAGCGACCAAATGGTCCTTTGCCGTGCGCATACGCACGGCAAAGGCCCTAGGATTTTTCAGGTAATATTTGTTTTTCATTAATTCCTGCAGTTTAAATACAATATATATACACAGATAATTCAACACCAATATAACACACAATCTGAGCAAGCAACTGCGACAATCTGAGCACACCCAACAAGATCCAACATAATCCACCATAATCAATCATAGTCCATACAATAAGTTGAACATTAGAGTACATATATAAACATCAATATAGTCAGGCATTGGCGGTTGGCATCAAGGAGCTGGAGGTGTGCATCAAGGAGCTGGAGGCTGGCAGCGAGAAGGTGTCCCGGAGCGTGATGCATACTAGGGTGGCGTTGCGCAACCTTCCCAACCTAGAATGTAGAGAAATGCACATGTTGATGTTATTGCTAAAAACATAGGTGATAGCTTCATGTTTTTCATAACAATGTTCAGCTCACATTTTCATGTCATTGCTAAAAACAGAGGTGATAACTTCATGTTTTTCTTCTGAATCTAGGGTTCGATGAAGAAGAACTATTGTGCTGCGGCTAGCACCTCTTTGGTTTTTCATAACAATGTAGAGGAACTAACCTTTATTGTAGCTAAGGGCCTGATGGTCCGGATCCATCTCCTTGTCCACCATGTTCTACTAGGTGAAAAGAAAAATAATGAGATTGCTAAATTTCCAACAAGTGTGAGACAATAGAGTAAATTATGCAATTTTCAAGTTATTTTTGGTACAAGTGTGATCGATGTCATTCTACAACCTAGAAGTGCGTTGGTCACAAGTGTAGGAGAAGTCACCTGTAAACTGCGTCAGGCTCCGGATGATGTTTGGATTGTTGACGGTCGTCTGAGGTGTCACCGGGCTCTGACCGGGCTGAGGTGCCTGGATGAGCTGCATGTTCGGTATCACCGGGCTCTGACCGGTCTGTTGTTGCAGCTGCATATGTTGTTCGGGTTAGACAATAAGACAAGAGAAATATGATGGAGATATTAGGTTAACCACTCACCCACGGGAAGGCGAAAGGAGGAGTAGGAAGCGTCCCCGGTGGAGAAGTCAGAAGGGTCTGGTTCGCAAACCAGTTCATCATCTGTTGTTGCTGCTGCATCTGTGTCTGCAACTGCATCTGCAGCTGCTGGCTCGCTCTAAGCTGCTCCTCCAGCTGCTTCTGCCGCTGCTCCGCCTCCTGCCGGTATCTCTCTTCCCTGGCTTCCATGTCCGCCTACGTTGTGTCGCCGCGATGTCATTAACATTGCAATGTAAAACATGTAAAGAAGCGTAGAGGACCGAGGAAGAACATACCCGTAACCGCTCGACAGCTAGATCCGAAGCTCGTGGCCGGGGCTCAACCCGAGGCTGGTCGCGAGTACGGCCTCTACGGACCTGGCGTAGAGACGGCTCGGTCATTGGGTCGACGCACCCGTCACCAATCCAGAGTTGGCCATGCTTCTTGCCTTGTCCCGCAAGGATCGCAGCCTCAACGTCAAAGTCCTCGGTGTATGGGTCGGAGGACTCGCCGCGCACCTCCTTGAACTTCGATACATACGCCTCACACTTGGTCTCGGCTTGCTCATTGACCCACATGGACCCTGTCTGAGGATGCGGCGCCTTCCTGGTCTTCATCTTTTTAATGAGGCCAAATAAATTTGGCTTCACTCCTGTCTTTTTTTCCTGCAAAAGAGAACATGTAATTAACTGAAGTGGGAGTTAACAATATATAACGTGAACTCAAAGAACGAAGTAACCATTTGCTCACCTCTTCCTGCATGTGAAGGGAGAGGGGGATGCTGCCTTGGATATGTGATCCACCTCGCATCTCTGCCCGCTTCCGCTTGCCCTCCTCGTGCTTCTGGAGGTACTGAGGGCATGTCCACCACATGACCATCGCCATATAGCATGCGCGGTCGGTGCCGACGTACTGAGGAGGGTTCTACATACACAAGATAGACCCATTATTACAACAGAAACTACGTGGCGATAAGGAAATCAATAACACAGAAATGCAAATACCTGCAGGTACTGCCACGGTGCCATGAGCATATCCCGAGCGTCCTCCTTAGACATGTGGATTTTGCGGTCGGCGTGCCAGTTGCGGACGCACTGAACACGTGCCTCGTAGTGCATGCCAGTCACCCTCCTCTTGCAAATCTCGTGTAAGATGAAGTCGCACGCACGCTCCTGACCCTCCGCCCTCTTGAAGTATTGCTGCAACCATGCACATAGGTAAAACAAGGGGCATTAGTGCAACTATTGTCCACCAACGAGTGTTTGAATGCTAAAAAGTCAAAAGCCACGTACCCAGAAACGGTGTACAACCACCTCCTGCATGTTCTCGTGCCTGCCGTGAGGATCTGGCGCGTAGCTGTAGTGCTTCCAACTCCAAGCTACGTCGCGGCCACCGGTGGGGAGATTGACAAGCCCAGGAAAATACTTGCGAAGTAGTCCTCCAATGATGTTCGAGTAGGCACGTGACGGCTTCTTCAGCGGGTCACCATACACGAACGACCTGCACAATTCAATGCCAAAATCAGTACGTATGTGATAAGAAATTCGATAATGATGAAATTTCGATAATGGAATGCCAAAATCAGCATTTTACCTCTTTCCACCGGGCGCGAGAACACAGTCGCTATAGGACCAAGTCTTTCGGTGGGGGAGTGTCGTTTTCCCACGCTGATACGGCCCCTTCTCGCGTGGCCGCAGCCTCTCCTCGGGAGCAACGTACTCCTCCTCCGGCGGTTCCCAATCTAGGGATGGGTCAGGTTCAAACGGTAACCCCCCCAGCCCCTCATCCTCCTCCTCCGAGAGGTCCTCCTCGTCCTCCTCCACGTCCTCCCCACCCGAGTGCTGGGAGGCCTCCCCACCTCCGAGATCCGCCTCCTCCCCACTCGAGTGCTGGGAGGCCTCCCCACCTCCGAGATCCGTGTCGTCCACATCATCCTCAGCTAGGGGAGGGCTAGGAGAAGGGCTACGAGGAGGTTCCCGCGTCGCATTCTTCCTACGTGCTCGACGAGGGGGGCTAGGAGAAGCAGCGGGAGGAGTTTCTTCCCGCGTCGCATTCTTCCTACGGGAACCACTCGGCTTGGTCACAAGCTCAGTCAAGTTCTTGACCTTTTTCCGAACGGCCTTGCCTACTCCTCTTGGCATGTTTGTATCACCTGCAAACACAATGAAAAGAGTGGTTTATTAGTACGCAATGTCAAAAGATGAATATTTGTAAAGCAACAAAGATATAAATACATGAATATTTGTGAAAGCAACAATAATGCAAATAGATGAACGTTAGTAAAAGCAACAATAATTAAAATAGCAAAGAGTTCTCACAAACATAGCACAGAGTTCTTACAGATACACCAGCTCGACTATCACTATTACATAGAGTTATTACTACATAATCATCTACTACATAGAGTTATTACAATCAGTAGCCTGTGTCGACATCGGTAATTGGATCACATTTTTCCAAAGGGTGCCAAGCCTGGTTTTCCATTTGTGTAATGCCTAAACAAACCTAAACCTATGAAAAAGTATGTTGGTGGAACCTCGTGCGGAGAAATCTAGGGGGGTAGACCGCCGGGGGCCCACGGACCGTCGTTTCCGGGGGGGTCGTATGAGCTCCGGAGCACCGGAATCCCACCCAAACTTGCATGTGGGCCTAGGATATGTGTGCTAGTGTGTTGGAAGGTGTGATCCACCAAATGGTGCAAGGCATGGCTCCCCGGTGTGACCTTCCTCACATTCCGGCCATAACACTTAGAAAATTCCTGGACGTGTAGGCTGAACTGTCCCGCTGCGGGTATACCGGGGGCTAGAATGTGCCAAAGGGTGCCAAGCCTGGTTTTCCATTTGTGTAATGCCTAAACAAACCTAAACCTATGAAAAAGTATGTTGGTGGAACCTCGTGCGGAGAAATCTAGGGGGGTAGACCGCCGGGGGCCCACGGACCGTCGTTTTCGGGGGGGTATGAGCTCCGGAGCACCGGAATCCCACCCAAACTTGCATGTGGGCCTAGGATATGTGTGCTAGTGTGTTGGAAGGTGTGATCCACCAAATGGTGCAAGGCATGGCTCCCCGGTGTGACCTTCCTCACATTCCGGCCATAACACTTAGAAAATTCCTGGACGTGTAGGCTGAACTGTCCCGCTGCGGGTATACCGGGGGCTAGAATGTGCCAAAGGGTGCCAAGCCTGGTTTTCCATTTGTGTAATGCCTAAACAAACCTAAACCTATGAAAAAGTATGTTGGTGGAACCTCGTGCGGAGAAATCTAGGGGGGTAGACCGCCGGGGGCCCACGGACCGTCGTTTTCGGGGGGGTATGAGCTCCGGAGCACCGGAATCCCACCCAAACTTGCATGTGGGCCTAGGATATGTGTGCTAGTGTGTTGGAAGGTGTGATCCACCAAATGGTGCAAGGCATACCAGTCGATGCACTGGATGATTTGTAGATAGAACAAAACACCCGGTATCCCCATCATACAGCCCTACGGTGGCTCCTGAGAGCCTGCATATCAAATGCACCGTAGGACTATATGAGGGGAATCCGAATGCTTTGTATACCAGTCGATGCACTGGATGATTTGTAGATAGAACAAAACACCCGGTATCCCCATCATACAGCCCTACGGTGGCTCCTGAGAGCCTGCATATCAAATGCACCGTAGGACTATATGAGGGGAATCCGAATGCTTTGTATACCAGTCGATGCACTAGATGATTTGTAGATAGAACAAAACACCCGGTATCCCCATCATACAGCCCTACGGTGGCTCCTGAGAGCCTGCATATCAAATGCACCGTAGGACTATATGAGGGGAATCCGAATGCTTTGTATACCAGATGAGTACACACAGAGTGACGAACATGTCTGAGAGGTGGGCTATATATAGGGTCGTGTGGCTTACGAAGTGGTTGGGATAGTGTGCTGATCCAACGGCTCACGAGCGCTCGAAAGAAACACACCGCTGATCCAACGGCTCACAAGCGCTCGAAGGAAACACACGATCCGTGTGCTTGCTGCTGATTGGACATACTACATGCCCGCTGATCGATCGGCTCACAAGCGCCAGAAAGAAACACACCGCTGATCCAACGGCTCACAAACGCTCGAAGGAAACACACGATCCGTGTGCTTGCTGCTGATTGGACATACTACATGCCCGCTGATCGATCGGCTCACAAGCGCCAGAAAGAAACACACCGCTGATCCAACGGCTCACAAACGCTCGAAGGAAACACACGATCCGTGTGCTTGTTCCTAAGGGCATAAATACCCACGACCTCGTCCCCGGTTCGAGCCAACCCGTCGCCCTCCTCCACACGCCGCCGTCTCCACGCGCTGCTTCTCCTCCGCGCCGGCCTTTCCGATGCCCTTTTTGATCAACCCGGATGGCGATGTCCGGGACTGGCATCCGCCGGGCTGGCACTGGGAGAGGCTACCTTCCGGGGCGGGGACCTTGGTGAGGGATCCAGGTCGCATCGTCGATCCGGATCTTCTTTGGTGGTATTGGCCACGGAATGTGTTCAGAGCGCCGGCCCCCGAGGAGGTGGTACGTCGCCGTATTAGGGAGGAGGACGAGCACGTCCTTCGCTACATGCATTTGTTCAATATGCCAGGTCCTAGGCGTTGGTCGCTACTTCAGAATCCTTATGACGCGAGCGAGTCTCACATGGTTCCGGCTCTTTGGAAGCAGAGCGCCCGCCGCTCAGCTCCGCGCGGCTTAGGACCTGGTCGTAGTTAGTTTGAGTACCTATGTTCAGTACTGTGTGTGTTCTCATCTATGTTGAGTACCTATGTTGAGTGTTGTGTGTGTGTGCCCACCTATGTTTTCTTCATATGTTGTTCCTCTTTCTCCAGTCGTCTTGTTTCGTTCCGAAGTTGTTTTTGTATGATATGTGTGGAAGTGTGTTGGAATGTGTGATTCACCAAATGGTGCAAGACATAGATCCCCGGTGTGACCTTCCTCACGGTGCTCCCCGGTGTGACTTTCTTCATGTTCGGGCGATAACACGTGCCAGAATTCCACAAACACAGCTAGCTCCGAAACCCTAATATGTGGGGGGGGGGGGGGGGGGGGTTGAAGACGTAGAGTATTTGTCATAATGCAAAAGTATGGCTATACACACATTGTCTTAAGATGTAGTACTTGTCATATATTAAAAGAATAAATATAAGTATTAAATTAAGTGCAATAATGAAGTAAAAGAAGAAAATGCCATTAGACGCACGGCAAAGGGAAAAACGCACGGCAAAGGCTGCTTTGCCGTGCGCCCGCTCTCCCCGCACGGCAAAGGCTCTTTGCCGTGCGTGGTGCCTTTGCCGTGCGCCTTATGTTTTCTTTGCCGTCCGTGTTACCTTTGCCGTGCGCTGGTTTTTCTCTTTGCCGAGCGGGTTTCTTTGCCGTGCGTCGTCGTGTTTTGTGCCGTGCGTTGTACCTTTGCCGTGCGCCTTCTCGACGGCCGCACGGCAAAGAAATCTTTGCCGTGCGTAGACGCACGGCAAAGAAGTGCCGCACGGCAGTGCCAGTTTTTCCCGTAGTGGTATGTGGGGGCGACTGAACAAAAAAGTCTTAAGTCTTATATTTCAGGGTGAAAACCCAAGGACTTGTATTAATTGGTTGTGCCTGTCAATAACCTTGGTGAAGGCATTGTTTTGAGAGCGTGTCTCCCGGGTGAAAACCTGAAATCTATGATCGGGCGATGACAACGCTTGTGCACTATTCCTTCTTGAAGACGTCGTTTTTGGAGAAGCTGGACTTCTGGTGCTGTCTTGGTGGTGTTAGTAACGATGTTTTAAGGATCTGATCAGTATAGCGGGATTTTTTTTTGTAATTCTTTTTTTCGGCTGTGTGCATCCGTAATGCCGTTAGGACAATACGTTGTTGTAGAGGCTGGATGTAATTAGTATCTCCGTGATATTAATATATATATATATATAAAAAAGAAAAACACAGTCTCTATGCGCTAATGGTCATTGCTGGTTAAAGCAGTATATACCCTTGCTAATGGTGAAAGCAATCGATCCGGATGTGAAGTTGAGAGCCTTGGAAGGATCAACACAGAACATGTAACGATCGAGACTAGTGACAGGTTAAACACGGCTGGTTGGCTCGGCAGAGTAGTCTGTATGTCGGTTTAACCGCGACGTCCGAATACGTACACCACAAGTTATTTCTCACTTCTCAAGTCTCAACTTTCCTCACATAGTCACATACGATCAATTGCGTCAATCAATTCTCGCCCGATTCCGGAGCGAAACGACAAATCCTCCATGACTACTGTCGTCGTTGAAGCAGCGATCGATGGATCCAAGCTAGTCGACCAAGCAAGGCGTACGCGAGTACGCGACGGAGGGACACACCAGCGCAGTAAGCACGTACAGTACGTCCGTTCGTCGCTGCACCACCTCCTCACGTACCGGCCGGCCGGCCTATATAAGCATGCCCACTTTCTTCTTCTTCCCTCACACCAGCGACACCAAAGATATCCAAGAGCAGCAAGTACTCCGAGACCCCAAGCTCGGAGCTAGCTAGTAGCTAGCTACCTGCAATGGCCCGCATTGCGCCGCTCGTGCTGCTGCTGCTCTCCCTGGCCGTGGAGCTCGCGCCGTCCGTGGCTTGCCCCACCTGCGTGCCCCCAAGGCCTCCCCCGCCGCCGCCGCCGCGTAAGCTGAAGCCCCCGCCGTCGTCCCAGCTGCCTTGCCCCCCGCCGCCTCACTCTCCATCACACACGCCTAAGCCGCCGCACACTCCCAAGCCGCCGCACACTCCCAAGCCGCCGCACACTCCCAAGCCGCCGCCACACACTCCCACGCCCACACCCAAGCCGCCGCCGCACACTCCCACGCCCACACCAGTGACGCCGCCACCAACACCGACACCGCCACCTACGCCGACACCGGTGGCGCCGCCACCGACCCCTGTCACTCCTCCACCATCACCGACACCGGTGAGTCCCCCGGCGCCGTCGCCGCCGGGCAAGTGCCCCGTGGACGCGCTGAAGCTGTTGGCGTGCGTGGACGCGCTCAACGGGCTCGTGCACGCAGTGCTGGGTTCCAACCCCGGCGCGGCCTGCTGCCCGCTGCTGTCCGGCGTCGCCGACCTCGACGCTGCGCTGTGCCTCTGCACCACCATCAAGCTCAAGGTCCTCAACATCAACCTTGTGCTCCCCGTCGCCATCTCGGTGCTCGTCAACCAGTGCGGCAAGAACGTGCCGAAGGACTTCCAGTGCCCGGGAACGGCGACGCCGCCAACCCCCGTGACCCCGATGCCTGCACCGGTGACGCCGCCACCGACCCCTAAAACTCCGCCACCGACCCCTGTCACTCCGACACCGAGCCCAGTAACGCCGACGCCGAGCCCGAAGCCACCAACCCCGGTGAGTCCCCCGACGCCGTCGCCACCGGGCCAGTGCCCCGTGGACACGCTGAAGCTGCTGTCATGTGTGGACGTGCTCAACGGGCTTGTGCATGCGGTGCTCGGCAAAAGCGCCAGCGACACCTGCTGCCCTCTGCTGTCCGGCGTGGCCGACCTCGACGCGGCGCTCTGCCTATGCACCACCATCAAGCTCAGGGCGCTCAACATCAACCTCGTGCTGCCCATCGCCTTAGAGTTGCTCGTCAACCAGTGCGGCAAGAACGTGCCCCAGGACTTCCAGTGCCCTAATTAAGCTTCATCATCGATCGATTATTATCGGTAAAACCTGCATCTGAATCCGATGCGTCGATTAAATTCTCGTCAGTGTGTGTAAGTACGTACATGCTGAGTTTGTCTTGCGTGCATCAACATGTTGTTTAATTGTGTATTTGTGTAGTATATAATGTACTCCTAGCAAGTAGAAACTGTACGTGTAAACGTGTGAGTTGTGGTTTTCGATCGGTTATTTGTAGTATTTTTTGTTTGTTTGAATAATTATGAATAAAATATTTGTGATCCATATGAAGTTTTCACATGCATGGATGCGCATGTCTCCTTTTTGTGGTTTTCGATCGGTTTATAGTATTCATATCAACTATTTTGACCCAACGTCACAAAAATTTGAGTAAAGAAAATAACATTTTTTAATCATCAATAGTGATAATGGGCCAAATTCGAAAGCCCACGAACATGCATTTGACACTATTCATTCTCATATTTGTATATTCTATTTGTTGATATGGGTTATGAATTCTGATTTGAAATTTTGTGACATGTTAGATACTAACTCCATTTCTATAAATAAAGCGCATGAGCGTTTCAAGACGAACTTTGACCGAAAAATTTGAGTAAAAATATCTTGATTACATTCTATATAGTTAGTATCATTAGATTCATATTGAAAAACACTTTCCGGCGATGCTAATTTTATATCAATAATTTGTATATATTTGGAGTAATTTTGGTCAAAGAAAAAAACACGTGAAACGAGGACTCCTTATTTATTGGAATGGAGGGATTATGAGTAATTTCTATGTCCAAAATTTATTTCAGATTTTTCTGAAACCATTTTAGGTTATCAACCGAAATCGGGTGCACCAATTCCTTCGTTGCACCGGATACTTTCCCATGCAACAGGAACGTATCCGGTGCACTCGGCTCCATTCGACAATTTTAAGAGTTTTCAAAAAATCCGAAAAAAGTTTGTACATTGACACAACCTTAATATACAACGTTCAAAAAATTTAATTCTAAATTCGAAGTACAGCGTCAACAGACAAAATAATAATTTGTTATCAATAGTGACAATGCGCCAAATTCAAAAGCCCAACATGCATTTGCCACTATTCATTGTCAAATTTGTCTATTTATTTCATGATATGTGTTATGAAATATGATTTTAAATTTTTTGACATCTTATATATGAGTATTTTCTATATCCAAACTTCCTTTCGGATTTCTTGAAATCATTTTAGGTTATCAACCGAAATCGAGTGCACAAATTTCATCGTTGTATGTGATAGTTTCCCATGCAAGGGCAATGTATCCTGTGCACCAAAGCAATTGGTGCACCCAGGCTCCATTTAAAAACTTTAAGAGTTTTCAAAAAATACGAAAAACTTTGGATATAGACACAACCTTAATAGACAACACAAAAAATTATGTCTAATTTGAAATGCAATATTAACAGAGAAATAACAAATTTGTTATCAATAGTGAGCATGAGCCAAATTCAAAAGCCCAACATGCATTTGGTACAATTCATGTTTTCGTTCAGGTTTTTTTTTTTTTTTTGAAATCTTTTTACGCAATCAACCGAGATGGGATCCACCAATTTTTTCGTTGCACCGGTTACTTTCCGATGCAACGGGAACGCATCTCACGTGCACCCGGATCCGCGCGTTTCCATAAAATTGGAAAACAAAAGTATGGAAATGGACACAATCTTAATAGACAATGCAAGTCTACATTTAAAACCCAACTTCAACGAAAAAAAAATAAAAAAAATTCTGTCAATCTATACTACTATTAAACAAGCGAACATTTTCTTTCCTAGAACCACCCAACATGTGTATACAGGGAGACTCACACCATCGGATTAGCCCCACCTAATGAAATCCAACCGTTCAGATCAATCTAACCTGCTCCGCGTGTGTACCTACCAATTAGACTTGGCAGATACTCTGCCAGCAGACAAAAAAAAAAAAAACTTACCGCCCACGTACGTAACTCCCAGCGCAGACGGCGAACGTATAACCAATTACACCCACAGCGTCCGCGTCACCCCCACCTCAACCCCTCCTCCTCCTTCGTTCCCCTCGGTACCGCCAGGCGTAGCCGATGGGCAAAGCCCGGAGGTAGCCGGCAGCGGCGGGCCATCCTCCCTCGCGCGCGGGGCTCTTCGTCTGCTGTGGCGCGACGCCCTGGACGACCTGCTACAGGCAGCGGAGTAGGGTGCCGGGGCGGCGGCCCCAGATTTCTTCGGCGAGGATGGCGGCCGTAGTGGCTGCTCGGGCAGCGCTTCGGCCGGGCCTTGGGTCATGGCGGCGCTCAAGTTTGGCCGATCTGGCGGTCGGGCGCCGGAGCGGCTGCTCCGGTCGCTCGGTGGGCTGGAGTGGCTGCCCGGCTCAGGCGGCGGTGGATCCTGTGCCTAGGCCACCGGATCTGACGGGGGGCTGCTGCGGAGCCCTCACGGCTGGTTTTCCGGTTGGCCGGAGATCCCGATTCCGGTTGGCCGGCGGCAACCTCTTCTGCTCCGCGGCTCCAGGGTGTGGTGGCGTTCGGCAGCCTTTTGCTGGCTGCGCATGTTGGTGGTTGCTCCTGCAGCGGGGAGCAACGGGTCGGCCGCGACCCTACGGTGCGGCAGATCGGGCGCGGCGATGGAGCTGCAAGTCGGGGGCGTGCGGGTGCTCTTTGGTCCGGCAAACGAGTCTGATTCCTTTCCTCGCGTTACGCCTCCTCCTTCGTCGCGCACTCGCACCCCCTCGCGACGTGAGTCATGGCCGTGTTAATCATCTAAGCTCTAAAGGCCTAATCACATCTCCCCTCCTCAAATGGGCCGCCGCCACCCTCCCGATCCTGGTGACCGTCGCCGCCGCCCTCATCCGACGAGAGGAACGAGAAGCCCTCTACCAGTACCTAGCCAGCCGCCCATAGCGTGGCATGGAGGCGCGCCCGTCGCCTCAAATAATCGACCCGCCTTCTCTGACACTCTCCTCCCCGCACACGCATGGCTCTGATTTGGATCCCATTCTGAGGTCTCGCATGGGGGAGACGGAAGGGGACCTACTCCTGCCATCACCCCTCCCAGGGCACTCTCCTCCCCGCATCCGGCCTCGAACTCGAGCGCATCTCCCATCACAGCATTGTCGTGGGATGGATCTTGTCGGGAGCAGCATCCGCCCTTTTTTTCTCGGCAGAGAAGGCCGAAAGAAACAAGCAAGCATCTGTGCTACACTTGAAACTGATGGATCAGGTATGTATGTTGTATGTTTCCAATTTTATAGTCCCTTCGAAACACCGTTTCTTCCTCCTCCTTCGTTCGATTGATTTTTCTCCTTGTTCATCTTCAGCCGGACGAGACAGACATGGAGGCGGAAGCTGAGAGGAAGACTAAGAGAAAAATCTGCACCGGTAAATTTTTGTATTTAGTATGTGCAGTTTGCCACCATCTGTTTTTTGTAGAGGAATGTTAATCCTTAAAATTATTGCTTATTGTATTAGTTTGCAAACTACCAGATTGGAAAGTAATTAAGTAAGTGATTCTGGGAATGTGAAAACTCAAAATTTATCCTTCTGCTGTTCATGTACTAAAGTTTTTGGTATCCTTCAGAACTAGGTTCTTGGATAGAAAGCTAGGTCTGAGATGTTGGTTGATTGATGAAGATGATCTTGATGTTTATTTATCTTCCTTTTGTCTTTCAGGATCTCTTTGTTGGTAGGAGGGTCGCATCTAACCATTGGCGAGTGGAGTGCTTTCTGGTGCGGTTGCGCACTCTCACTTCTTTTTCAAGTCAGTGACATAAGTATATAGTTGGACTGATTATCATTTTGTTCATGCCATCTTGGTTGTATTAATATAGCTAACAGATATATTGGTGTACCTATTAAAGTGGAAGACGCGTTGCACGAATGTGTGTGTTCTTATAGCAATATTTATTAGACTTTCCATATGTATCTAAGTTATGGTTGAACCGTCAGTGTGTAGGAAAATTCTATAGATCATATATTCAGTGTGTTGAATTGAAGTGAGAGACAATTGCTGGACTTCTCCTTCATAATCCCGTGTGGGAACTGAAGATCCTTGAAGCAAGGACAAGAACCAGTCATGGATAGGCTTGGAGGGGTCGCAATGACACTGCAGGAACTCAAGGTTTGCATGTGCTTTACATGTCATAATTCGACCAAGAACTGCCACTGTAATCATCTCTTCGACTTTATTTGCTCAGTAGAGGAATTTAAGGGAGAAGTCTCGCTTGGCTCCTGTACTGTTAGAGGAGCAGTCTGCTGGTAATGTATAATTTCTTATCTGTTTCTTGCCCTTATGTTTGAATATTAATTTCAGATGTGAGGTATTGGTTGCTCTCCATGCTTGGTCTATCCTTACATCGGATGTGTTCGTCAATGTGATCAGATAGTATGTTGCCAAGTACTCCAATATGCATTGCAGCTCTGCATTGTTTTAGGTCAGTTTTACTTTGCCTTGCCGCCAATATAAACTGTATGTTGCACACGGACCAAATTAAGCTGTTCCACTATTTTCTTGCTGCTCTAGCACAAGCGGATCCTGATCCATCCCGATTCTTTAAAATGCACTGCAGGAACTGTGGACAGAATCCTCGCGCTGCTCGCCCAAGACCCAGGTCCCCCTTCTCTCGCCTATCTCCGCATTCGATCCGCGTAAATGCAGCTCTGTAAATTCACAAACTAACAATCCGCCTTGCTATGTGGCTGTGTATATCAGGCCAATGGAAATTTGAACGGGCGAGGAAAAATGTTCCGAGCAAGGAGGTGGTGGCAGATAGTCGATGATATATACAAGTCAGACTTCAATCCTTTTCTCATGTCTAGACATTCCTTCACTTGTTTTCACAATATAGAGCGTTATGGTGGCGGAGGCTTTTTTTGTTTTTAAATGCAATTATTGTTTTATCACAAAAGAAAAGAAACGACAGGCTTTTATTGGTTACATGCTTTTACTTAGTAAGAGTTGGTTGTAGCTAGCTTGATTCCTTTTCAAGACCATTAGCTAGCTGCTTAAGTAGGAGAGATGAGTTGTGCTTTGTTCAAAATTTTTGCAACAACTAAACACTTATTTTATGGGCAGGTTTAATTTCGTACTAATGGGTCAAGTTGTTTTGCTCTAACTTCAAAGTAGCATAAGAGACTTGTGTTTTTTATTCTTGTCAGATATCTTATGAGCTACATTAATTTCTTTTTTTATATGACATTCACATAAGATGAGTTAGAGCAAACTAACTTGCAGTTAGTTCTTAAAGATATTTCTAAGCATTCCGCCGCTTCTTTAAAATTTCCCATTCCCACACTCACAGTTGTAAGATGAGTGGTAGACTGCAGGTGTAGAGAGTATTTCCTTAAGTTTGAAGACAAAAATTGTCTATTACGGTCTGGCAGGATGGATGTAAATACAAATGTACTAATGGTGCAGGCTGCAAGTCATGTAGTTCAATGATTTATGCATGTCATTTTTTTTGGAATAATTAGTGTTGGCTGCCAGCATAGCCGCATAAAACATCCTACTCATCGTCTGGCATTTCCGTTCTTCTCCATAGTGCCAACACCTTATGCCTTTTCTCTCTTATTTTTTTCAATTCTTCTCTCCTTGCAGAACTATTTACAGAACAGAAATTTTGTGTATATATGCACATACATCTAATAAACCTTTAGTTATGATTATTTATATATTATTTTCTACCGACAATGAATAACGATTACAATGCAGATGCAAATCATTATGTCAAACTCCCAGATTGAATTTGTGTTTCTGGGAATGTGAAAACTCAAAAGTTAATCCTTCTGCTTGTTCATGTACTGAAATTTGTGGTATCCTTCAGAAGTAGGTTCTTGGATAGGGAGCTAGGTCTCAGATGTCGGTCGATTGATGAGGATTGTCTTGATATTTTTTCATCTTCCTTTTGTCTTCCAGGATCTCTTTGTTGGTAGGAGAGTCGCATCTAACCATTGGCGAGTGGAGTGCTCTCTGGTGCAAGGCCAATAATCGCCACTCCTGGATAGGCTTCGGAGGGGTCGCAATGACACTGCGAGAACTCAAGGTTTGCATTTGCTTTCCATGTCATAATTCCACCAAGAACTGCCATTGTAATCATCTCTTCGACTTTATTTGCTTAGTAGAGGGCATTAAGGGAGAAGTCTGTCTTGGCTCCTCTGCCGTTAGAGCAGCAGTCTGCTGCTAATTTTCAGGATAAATTAGCGGCACAGGTGTTTGTACCTGGTTTTCAATAACATGCAGCCAGAAAATTCAATAATCATTTAGTACGAAAAGGACTTCATCCCTTTTGATGTGTGTTATCTTATCGTTTTATAATCTTTTGATACAAGTGCTCGGGCTGCATCATGGTCGAGCCCGGGCCCGGGGCCGCATGCTCGAGGCAGCAAGGAAGAGCAGGAATGATGGAGGCATGACGCGAGGTCCGGACATCCGTCGCATTAGGATTATGGGCTGGCCTGAAGAGCTTTCAATCACTACGGGAAGAAATTATCATGTGTAAAAATTAGTGCATTTCTCCGAGTTGTGTATGCTAATATGCTTAAAGAAACATTTGGATTTTAACCAGATTCTTATAAGATGTACTCACTAGCATGCAGCTGATGTTTTTGTAATATCTCCCATAAGAAATATATGTTAATTTGTATACAATGAAGGTTAAATATCCTGTGAGAAAAATCACATGGTATACATGTCAAATCTTTGTCAAGAAAGGATATATTCATAAATTTGAAATACTTATTTAGTGTCAACCAAATTATGTTCAATTCAATAAAAGATTCATTGATATTATCAAGGTTTGTGTATCTTGTTGCCTGAGTGATACTTTTGGAGATGCACGTGATGTATTTAATTTGATGAGAACTTGTCAGTGAGATCGCTGGTGGTGGAGCGGATGACCGAATGGGTGCCCTGCAGGCTGCATCTACACCCCGATTTCTTCCTCAATGATTTATCCGCTTTCCTTTGCTTCCTCTACTCCTCGATGCCGGAGAAGGGTGAATGCTCTAGCGAACTGGAGTGAGGTGGCGATTGTGACACATGTCTCTACTTCATTGCGTTCATTGATGCTGAAACTGACCGGTTTCTGTAACAGTTGTAGCTGTACCAACAAAAATTACTTTGTAAATCATCATAACGCAGATTTTTTGTCACCCGTTGCTACATGGCATGAGATTCAAAACCCTAGCTGTCCCCTCACCTTGTTGTCGCCAGGCAAAGCCCATGTGGCGAACGTGTGCCTCCATGCTTCGGGATTTAGTGGCGATAAATGGTTCTTATGAAAATTGGATAAGGGGATCTGTATCGTTTCATTTGAATTTTGAGGTCTTAACAGGTTAATGAGTGGTGCTGCCCACAAAATGCTCAGTTTTTATGCCACTTCTGAAGTATATTTGGAACTAATTCTTTTGTAAAATATGTTTGGTCTCTTGAAGGAACAAGATGATCATTTAATTCTCAAAGTTGACTCATTGTTGTAAATTCGAGTATAGTTCTTACACTACATAAGTGAGAACTATGTAGGATTTCATTATTACTGTTTGTCGGTTGGTTACCATCGATTATTTTGCATCTTATATTGGTTGGTGGTTGTTGTCAATGTGAAATTCTGGTTATAGGCCATGTAATATCGTTCTCATAATGTGAGGTTTATATTTTAAATCGTGCGTTGCACGTGCACAGCTAGTACCTATATATTTCAGCTTCGAGCTCTCCAATCCCTGAAATCCTGGTTCCCACGATCTCGTTTGCTCTCCACCGACCTGCGCAGACTTCACGCGTGGGACACATGCCACGTCCCCCCGACCATGCCATACAAAACGTCTCTTGGGTACACTCGCGGGTCCCACAGAAACGAAACCGCCATCTCGTGCCATCCACTACCGCACACGCTACAATCCGGCGGCCAGCACGCACGCACGCGGCGCCGTGCGAAACCCAACCAAACCCTACCATTTCAGCGTCCGCCGGCGCAGCGGCTGCGCGTCACAGCTAAGCCTGGTCCGGGCCCACACTCCATTGACCACGCCAATCGATCATCGAGACACGCTCCTCCCCTCTCCTCGACCTCGTCTCGTCTCCTTGCCGGCCGGCGTCGCTTTCCACGCCCTTTTGTTCAAACAAAAAAGCTTGTCCATTTTTTCCTCCCCAAAGAAAAAATAAAACGACACGGAGCCGAGGAGGAAGGAAGCAGCAAGCAAGCTGCCCCTGCCCTCGCGGTCGCACGCACGCCGCTCCGCCAGTTCAAACCCACCTCCCCCTTCGTCTTCGTCTTCCCCAGCTGTGCCACGCCACGCGCTTTCCAATCGCTTCATCTACTGCCTCCAATCGCTCCCCACTCCTTGCTTACCAAATCACCACCGCCCCTCTTGGTCCACGCCCCTCTCTTGGTCGATCCAGCCATGGCTGGCTCGATACATGCCCAAGCCCTGGTCCTCGGGGCCATCCTGCTCGCCGGGCTCGCGGCGGCGCAGACGCCCACGCCCAGGCTGCCGCCGGCGGTGGCGGCGGCGCCCGCACCCGACCCCGGCTGCAACGGCATCCAGCTCACCTACGAACTCGAGAACCGCGTCAAGATCCGCCCCTTCGTCACCGACGAGAGCAAGCAGCCCTACTCCTTCAAGGCCAACGCCACCGTGCTCAACGGCGGCACTCGCCCGCTCAAGTCCTGGGCGATGCTCGTCACCTTCGCCCACGACGAGATCCTCGTCGGCGTCGGCGGCGCCGTGCTCACCGCCGGGGCCGAGCTGCCCTACAACACCACCGACAACGCCGGCAACGCCACCTCCTTCTCCGGCTACCCGCAGACGGACCTCCTCACGCCGATCGCCACCGCCGGGGACCCCGCGCAGATCCAGGCCTCCGTCGGCCTCGTCGGCACGCTCTTCGCCGGCCCGCTCGGGAAGGTGCCCGTGCCGCTCCCCTCCGCGCTCACCCTCGACGACCCGGACTACGACTGCCCGCAGGCCACCAATGTCACCGACAGGGTCCTCTACACCTGCTGCCTCCTCACCCCCAAGGCCCTGGCCAACGCCACCGTCATCGACGCCAACACCACCGACCCCACCAAGAGCTTCCTCCCACGCGGCAACGGCGACCTCGTCATCACCTACGACGTCGTCCAGGCCTACCCGACCAGCTACCTCGCGCTCGTCACGATGGAGAACAATGCCAAGCTCGGCCGCCTCGACAACTGGCGCCTGTCTTGGGAGTGGCGCCGCGGCGAGTTCATCTACTCCATGAAGGGCGCGCACACCTCCAAGGTGGACACCAGTGCCTGCATCTACGGTGCTGCCGGGCAGTACTACGAGAGCCTTGATTTCTCCCAGGTGCTCAACTGCCAGAAGAAGCCGGTCATCCTTGACCTCCCGCTCACCCGGTACAATGACACCCAGATGGGGAAGATTGAGAATTGCTGCAGGAATGGCACCATCCTGCCCAAGTCCATGGACGCCGCTCAGTCTAAATCGGCCTTCCAGATTCAGGTGTTCAAGATGCCGCCGGATACCAACAGAACAAAGCTATTCCCGCCGGCCAATTTCAAGATCGCCGGTGGGTCATCGCTGAACCCAGACTATACCTGTGGCCAGCCGATGCCCGTCAGCCCCACCGGGTTCCCTGATCCCAGCGGGCTCGACTCAACAACACTGGCCGTCGCGACATGGCAGGTGGTGTGCAACATTACCAAGCCCAAGGGTGCCAAGCCCAAGTGTTGTGTGACCTTCTCGGCTTTCTACAACGACTCGGTGATCCCCTGCAACACATGTGCTTGCGGTTGTCCGGCGAACCGCCGGGGTCCGACCTGCAGCACGACTGCTCAATCCATGATCCTGCCACCGGAAGCGCTGCTTGTGCCGTTCGACAACCGTACACTCAAGGCACAGGCCTGGGCTGAGTTGAAGCACTACAATGTGCCTAGGCCAGTTCCTTGTGGTGATTTCTGCGGTGTGAGCATCAATTGGCATATATCGTCGGACTTCAACAAAGGCTGGAGTGCCCGGGTGACATTGTTCAATTGGGGGGACGTAGACATGGCCAACTGGTTTGCGGCCATGGTCATGGACAAGGCGTATGACGGCTTCGAGAAGGCATACTCTTTCAATGCAACGGCAGTGGGCAATGACACCATATTCATGCAGGGCCTTGAGGGGCTCAATTACCTTGTGAAGCAGACCAACATGAGTGGGACGGACTACCTCGTGCCGGGGAAGCAGCAATCAGTCCTCTCTTTCGACAAGAAGCTTACTCGTTCCATCGATGTCGTCGCCGGAGATGGGTTCCCATCAAAGGTCTTCTTCAATGGTGAAGAGTGTGCTATGCCACAGAGGCTTCCGATAAATAGTGGATCCAGCACCCGTCTCAGCAGTGCTCTTGCTTCGGTCTTGCTCCTGGCTGCATCAGCCTTCCTATTGCTTCAGCAATAATCATGGTGCCGCCTCCCATTCTTTGATTCTTTCAGGTGGTTCCATGGACGCCATTTGTCAGAAAGAAACCTTTTTGTTTCTGGTGAATTACTAGTAGATCTTGGGGTAGCTGCTATGTAGCAGAATCAAGCAGCAACCATGAGATGAACCACAAGAGAGGCCAGCCAGGGGTGCTGTTGTTGCATGGTCGCAACATAGTCATAGGTGTTCCCTTTATGATGAAAGAGTAGTTATATTTACCGCATGCTTACACCAATCTTGGTGTGATTGTGAGATTTTTGTTCATGTTTAGTTCGTGTAATATACAGAATATACCATGTTAAATTTATTGACTTGGCTACTCCTTCACTTGGGCTGTTGATCAGACCATACGCCTCATTTCTAATTCTGAAGCTGTTCTCTGAGCCCTTTGCACTAGGGTGGAACCTGTACTATTCGTAGAACCTGTACTGTCCATAGGATGAATGCTGTTTGCAACTTGCAAGAAGAAACATCGGATACTCCTCAGATCTACAATATTAAACACGAAACATCTGGATGTCTGCATGCTCGTTCCATTCAAATTCAAAAGATCTTTGGCGGACAAGTGTACGTTGGGGTAGCTGGGGACCACTTCGGTTTCAAACGGTTCGCAACCTGCAAGCTTGCAACGTTCATGTCTCGAGCAGGAAACAGATGGACCTTTTGCTTTCCGTGTTGAAAGCAACTCGCGCGGTTGTTTCTCGCTGGGTTGGAAACAATCAGATCCTACTAGCTGCAATATCTTACAGTATCATTTTTATGTTTGTGCTGGCTCAAGATGTGTCCATTTCGCACCTGAGCTAACAACATAACTGGCACGCACAACCATTTCTTTGTTTAAGCAGAATTAAGACTTGGCTCGCCTTCTTGCGTGGAACAGCAAATGCCGTGTTTTAGATAGACAGCTGAAACATTCAAATCTGTATCGAAGGAGAGCGTCAACACACGGTATCAGGTTTACATAGTTCGTCAGCTTGTAAAACACCGAGCTCGTTTGGACCAACAAGCAAAAGAGAACAGAGAAAAGCTGGGCGGCTTAAAGAATGATGTAAAATTGAATTAGGTGGACGTTTGAAAGGTGATGCAGGGATGAACATGCGAATTGTTCGTTTAGAAAAACAAAACATTTTTTTCGACAAATAGTATATATTAATATCGCGGAGATACCAATTACATCCAGCCTCTGCAACAACGCATTGCCCTAGCAACATTACGGATGCACACATTAAAAAAAATTACGAAAAAGAAAAGTCCCGCTATAGTGATCAATTACTTGAAACAGCAGTACTAACACCACCAAGACAGCACCAGAAGTCCAGCTTCTCCATAAGCGACGCCTCCAAGAAGTAAACAGTGCACAAGCGCCGTCGTCACCCGATATAGGTTTTCACCCTGAAAAAAAGTCTTCACTCTCAAAACAATGCCTTCAACAGGGACATTGCCAGGCACAACCAATTAAGATCAGATCTTGGATTTTTACCCTGAAAGGTAAGACTATGAACTTCTCCTGTGCAGTCGCCCCCACTTGCATGCCGCTGCTTCAATTCATGTATCACCAAGCCAATTCCTTATCACCGCCCAGACTCGAACCATCCTTGCTAGTCGTCAGATCTCAGCATCGATGACATTCTCCGCCAGCATCATGGACGAGAACGTGCCCATGATATTAACAACCAGCAAAGTTTCGAAGCGCTCCCTCTGAACCCAAACAGTTAGAGTAAAACATGGGTGCGTACGACCGAATTCCACCCGATCCAGCAATCTCCAGGCATGATTCGCCCAATGGAGTTCGTCGGCAGAGCCTTCCGGAACACGTCACTGCAACCAGATCAATGAAGGCAGGCAACAGACAGATCTTCGTCTTGGCGTGAGAGAAACCCTAGAACCACCGGCACCGAAGCAGCCCGGCAGGATCAAAGCACGCAGCTACCACCGAAGCTGCAGGCTCAGATCGGATCCAGGCCAGACCCGGTGCAGCCGCCGCCCGCCATGGCAACGACATGTCCGCGCCACTGAGAAAATCCCTGCCGATCCGCACGAGCGCCCCCCACCAGGACACCTCCTCCTCCACGCGCCACCCATCCGCACGCGCCCGTTGCCATGAGCCGCCTCTCCGCCTCATTGCCGCTGCATGCCTCCTGAGCCCTCCACCGTTTGGCGAGTCGGGCGCCGCCACCGCCGCCGGCAGCAGCGGCCAAGGGTGCGGCCTGAGGGTGTGGCGGCTAGGGTTTGGGTAGGAGCCTCCGGTGTCACCCAAGCGGGGGCGACACGGGCAAAAAAAACATACGAATTGCAATATTAGATGTCAGCACTAACATGCTAAGCAGTGATTATGCGATCGAATATGCACGTTGTGCCCTGATTCATGCCGAGCACGATCTTGCCGATCCTTTGCTATTATTGCTGCATGCTGCTGAACACCATTCGTTTGACTTTCTTAATAATATACTGCTGATTCCGATATGCATCCATACAATTTCCTAGGGCCTGCAAGGGAACCCTGCATGCGCAGGCGCAGACCTGACAGTAGCTGTACTACACAATATGTGCATGGCGAAGAACCGCCGGAGAAGTCCAATTGGCCCTTCATTTGACCAACAATAAAAATAAATTTTAGAGTTAAATGCTTGATAGGTACCACCGATGAGCGCATTGGTCACGAACTTAAAAGGTGTTAAATTTTGGTCACGCAGCGTTCCTCACTCCGTCGAGATGGACGTTAAGTTGTTGACGTGGCTGACAGTTTTTACAAATACACCCTTACAATTTTAGCACAACAGCTCGCACCGGCCGTCGATGCAAAGAAAGGGATTCCCAGCGAACACCTCGCCGCTGGCGATCACGAGCAGCTCAGGCGGCACGCTCCCTCTAAGCCGGTTCACCGAGAAGTCCAACGAGCTCAGCTTTAGCGCTTGAAGCTGTGTCAAAAATTAACATGCGCAAGTAGTGGTGGTCGGCGTCGGCTAGGACTGACAGAGCGGGCAACATGGCTGCTGCCATAGCGCCGGTGGAATGTGTGCTGGTACCCCAGCAGAAGCCGGAGCTCATCACCATCCAGGTACTCCGCCATGTCCCGTCCCGCCTTGGCTTGGAGTACACCTCCGTCGGGTACGTGGCAATGACAGCATCAGGTACCCGAGCTCTACGTCCTGGTCGCTGACGGATACTCGGTGTGCACCCGGTTGGCGCAAAGGAAGGGGACGAGAGAGAGCATGAGGAGCACGGTCATGGAGGTGCCGATGAGAAGCACGGTAGAGGAGCCGGCGGACCGTGCGTCTCGCCAACATGACCGGGAGCTTCCGTGCTCCAGGCCGAGACTTGCGCCGCTCGCCGCGCTCCAGTCCGTGTTGTCGCCCCTGCACGCCGTGCTCCAGGCCGAGACGCGCACTGCGCTGCGCCGCGACGACCCCGCGTGGCTGGCGTCTGCGGCGCTCGCGACCTTCCCAGCCTGGCCGCCGCCACTCGCCACGTCGGCCACACACCCAAGCTCAAACACCGCCGCCGCTCGCGTCGAGGTTGCCTCCATGCCGTGCGCAAGAATTCGGCTAAGTCGCGCGCGTCGTCCCAGGTGTCGCGCCCCCGAGCTCGCCGGCCGCGCCTCGCGCCCCGCACACCCGAGCTCGCCGGCCGCGCCCCGCGCCTCGCCGTCCGTATCCCCGCGCCCCGTGTCCTGCGTCTCGTCGGCCGCACACCCGAGCTCACCGGCCGCGCCCCGTGCCCCGGATCTCGCCGCCCGCACCGCAGAGCTCGTGCCCCAGCGCCGCGTATTGGCCACAGACGCCGAGATGTCCATCACCTGTTTGACAGAATGTCTGACCCAACTTTTTTTAATAGAACAAATAGATGGGAAGAAGAACAACTATAGGGTGTATTTTGTAAAAAAACAAACTGCCACGTCACCAACTTAACGTCTGTTTTGACGGAGTGACGAAACGGGGCTCTAACTCACAACTATGTGACTGAAATTTAACACTTTTTGAGTTAGTGACTAATGCGCTCATCCATGACAACTTCGTGACCACCAAAGCGTTTAACTCTAAGATTTAAGAATTACGTGCCGCAACTGTTCTTCGAAAAAGTCCAGAGCGGAAGGTGATATCTCTTCTGTTTGGACTAAGCCAGACATGCTGAATGCTGATGAAGTCAAAAATAAACGTAACACCGCCGGGTTAGCTTTCCAAGAAGATCTCTATTTGCATGTGAGCAACGAAGTCGACAAGCGCATCAGCCGCCCGCGTCGCTCTCGGGGGTGGCTCGGGCGAAGCCGCAGCTGCCCCTTCCTTTCCTCCGACCATCCGCCGCTGTCGGAGGAGGCATGCGGGCAAAGCCCTATCCGATGGACGGCGGCTGGTGGCCCCTCATCTCCCGGTTGAAAGGACGGTATGGTCGATTAGGGAGTATGACTAGACGATTATTAAATTTTATACTCCCTCCGTCTCGAAATAGATGTCGAAGATTTGTCAAAAAAAGAATGTATCTAGACTTAAACTGTGTCTACATACATCCTTATTTAGACAAATCTCTGACATCTATTTTGGGACGGAGGGAGTATTTACTTTTAATTGGTAAATACAAAGAATCATCAGATTTATCTAAATGTGTAACTGTGTAACCGTGAGTAGCCTATTTGGTACGATACAAAGTAAAATATGCAACGGAAAACAATTAGTAAAGGAAAGAGATAACCGTAATGGTGAACACGAGTATGTAATTCTCCAAGGAATGTACGTCTTCGTTGGAGGGGTTTGGAGCAGGGGCGGAACCAGGAAATAAGCATAGGGGGGGGGGGGGGGGGGGGGGGCGCGAAGATTGAGCACAAATCTAAAATGAAAAAAAATGCACGGGATATATAGATTTTTTTATGTTGAATGTAGAATAATTGCAGAGCCCCATTAAATGCTGGACGTGATTAATTCTCGCTCAATCGAGAATTAATTTAATTCTGTTCAGATGGTATCAACCAATTTTAGTTACGGAACTCATGTGCAGCTGGAAAATTTTGATCAGAATTGCTACCTCGTATACAACTGCCCGATGAATGAATCACGATGTAAATCCAGCGATACTAGAGTTGACAAAGGTCTAAGTTAATTCTCGATCGACCGTGGACTAGCAAAAGGTTAAATGTTGAAAGTAACATATTTTGATAACTACACAAGGGTTAGCACGGAGGAAAATATACAATTAGATAAAGGTGTACTAACAATTTGTAGTTCATAAAATCATTGAGAATCAGTGGAAATATATTTTCTAGTATATATTAATAAGAAACAACCTATTAATTTTATCGTACATTGTTAGACATGTAGTATACCTTTGTATATGTATCCATACCATATGTGGTGTAGGACTTGTATTTGTATCTCCTGTACCACTATATATATATGAGATAGGCCTCTCCCTTTGGAGCAGTGCCGGTTCCCAAATTCCACCGTATTACATGGTATCAGAGCGAGTCGGTGCCTAAAACCCTAAACCGGGTGCGCCGCCGCCGCCGATCCTTCCGCTTCCGCCGCCACCATGTCGAGCTCGTCCTCGCAGACCGGTCTCGCCTCTGCCGGCTACCTTCCGGCGTCCCTTGCCGCGCTCCTCAACAGGCCCCTCGATCCCGCAGCCATGACGGCTCCTGCGATCGGGACTGTGAGCGTCGGCTCACTTTTCTCCTCCCCGCCGTCGGCTCCCTCGTCCGCAGCCACGACAGCGCTGCAGATCGCGACGCTCGCGGCTCCTTCGCCCTCAGCCACGATCAAGTCGCAGACCATCAGCTCATCGCCCGCACCGGTCGTCTCCGTGACGGCTACGTCGCCGGCAGTGCCCTCACCTGCACCTGCAACGGATGTGTCCAGCTTGATCCCACCGCCATACCACTTTGGTAATCACATAACTATCAAGCTCTCGCCGGACAACTACATCTTTTGGCGTGCGCAGGTCCTTCCTCTCCTTCGGAGTCATTATCTGATGGGCTATGTCGACGGCTCTCTCCCCTGCCCTCCCGTGCTGGTGGATGGCGTACACGGACCGGTCATCAACCCGGCTCACCGTGTTTGGACAGGGCAAGACCAAGCCAACCTCTCCTCGATCCAAGGGTCGCTCACGCCGGAGGTGGCCGGGATGGTCGTCTTCGCCAAAACCTCTCACGAGGCCTGGTCCATCCTTGAGACCACGTTCTCGTCCCAGTCCCAGGCGCGCGCCAACGCTCTCCGTCGTCAACTTGGCGAGTGTGAGAAGCTTGACCTGTCCGTCACCGACTACTACAACAAGGTCAAGGCGCTTGCAGACACGCTGACATCCATTGGTCAGCCCCTTCGCGACTCCGAGCTTACCTCCTACATCGTCAATGGCCTCGACGAGGAGTACGACGGTCTGGTGGAGGTGGTGAACGAGCGCGCCAACACCTCGCCGATGCCCCCACACGAGCTCTTCTCGCGCCTTTTACTCACCGAGCAGCGCGTGGATGCTCGTCCTGGGCGACGGGAGGTTGGAGGCCATGACGCCTCCGCCCATGTGGCGAACCGAGGGGGTGCACGGACCCCTCCTTCGGCACCCTACACCTCTTCAGGGAAGACGACGCCCTCACCACCTGCCCCTGACCACTCTGGCGGACGCCCCAAGCGCATCTGTCAGCTGTGTGGTCGGGAGGGGCATGTCGCTGCCAAGTGTCATCGGCGTTTTCAGCGCAGTTTCCTCGGGCTCGGCAATGACGGCAAGGACACTCGTAACAATGCTCGTCAAGCCGCTATGGCTGATCGTCCTGCGCCTCCACCTCAGCAAGGGCACACGCAGGCGTATGTTGATCCCCACTGGTACATGGACACTGGCGCCACCGATCACCTGACAAGCAAGGTGGGCAAGCTCCATACTCGTGAGGTCTACACCGGCTCCGATAAGGTTCACACCGCCAATGGGGCAGGTATGCGCATCTCCCATATTGGTCAAGCATCCCTTCCTACTAGACATGCTGATAGGAATCTCCATCTCCACAATGTTCTTCAAGTACCATCTGTGACACGTAGTCTCCTTTCAGTTCCTAAACTCACTTATGATAATAATGTGTTTTGTGAATTCCACCCTTTTGATCTCTTTGTTAAGGATCGGGTCACGAGGGACGTTCTTCTTAGCGGGCGCCTATGTCAAGGTCTCTATCGCGTGGAGTCGCCTGTTGTCTCTCGGGTCTTCAGTGGAGTTCGCACTTCGTCGTCACAGTGGCATGCTCGCTTGGGTCATCCTGCCAGTCCCATTGTTCGTCATATTCTCCATCGTCATGAGCTTCCTAGTTTGTCTAGCAATAAAGATTTAGCAGTGTGTGATGCTTGTCAGCAGGGAAAGAGCCATCAACAACCTTTTTCCTTGTCTAGTCGTGAAGTTAAGAGTCCTCTAGAACTTGTGTTTTCAGATGTTTGGGGTCCTGCTCAGACCTCTGTTAGTGGTCACAAATATTATGTCAGTTTCATTGATGGTTACAGTCGCTTTACTTGGTTATATCTCATTAAGCGCAAATCTGATGTGTTTAATGTTTTTATACAATTCCAAACGCATGTTGAACGTCTTCTCAAGCATAAAATTATTCATGTTCAGTCAGATTGGGGTGGCGAGTATCGCAACCTTAACACTTTCTTTCAGAAGCTTGGGATTTCGCATCGTTTAGCATGTCCTCATACACATCAGCAGAATGGCTCTGCTGAACGTAAGCATCGGCATATTGTTGAAACTGGTCTTACTCTACTCGCACATGCATCTGTTCCTTTTAGATTCTGGAGTGATGCCTTCTCCACTGCTTGTTTTCTCATCAATCGTACTCCCACTCGTGTTTTAGACATGAAGACACCAATTGAAATCCTTCTACATGAACTACCTGACTACACTTTCTTTAAAGTTTTTGGGTGCGCTTGTTGGCCTCACTTGCGTCCCTATAACAAACGGAAGTTAGAGTTTCGGTCCAAGAAGTGTGTCTTTCTTGGTTACAGTTCCCTTCACAAGGGTTATAAATGTCTCCATGTTCCTACGAATCGTATCTATATATCTAGAGATGTTGTGTTTGATGAGCACGTGTTTCCGTTTTCCAATCTACCGTCGTCCACCGATGAGTCTCCACACTTGCATTCATCTCCTATTTCTGCTGACCAATTTGATGATGCTGCATACTCCCCTATTTTGTTGCCTAATCATGGTGCAGGAAACGGTCGTGGTGCTCGGCTGGAACTCTTGGACGAACCTGCTGATGCTTCCTCCTCGTCGACACTCCCTGCTCACGTCGAGCATATGGCGCCGTCGCATGGCCTTGACCATCGCGCCCATGCACGTGCGGATGAGCGCGTCCACGTCGATCATGCGGAGGCACCGCTGCATGGCCTCGCTCCGAGCGCCCATGCACACGCTCACGTCGATCATGCGGACGCACCGCTGCATGGCCTCGATCTGAGCGCCCATGCACGCGCTCATGTTCATCCGCCCGTCGCGACGTCACCCGAGCCATCATCGCCTGGCTTGTCGCCTACCGTTGCCTCGGCTCCTCCGACGCCTGCTTCATCGCCGGCCTCGTCTGGTGGTTCCGTACCGCCATCATCGCCTAGCCCTTCGCCGGCTGCTACATCGACGGTTCCTGCACCAGCTGCTCCTGTTCCTTCACGTCCTCATACACGCAGCCGCAGTGGTATTGTTTGCCCTCGGCAAAGGACGGATGGCACGGTTGCCTGGTACGCTGCTTGTCTGGCTGCTGCTGTTGCTGCTGATCCGTCTACTGAGCCTCGCAATTATCAGGCTGCCATGAGCATTCCACACTGGCGAGAGGCTATGGAGCTGGAGTATAATGCCTTGCTTCGCAATGAGACCTGGACCCTTGTTCCTCCACCATCTCGTGTGAATGTTATTGATTCCAAGTGGGTGTTCAAAGTGAAGAAGCATGCTGACGGGTCCATTGAGCGCTATAAGGCGCGTCTTGTTGCCAGGGGGTTTCGCCAGCGTTATGGTCTCGATTATGAAGATACCTTCAGCCCTGTGATCAAGCCCACTACCATCCGACTTCTTCTTTCACTTGCAGTCACTAGAGGATGGTCTATGCGACAACTGGATGTGCAGAATGCTTTTCTGCATGGGTTACTGGAGGAGGAGGTTTATATGCGTCAGCCCCCTGGGTTTGTTGATTCTGCTCGCCCTGATTATCTTTGTCGCCTCACCAAAGCACTTTATGGTCTGAAGCAAGCTCCTCGTGCCTGGCATGCTCGCCTTGCGACGGCCCTTCGTGCTCATGGTTTTGTGCCTTCAACAGCTGATTCCTCCCTGTTTCTACTTCAGAAGCCTACGGTAACTATGTACTTTCTGGTGTGTGTTGATGACATCATCTTGATCAGCTCCTCCTCGCCTGCTGCGGATAAGCTTGTTACTTCTTTGGGTACTGATTTTGCGGTCAAGGACCTTGGCCAGCTTCATTTTTTCCTTGGATTGGAGGTTCTTCATCGTGACCGTGGTTTGATCATGACACAAAAGAAGTATTCTTTGGATCTGCTTCGTTGTGCTGGGATGCTTAAGTGCAAGTCTGCTGCTACTCCTATGTCATCTATTGACAAGATCACTGCTGTTGATGGTGTGCTCTTGTCTTCTGCGGATGCAACGGAGTACCGAAGCATTGTTGGTGGCCTTCAGTACTTGACCATCACCCGTCCTGATATTTCCTATGCCGTTAACAGAGTTTGTCAGTATCTTCATGAGCCTCGCGACACACACTGGTCTGCTGTCAAGCGTATACTTCGCTATGTCAGTCATACTGTGTCTTATGGTCTCCACATTCGGCCAAACCCCTCTGGGGTGCTCTCGGCTTACTCTGATGCGGACTGGGCTGGTAGTCCAGATGACAGGCGATCCACGGGGGGCTATGCTGTATTCTTTGGCTCTAATCTGATCGCCTGGAGTGCACGAAAACAGGCTACAGTATCTCGCAGCAGCACTGAGGCAGAGTACAAGGCTGTTGCTAATGCCACTGCTGAGCTTATTTGGGTACAGTCCTTGATTCAGGAGTTGGGTATTCCCCAATCAAAACCCCCTATACTTTGGTGTGACAACATCGGTGCTACATACCTCTCAGCAAATCCGGTATTCCATGCTCGAACGAAACACATCGAAGTTGACTATCATTTTGTACGGGAACGTGTTGCACAAAGGTTACTTCAAATCAAGTTCATCTCCTCTAAGGACCAACTTGCTGACATCTTCACGAAGCCGTTACCTCTACCACAGTTCGAGGCATGTCGGCGCAATCTTACTCTTCTTGATTCTCTACGAAGTGGCTAAGATTGAGGGAGGGTGTTAGACATGTAGTATACCTTTGTATATGTATCCATACCATATGTGGTGTAGGACTTGTATTTGTATCTCCTGTACCACTATATATATATGAGATAGGCCTCTCCCTTTGGAGCAGTGCCGGTTCCCAAATTCCACCGTATTACATACATCCATCATATAAATTTTATCGTACGTGAACAATGCTCCTCTTAGAAACACATCTTCCACTTCCACAAATGACTACTGCAAAATAGGAGACCAAAGAGAAATATCTTTCATCTTGTATGTGTGCTCCAAAGTGGAGAAGAAATACACTCATGCGTTGTGATGTGAGCTTGGTCGCTTGAGACTTGATAGCTTCAAATATTGGAGACTAGAGAGAGGCAGGGGAGAGAGACTACACGAAGAAGAAAAGTACAACACCATGTAGGCTCGTGGCTGAAGCAATGAGAGGTATAGTCAAAAGGCTCTCAATGGGATCTTCTGTGAGCAGCATACATGCATTTTCCGAGCGACCAAGACACTCCAATGCACGATTGTGCTCACTATTAGGTTGGAGCCTCTCTCGTGACGAAAACGCTTAATCCACTGATAGGATCGATTTGAAGGCATTGACCAAACCTTTACATAAGGTTGAGACTACTTCACAACTTAATTGGAGGCACCAAATAAACTCCCGGAATTTCTTACACTATGGTGAAGCTCCGAGAACCAACTCCCATCTATGGTTCCAAATAATCCAAGAGTAACAAGATTCACAAGGGATTAGAGCGGTGGAATCAAACCGGTTGGTGGAGATTGTAGATCTAGGTCTTCAAGTCCCTAAAGAATCAAAGAGTTTGAGTAGCTAGGATGGGAGATCCTTAAGTTTGAAGGTGGCCGAAAATGGTGGAGAGAGAGTTTAGACACATTTCAAAGGAAGGGGACGATACTTTTTATAGTGGTGGTGGGGGGGGGGGGGGGGGGGGGGGGGATATGGCCGTCATGAGCAATAAGTGATACCCCGGATAGCCTGTCACTAGCCTAGACATGTCCGACTGGACAAACTGCACGAGCAACAGTCCAGCCCAGACACAGTCTAGGGCACTACTCGGACATGTCCGGCTTTATGTCGGGCATAGAAATGTTTATGTAGAGGGAAAACGAGAAATGTCTGGCCCTAGAAACTAAATTCCATGGGACACATAGGTTGTCCCAGACAGAGCCCGGACTGTCCGACCTACATGTCCAGCCAGTCACTTTTCAGCAAAATGCTCCACAAATGCAAGATTCATTAGGAGATTTTTGGCAAGGATATATGGTCGGTGTGAGGGAAAATACCGATCAAATTCCACCATAAGAATCCCCTATGTATCCCCTCGTAGTACATGAAACTAGCTACAAACCAAAATGAAAACAACGTCGGCTCCCTGCTTTCTTTTTGGCACACTTTGAGGGGTCCACTTTTCCATTTTCTTACTCATTCATAAAAACCTATATAGCTTAAGCAAATTATTAGACATCCGTATGTTGCCATTAAGTATCAGAACACACTTAGGGGGCGAAATGGCTTTTCACCGATCCCACGACAGGAGATCTCCAGCCAGGAACGTGGCCGAGCATGGATTCCAGGGCGACCCTGGCGCGGTATTTTACCGGCTTCCTGTTGCTGTGAAGGCAGCCAGATATGGCCTAGCGGCGGGCTCGTAGCACATTGGGATACGGAGCATGCAGATTCCAGTGGAGAGGTGGTGGATGCTGACGGCTACTGCTGCATGGCAGCACGGTAGCCTGCAGTTGGTCAAGCGGTGATATTTTGTCGCGATCTGCTCGTTGTGGCGCACCTCATGGCGGAGAAGAGGTTTGGCGATAGGGGCGGCGACCTAGAGTTTTATATTTTGATGCCCTCTGTGAGTGTGGACGATGCAAAGGCTATATCTCAAGATGGTGATGGCCTTTCATAGGCCTGTGGTGGTTTGGGACAGCCCTTCCACTTCCAGATTGGGTTGATCCGACTCATGAGGTGTTAGGAACGACTCGTGTGGATGCGCCAAGTCATACATGTCGGCGACTCAACTGGAGGCGCCAAGTCATGCCTGCTATCGACCGGTTCTATACACTATGGCTCCTATGAAAGGCGACATGTCATTCCTATTGCAACTGGATCGAAGGTGGTGTGGCAGTGATCGGAAGCGAGGTGGTATGGGCCGTCTATGTTTTCAAGTATGTCCTGTAAAGGTAACCGGCTATCGAGGCACCGTTAGCCAAACAAGAGATGATGGCAGACGCGGCTTCAACGATGAGTATGCGCACTCTGCTAGAAACATAAGATATATGATCAAGCTATGCTGACGCACGCTTGCGTCGTGTCCTTACTGAGGGTGCTAGATCAAAGATTGTTTTAGTCTTTTATCATAGGGTTAGTGGTTACCTTGTGAAGTTACTGTCGCGAGGCACACGACCTCGGGTTTTCCTTTTCAGGTCAAATTTGTTCGCTACTGGGTTTTGCATTATGAATAATATATGACTTTGTGTATCAGTTGATGAGTTGATGAAGAAGTTAGGAGGTTGATCCTCCTTACCAAAAGAACTAGACAACGATCTCAAATGGTAATGAGGCAGGACAGAGTTTTGGTCGTTTTAAATTGATTTGTTATAATTTGATTTGGATGAAATTTGCTTATGATTTTAGATTTGGAATTGATCTCTTCTATGATTCAGTGTAAAGGATTTATAATTATTGGACAAGCTTGTTTATTTTTATTTCAATAATTACTATCATAAATCTTATAGGCTCAATTGGTCCATTCATGCATGGTGGAGGTTCATATCGATTTTTGTAGAGAGTTGGACCTTCTTATAAGTAGAACTATTTTACCACTATAAATAGCATGAGAAGAGGTCATATACGTGGGCGCTCCTCCTCCCCACCGCGCACAAGAGGAGAATTCGAACAACCTCTCATAAGTTGAAACATTTTCTCTATGAGACCTATGTCAATGGAGGTTTCTTAGCACGGTTTCATAGGCATTTTACTTATGTGGCATGCTAGTTAATGAAGAAAAAAGTTGAGTTTGTAGCTTAGTTAACATACAAACTTTGCACGTGGTTATAGGAATTTTGTTTTAGCCGAATCATATGCGTGCATGAGCAATGTAGATACAACTCAGAAGAAACAATGCATTGAACTAGTTGTATTTTAAGTTTCTATGCGGATAGTCGCGGGTTATTCCTCTTTGTCTCCCTAGTGGATTATCCTCTTTGTCTCTGGTTTGAAACCATGAGATGATTTGATTTATGCAAAGCCAAACGTAAAGAGAGCTTGCTCCTGCATAGAAGAAAGCTTTTCAGTAAGCCGATACTCTTTTAATGGGTGATGTTATCATCATTATTAGCAATACTTGTATCCTTACTAGTAGTAATGGCCATGTACGAGTCAATAATATCCTTACTAGTACTCCCTCCGTTCCATAATGTAAGCCTTTTTAGCATTTCTCTTTCCATCCGTATCTAGACATGTTTTAGGAACGGAGGTAGTAGTAGAATAGTATCCTTACTAGTAGTAACGGGGGATGTTTCATCATTTTTTTTTTGGCTTTAGCATCAAGATTTGAGAACTTCACAACGTAGAAAACTACTCCCTCCGATCCATAAAAAGTGTCGCTCATTTTGTATTAAGTTAATACAAACTTTGTACTAAGTGGGCGATACTTTTTATGGATAAGAGGGAGTACCAAATTTACTTTTTTTTTTTGAGGGTTGTAGCTGCCCTAAGCCACACACACACAAGGTCATGGAAAAGGAAGAAAAAAGAGAAGGAAAATCAGAACAAGCCCAGGATCAAACAGCCCACAAGGTCTGCTAGTGACCTCATGCCTTCTCCTTCCCTTGGGCTGCGAAAAGCCTAGCTCCGTCGCTCGTTTAAACACACAGAAGTGAGCCTCCTGGCCCCGAATCGCCACGCAACGATAGGACGATAGATCGGTCGACTTGAGACTTAAACAAATCTCAGTCGACTGATGTGTATCAAAACCGTTTTCCTAATCACGCACGCAGGTGAGCAGTGGCCATTGCGGAAGCGCCACTCGCCCCTCCCACCCCACGTTCCCACGCCTGTGTTGCGGTCGATCCGCCAACACCGGGCACCCGCTCCGCCCCGCCCTCCGGTTGTCCCTACTCTCCCCCGCCACTTCCACCGGCCACCGCTTCTCCCCTCCCATCGACGCTGCCCAAGCCTCTCTCGCCCGCACGCCGAGACAAGCCTTCGCATCTCCGCAAGGCATATACCTTCCGTGCTCGCTCGCTCGCTCGCTTGCTTGCTTGCGTTCCCTTCCTTCTTGTTACCAAATTTGCCAGCCGCGACGCTCTTTCGCCATTCCATTGGATCTCGGTCGGCCGGACGGAATCTCAGGTACCTCCCCTCTTCGTTGCCGTGCTCATTGATTAGCCGTTTTGGTTCATTTTGTGGCGAGGCATTCCGTCGAGCACTTTGGCTGCGTCGCTCTGTGTGGCGGTGATCCTTCTTTAGACGTGTTTCCTGCAGCATTTAGTTGATTCCATTGCGGATTGATGGTCGTATTGTTTGGGGGATTTGATGGAGAGGGATTATTTCCTATGAATAGATGGATTATCAGGTTTATTATTTTCCTATAGTTGTAAAGGCCCATGGAATGGAAGGAAGGGTCTTTGGTGCTGATTTTGCGGTTGCTAGTGCTGCGGTTACCCTTAAAGCAGCTGTGCAAAACATTTTTGCGTGATTGGCAAATCAGAGACACTTTTAACAATTTCTGTTCTTCAGTAGTTAGTACTTCTATATAATTGTATTTCCTCTCACATGATCTCTTGTCCTTAGACAGCTGGCTGGCATTTGTTATTTAGAGCGGAACAATATTAATATATTATCATAATTATCTGAAAACTTTCCGCTAAATGATGTTGTCATAATCCTCATCTATGCAAAATGAGCCTTACTATGTGCTGTGCTGGTTCTTGAATTTAGATTCTTTTGTTCGGCATCTGGCTGTCATAGAGCCACATGCTGCACGTGAATGTAGGAATGAGTTTAGCACTTAAGTTCTGAAGTATTTCGGTTATCGAGCATCGTTGCTGGCTATTCAGATGATCTCAAATCTTCCTGTATAAGGGGAGCTTGATTAATTTAAACATAAATCGTATCATGTGGAATTTCACCATGAGAACTGTTAGTAGCTAGATAATATAAGGTATTTTGTAACGAAGCACCTTTGGCCATACCTGTGGAAATGTGCAATATATTTGGCATATACTATGTCTTAACATTGGTAGATTCATGCACAAGAAGTAAATTATCGATGGTGATTTTATTCTTCCATTTTAGGTAGCGATAATTACATCTTTCTCTTTGATGATTATCTTAGTTAATATTATGTAATTTTAGTGTGTACATCTGGCTGCTGAATATTTTTTACTGCCAGTTGTCTGGTGTTAATGAACTGCAAACTTCATAAAGTATAAATTTTACGCCTGCATTATAGGAATTCCCCCAGAAGCCCATTTGCACTATGCCCTACACAAACTGTTTGAAGAAACATCCCACGAGACTCATATTTCCATATGCAAATGCCATCCTCCGAGCATCTTTGGAGAAAGGCTCGCCACAGAAGTCACTGATGGACTATAGCACTATGCTCCATTTTACCGCATTTTTCCCTGATTACAGAACCTATGCTCTCCTCCTCAGGGCTTGTTCGAAATGTTCAGACATTTTTGCTGCCATGCAAATTCATTCACATCTCACTAAAATTGGGTTATGTAACCAAGATAGAATAGCCCCACTTTTGAGGTTGTATATTGATCATGATCGCATGATGGATGCCCGTGAGCTATTTTTGCCAATGCTTGAGTGGAGTACTGATCCTTTCCATGGTAATTTGATGCTCACGGGATATTTGAAGGGTGGACAGCTAGACAAGGCGTATCAGATTTTCAAGAGAATGCCTGTCAAGGACCTGGTCTCATGGAATTCAATGATTGCAGGTGCAGTAAGGTGCTCCCACCTAAAAGATGCAATGAATCTTTTCAGCAGGTTGGTCAATTCTGGCCTTGTGCCTGATGGTTTCTCATTCTGTTCAGTCATGTCAGCCTGTGCTCGAGCTGGTGCCCGCTGTTATGGTGTGTGGGTTCATCAACTGATGGATGAATTGAGGGTGGAAAAGAATCATATTTTAGTGTCAGCACTGATTGATATGTATGCTAAATGTGGAAGGGTGGATATATCAGTTAAGATATTCAACACAGTTAAGAGAATCCACGTGTCCACATGGAACACAATGATTGGTAGCCTGGCAGCTCATGGTCTTGGATCTGATGTGGTGATACTGTTCCGCAGGATGGAACATGCAGGTGTGGCTCCTGATGGGGTTACATTCGTTGCACTATTGACAGCATGCAGCCATTGTGGTATGGTTGAAGAGGCTCGTCAATACTTTGAAGCTATGAATATGAAGTACTATATCACTCCAACGGTTGAACACTATGGTGCAATGGTGGATACATTGTCACGGGCTGGTCTGCTGGATGAAGCATACAACTTGGTGAGCTCAATGGCTGTGAAGCCTGATGCCGTGATATGGAGGGCCTTGCTTAGTGCTTGCCGTAGGTATCGTCAAACCAAATTTGGTGATGTCACTATTGAACAGATAGCATGCCAGGGCAGTGGTGATTATACCCTTCTTTCAAATATATACTCATCAATAAACAGGTGGGATGATTCAGAGGAAGTGTGGAAAGAGAGGAAGAAAAAGAAAGTAAGGAAGATAAAGGGCTTGAGTTGGGTCGAATTGGGGGGAAGCACCCATGAATTCAAAGCTGGGGACCGGTCCCATCCTGATTATGATGATATTTGCCGAGTGCTGCATGGCTTATCAAAAAAAGCGAAGGTTGAAGGCTATACTCCATCCGTTGAATTAGTAACAAAAGATATCTCACAGGAGGAAAGAGAAGAAAACCTCACCTTCCACAGTGAGAAGCTTGCAGTGGCTTATAGTGTCCTTAAGACTGGTCCAGGGACAGAAATACTGGTGTCAAAAAATCTGCAGACATGCGGTGACTGTCATGAATGGATGAAGATAATCTCGAAGGTACTTTGTCGTGTCATAATTATGAGGGATAGGGTCCGATTTCACCGCTTTGAAAGCGGGTGCTGCTCCTGTAAAGATTATTGGTGAGCCCTTGATGGAGCAACACAGAAGTGATTTTTATATCGTCCTATAAGCAGTTTTGAGGGAAGCCATCGATGGATCTATATTGTCACTTTCTGTTTGGAAGCTTGGAGCTTAGGTGGTGCACAGCAATGAGCCAAGGACAAAATATAAGCCCTGCAAGACATTGTTGTCAGTTGGGCTCCAAGATAGGTAACAGTGGAAATAAGAGTATGCACACACACGGAAATATCCATTGTGTATTGTACACTCTCAGCATATATGGTTTACAAGTTCTTTTCTATTGATGGACACACTTCTACAGAATTATAATCTGCGAGCTGTGGGACAAGATAAAAAGATTCTCTGCTGGATTTGCGTTTTCTCTGATTTATTCGGGTTTCTCATGGTATTTAATGTGTTTCTTAGAAAATTGTTACCGTAGTATTGTCTGGTCTGCTATCTTAGTTTCTGGGCGCTTACTTGCTATCTTGTTTTTGGATGTTCACTTGTGCTGACACTGCATGTGGTGATATATATATCCGGTGACTTTATTATTATTATTTTGGTTGCATTCTTGCATATCTCTGGGTTCAGTAATTTTAAGTTTGACAAATGCCAACTAACAATGATTGTTTGCTCATCATATCAGGATTAACAGTGAGGGGGCGTTCAGTACTCGGTTATCTAAAGTTTGTACCCAATAATAGGGGCAGCAACACCTTTGATGCCCTATTTTCTCCAATTGTACAATGTCCTTATATTCTATTTGCTGTGGTAACTTCCATCAACTAAGGAACTCAATAGGACAGAGTTGTAGTATCAGATTTCTGAAGTATCACAGCAGAATAACCTCTGAGAATGTACTTCAGAATAGTAGACATAAAACTAGACCTTTTAGTACATCAGTACTAGTGAGAAGCACAAGAAGAGCATGTAAGCAATCCTTCAGCAATAACCGCCATTTACACGGTGGATCAGTTGAATCACCGATTGAAGTATTCAAGCAGTCTGATCTGCAGCACCTGAAATCACTTCAGTGCTACGATATCCAGGAAAAGGTTTCTGGAGACAAGACTGAGTGCCCTGCAACTATCCTTGTTTTTGATATTGAAACTACTGGTTTCTCTCGGCGTGGTGATAGAGTTATTGAATTTGCTGCACGCGATCTTACTGGTGGAAAGAATAGCACTTTCCAGACCCTAATAAACCCTGAGATAAAGGTAAGAAATGAAGATGTTCATGGTATTACCAACAAGATGGTCAAAAGATCTGATGTCCCGAGGTATCATTTTTCAACAGCTTGATTTATGCACTACCAGATATTTTCCATTTTTTCTACGATCATTTTTTATGAGAGTTCAAATAACGATCTAAGAGAGATAAAAGAAAAGAAAATGCAAAGCAAAAGTTACATTTCTTCTTTCAGACAGGAGTTTTTCTTTGCTTGGGATGATTATCCATTCATCTGACACTTTTTAAAATTGTGATATTTTCTGCAAAAAGAAAAGAAAAAACTATGGTTCTCTGAATCTTATGTTTTGTTCTCCTGCATGGTGAGTGATGCATTCCATGAGAGTATTGGATTGCTGCATTACATTCTGAAAATATAGTTCAGGAAAGAATCACAGATGAACTGAGGTCAAACGTTTGCTACTTCTTGTGTGCAACCTGCTACCTCTTTTATAATAAACTCATTCCTTAAAGTGCAAGGATTTTGAAACTTTTGATGAAGGAATTTGAAACTTGATTACCGTTCATTTGTTTTTTTTTTACCTTTTTTGTGAGGGTACCCTTTTTTTCTAGTGCATTCCTACTTGAGTTCTTCGTATTTTTAATTAGAGTTTTATGTACGACTATGCAGATTTGGGGAGTTTATACCCATTCTACTACAATATGTTTGGAGTCGTCAAGTGGCGGGTAAACCAATTATGTGGGTTGCTCATAACGGGAAAAGCTTTGACGTGCCGTTTCTTATCTTTGAGTTTGAACGGTGTAAACAGGAGATGCCTGGTGACTGGCTGTTTGTAGATACACTTCCTATTGCAAGACAGATAGTTGAACCTAATGGTATGTTTTCTCGCTAAGTGTTCTATTTCTTAAACATACTGTTCAGATGCGACTCCTGTAATTGTGATGACATGATATGCTATTCGTGTTATGTTACTCTTAGACAGAAACGAGGCTAAGTGAACAACATTAGGTTTCGCCTGTAACTCCACAGTTTTTAGCTATGGATTGTTGATTTCTGTTTTACTTATATAGAAATTTAACTGAAGCAAATCATGTGATGCCAAAAGCTAAACCTTGTTCCTTTTCCATGTCAGGGAAAAAAATCAGCTCTGCGTCGATGCTTTCTCTGATAGATCGTTACAAGATCCGAGTTGATGGTGACGCCCACCGTGCAATGCGGGATGTGACCGCCCTGTGTTATGTGCTCCAGAAGCTGACTTTCGAGTTGAAACTAACGGTTCCCCAGCTCCTTGAGAAGTCATTCCGGGTCTCTGATGTTGCAACAACATCCTTCAAAAAATGACTAACAGCCTCATCGGAACAATATCCTGAAACTCTAGATTATTTTCATTGGTGTTGTATCACAGAGCTGTTATGTGCAGATTCCAGCTCTGATTTCATAGTCATTTTTCCATTGATATTTTGGTCAGTAGTTCAGTGCTGAATATCACTGAAACTTTTGGGCCCTGTACTCTATCTGAACCCATTATATGCACAATGCATTTATTCAGAGTTTTGACTTTTGACAGAGATACTTCTGTCAGTTCTGCCTTCTTCTGTGTGGTGTCCAACCTAAACGAAATGGAACGCTCTTTACCATCAACCGGGGGAAAAGTCGGTTCTGCCCTTGCTCTGTTGACCGGCCGCTGCGTGATTTCCACTTGATTCATTTCGATAGCTTTGACAATGCACGAGCTTGTAGCGTCAGATAACGGGGAGAGAAGCCGATCGTGCCCTTGGTCCTGGCGGGATGGAACGGGCTCTACATAAAGTCACTTCGACCTGTCTCTCAAACCGCAACGGCTTCCTCTGCTTCCCTCCAATTTCCAAACCCGACGGACATCAAGGTAACCGCCCTCGACCTCCTCATCGTCGTCTCCCTCTCGATCCAAACCCTAGCCTCATCTCTCTGCCACTCTGTTTACAGCTCGCGCTCTCCAGCGGAGGCCATGGAGGGGGATCACTCGCCAGCGGGGTCGTCCTGCGTCTCCTCCGAGGGCTTCGGCTCGCCGATTCCTGCGTCGCCGCGGGAGAAGCTGCTCGACTCCTGTCCGTCGTCGTGCGTCTCCGACGACCGCAGCAAGGGAGGCCGACCCAGCTCGCCCACACGGGGGGCACCGAAGCTCGACTCGCCCTCGTCCTGCGTCTCCGACGGCCGCTACGTCTCGCCGCTGCGCGTGTCAGCGGAGCAGCAGGAGCGCGAGGTGCGCGAGGCGGAGAGGCTCCTGCGCGCGGTCGCCGAGCGCTACGACGACTGCTTCCTGCGCCTGCGCGACGCCACGGCCGAGGTCGCTGACCTCCGCCTCGAGCGCCTCCACCTCCAAGCGGAGAACATGCAGCTCTCCCTCCTCCTCCAGGAGCTCGAGGCCAAGCAGGCGTCCGCGGTGGCACCGGCACTACCACCGAAGCCGGCGGAGGAGGCAGCAGCACGTGGCGGCGCGCCCAAGAGCATCTCGATTCGTTCCAAGTGCTACCTCTCGCAGATGAAGCAGCCGCAGGGCGAGGCAGAGGGGCAGCGCCTCCGTGTTCGTCCGCCTCCGGCGATTGAGGTAGGCCCACAAATCCAAATGCTTACGAATTCGCAGTTTTATTCCGCCGCGAATCGCTTGTTTACCTGCTCGCAGCTCGGAATTCTGCGCTTAAACCCCCGAATGCAGTTCAATTGTTCCAGTTCCTGCAAATTCGAATTAATCGGGGAGAAATTTGGTTTATGATGCAATTAGATGTCGAAAAAACAAGTTGAATTCTGCAAACTTAGTCGAGCGGTGGTATATGATCTTCTATTTGTGATTTGACGATCGCATCAAGCAGCGTGTTATGATGAATTAGCTAATTTTGTATTTAGAATCGTCATGTACTCTGCTTTCGGCTACATAGGCAGAGTCACTTGATACAGCAAGTCATAGCGATCGAGGGGAAATTAAGTTTTTGATGCAATGTTATGGTGAAAATGCTAGTTTAAGCATGCGAAATCAGATGAACTCTGGTAATATGACGTTCTGTTTGCGATTTGGTATTTGACTATGGCATCAAGCGTCAGGCTATGCTGAATTAGCTAGGTTTGTACTTAAGAGTGGTCAGGTACAACTCGATTCTACAGATTTGTGCTGCAATTGGATCAGGAAATCTTTAAGTTAGCTTGGGAGATCATACAAATTCTGATAATGTGCTTGCGTTGGGATTCAATGGCAAGAAGCAACAGTACTGAACTTGCTGAATTTTCTTCAGAAATATTGAACTGGCTTAATTCGAAACTTCACACATAAAACTCTGTCAGATTGATAATTTTTTGTTAGGGAGTAGTTATCAGTAGCACATATAGGATCTTGAGCATTCATCTCGAGAAATTTTCACTGGGATTCATATATTTTAGGAAAAGTCAACCAAATTCATAAGTATCGCAATGGTTGTAATGGGGAATGGCGATTGCAGGAGGCAGGGGAGGATGAGATTATATTGAATTAGCTAGTTTTGTACATAAGAGTGATCAGGTACAACTCGATTTATTTTGGTCTATATATGCTGCAATGGGATTAGGAAATCGTTATGTTGAATTGGGAGATCATACAAGTTCTGTTATTGTGCTTGCTTTGGGATTCAATTGCAAGGAGCAACAGTATTGAACTTTAAGTTAGCTTGGGAGATCATACAAATTCTGATAATGTGCTTGCGTTGGGATTCAATGGCAAGAAGCAACAGTACTGAACTTGCTGAATTTTCTTCAGAAATATTGAACTGGCTTAATTCGAAACTTCACACATAAAACTCTGTCAGATTGATAATTTTTTGTTAGGGAGTAGTTATCAGTAGCACATGTAGGGTCTTGATCATTCATCTCGAGAAATTTTCACTGGGATTCATATATTTTAGGAAAAGTCAACCAAATTCATAAGTATCGCAATGCTTGTAACGGGGAATGGCGATTGCAGGAGTCCAGGGGAGGATGAGATTATATTGAATTAGCTAGTTTTGTACATAAGAGTGATCAGGTACAAGTCGATTTTTCAGTCTATATATGCTGCAATGGGATTAGGAAATAGTTAAGTTGACTTGGGAGATCATACAAGTTCTGTTAATGTGCTTGCTTTGGGATTCAGTATTGAACTTGCATAATTTTTCTTCAAGAATACTGAACCGGCTTAATTCAGAAACTTTACACACAGAACTCGTCAGGTTGAAAATATTTTGTTACGAAGTATTAGTTATCAGTTGCAGAACAGTGTATTGATTTGGCTTAATTCGACAAACCATACATTAAACTGGATAAGTCTCACTGGGATTTCATATCCGTATGTTTGATCTTTGCAATGGGGGAATGGTGATTGCAGGAGGCAACAGGGGAGGATGAGGCGCAGGGGGACGGGGAAGTCGAGGTGGAGGCGTACAGGCAGGGCACGCAGAAGACGGAGTTGTGCAACAAGTGGGAGAGCGGCGCCTGCCCCTACGCTGACCGGTGCCGGTTCGCGCACGGCCTGCAGGAGATGCGCCCCGTCATCCGCCACCCGCGCTACAAGACCCTGCCCTGCCAGATGTTTGTCGCCGCCACCGGCTGCCCCTACGGCCACCGCTGCCACTTCCGCCACTCCCCAGCGCCGGCCACCGAGTCCTACTAAGCCGCCGCGGCCACCACCACCAGCAGCTTATCGTCTCCTACTGCCGTGTAATGGCTCCCTCCTCCTTCCTGCCTTCCTCCCCTCATTGCCTGCGCACGTCTGATGCCTCCGTCGCTTGCCTGTCATAGAATCAGTAGTAGCAGTAAGCATTGAGCTCGGTGAAGCAGTCAGTAATAGCTACTTCTAGCCAGGAACAGGTTCAGGCCAGGAATGCAGTAGTGGTAGTGTCTCAAGCCAGGGATGGGGTAAACGGGCCGTGGTACATTGACTTGTGTGATTGCTGTGGAGGAAAGCTGCAAGTGGATCACTCGTTGTCTTCGTGATTAGTAATAGCCCACATAAGCTTTCTACTCCGTATATGTTAGGGTACTGGACCGGGCCTGCATTTTGTTAAGCAAAGCCTGAATTTTGTTTTCGAATCAAAAGCCTGAACTCTTATTGTTTAGGCTGGATGCTTCCGTATGCAGAGTTTGATCGATTTCAGTTTGCCAAAGCATTCCTGCCATTTCTTATGGAAAAGCATGAGCTCTTTTTTTCTCGAACAATAATCCTGAAATCTTCTTGCTGCTGCTCTGGATGATTATTGATTGGAATGTGTGCTTCTGTCAGTCACGGTGTCGATAGCAACCTATCCAGAGTTTGATACTTGATTGACTGCAGTTTGCAAAGCATTGCTTCCATACAAGATTAAAGATGACTAGATGAGTATGGGCTTGTCAGAGTTCGGTGGTGATCTTTGTACTTGCATTCATTTTGAAAACTAGAAAGTATGAGCTTGTCAGGGTTTTGTGGTAATTTTTCTTCTGAACTTGCTGTGGTGAATCTTAAGTTGCTCATTTCGACATCTATTAGTAAGAGCCAGATACTATTTTGATCTGGCTGGCTGCGCGCTATGATGCTTGGAAATCCCAATTGTAGGCACCTTCGGATCAGTGGGAGCACCTGCCCATCAGGGCAGCATCTGCTGTCTCCTTAGTTCTAACCTCCTAGCAGATAATGAGAAACAATCAGCTGCTGTGCTGCATGCCTGCAGCCTTGGATACCAATAAGATGGATACGTGAGGTAGCGAGCTAGGGACATGGCGCGCGCACACGCCCAAAGTGGCTGGGAGCATCAGCATCGTATGCTAAAGCCGGCTTTGGCCTCACATGGACGGGGGGTGGCTGCTTTCTGGGAGATTTGGAGATATAGCAGTGGAGTTAAAGTCCCGGGGAGGAGCATGATGTAATCCGCTTTTTCTGGGGGCCAGCAAAGGCGACGGTATAGAGGAGCTGACCAACTGAAGATTAGAGGATCTATCTTCTCGTCCTCTGCCGCGTGCCATCTGCATACCTCGTTATGCCGCAGCCTGCAGAAACCCTGATATCTCGCTTTCTAGGATTCCTTTTCGGGAATTCGGGCGAGAATGGAAAAATCCCTTCTCTCTGTCTGTCCTGCTGCCTGCAGGCATCCTCATATATGCTTGGCTGCGTATCTGCACAACCGGAGATGAATACATAAGACCAGGCCGATCGTTGGTGCGATTGTCATTTTAAGCCAAGTCCTACTCCACACTTGTGCAGAAAAGAAATGGTTTCGGGCCATCCGAATCATAACAATCATTTGTTCGTCCAACGGTAAAGTCCTTTCACTTGGTTTGATACTTTGATTTACAGATCGAAGAGATTGGACTGGACGAACAAGACAACGAGAAAAGGAAATGGGAAAAGGCCATTTCATTTTAATCATTTCAAAAAATCGCCTCTCCAAGGCACACGAACTCAAAGCAAAGCATGCAGTGCGTGCGGAGGGGAATAAATTCTTCGCTTTGCTTGTTTTCCCCTCTGCTTTGCGCCTCCTTTCTTCTCCCTCCCTCCGTCCGTCCGAGCACCACCGAAGAGAAGAGCGGCTCCTTCCCGTCGGAAAGCTCGCCTTTGTACCCATCTTCCATCGCCAAAAGCCTAGCTATACACACGCCCCGCCACTCCCATCGCCACCGCACCATTGCTCTGCTTCCCGGAAGCTTCTCCGATCTATCTATGCATGCATATCGTCCAGCCATGCGCCGGCCACCACCACGTACGCCGGCACGCCTCCCAATGCATTCCCCGGGCGCGCTAGCTAGCCCATCTCCAGCTCCATGCTCATCATCATCATCTCCATGATCTCCATGCATGCACAGCTTTGCCGCTTTCTGACAAAATTCCCCGCCCTTTTTGTCGAGGTGCACTGAAAGAGAGGAGGACGGGGAGGGAGGAAAGCTCGAAAGCCCCGGGTGGGTGGGTGTGCCCGAGCCGAATCTTGGCATTTCTAGGGATTCCGATGAGGCTTTACGGTCTTTTGCCCTTGCCGACCGAGAGGAGCGTGTCCTTGACGAGACCGACCCGCCACCACCCTCCTCTCCACAGTGGAGGGAGAGGGGAGAGAAGCTTCGGCGCTGCTTCCTCTGCTCCTTGCCGCCGCTATTTATAGCCGACGTACGTACGTGGTCACCCTCACTGCCCAGCCACCTCACTGTCCTACGCCGGCCACCTCAGGTGAAGCGAGTGAAGTGAGTGTGCTTTGCCGCGGTACTATCGAGATGGATTTGAAGAGGGTCTTGGACGTGGTGGAGGAGGAGGTGGTGGTGGACGGCGACGAGGAGGAGCTCACCTCCCCGGACGCCAAGCGCCGGCGAACGCTTCTCCAGTGAGTACTACATTCATTCTTGGTTGTGAACAGAATGGCTTCAGACTTTCAGATCGTTGGGTGTCAGGTTCTGACGATGCGTTTTGCCCCGTGCAGTAGTAGCTCGATGCAGGAAGCCATTGGAGCGCAGTACATGCAGAAGCATCTGCCCAAGCTTGAACCGTTTCTGCGCAGAGTTGTAAGCACTTCTCTTCGGTTCTTGGATCAACTAGAATAATGTTTAGGCTGCAGAGTTGGAAGGAAATCTAACTAATGTCTTACGATTTCAGGTGCAGGAAGAGGTGCACAATGTTCTTATCCGCCACATTGATTCGGCAAACAGGTTAGCTTTCGACGTATACTAGCTTTCCTCAGTGTTGTCTATGAATACTGAAACACTGCTAGAACCTACAATGTCAATGTCGTAACTCGAGAGTAACAGTCCGGGATCTGATTTTTCTACTCGTAATGCTGTCGAGAATCCTCTAAAACACTTGCTTATCACAGTGGTTACTGCATCCAGACCTTTTGACTGCTAACTCAAAGTACTACCAAAAGTGTGCACTTAGAAGTATATGGTTGCGTCATGACTTAATGTCTGGTGTGTTTTCTTCAGGCTTCCCCTGCAATTAAAGACGAGCAGTAAAAGATACAAGCTGCAGTTCCAGGGCAACCTGCCTCAGACGCTTTTCACAGGCAACAGGGTGGAAGCAGAGAACAAGCAGCCACTTCGAATTGTTCTCACTGACGCCGCCAGCAACCAGGCCATCACCTCCGGCCCCTTGTCCTCCATGAAGGTCGAGCTCCTCGTTCTCGACGGCGATTTCAACGCCGACGAGCGCCTTGAACACACTGAAAAGGAGTTCAGCGAAAGTATAGTCTTCGAGAGAGAAGGCAAGCGGCCACTGCTGTCCGGTGAGGTGGTCATTGTGCTCGAGAAAGGGGTTGCTTCTGTCCGCGACATCTCTTTCACGGATAACTCCAGCTGGATAAGGAGCAGGAAGTTCAGGCTCGGCGCGAGGATGTCGCGGGCAAGCTCCATCGAAGAAAGAGTGCAGGAAGCTGTGAGCAATCCTTTCCTGGTGAAGGATCACCGTGGTGAAGGTAAGCCGTTATTACTAATTCACATTTCACATTGACATCGTCCTCCTGCCATGCTCTAAATGGTTAAACTTTTATGTTTCAGTTTACAAGAAACATCATCCTCCTGCGTTAGCTGACGACGTGTGGCGTTTGGAGAAGATAGGCAAAGACGGTGTTTTCCACAAGAAACTCGCTGACTTTGGAATCCACACCGTTCAAGACTTCCTGAGGAACTTGGTGATGGATCAGTATGGACTGCGCGGCGTAAGAAGCTAGCCTGCCTCTTTCTATTGAGTTTTTTGTATTAGATTCAGTGCTACGTTCTCTGTATTCTTATCAATATTGCGTGCCATTTTCAGTTACTCGGCAGTGGGATGTCGAACAAAATGTGGGAATCGACGGTGGAGCATGCCCGGGAGTGCGTCCTGGACGACAAGCTCTACTCCTACTGCAGCGGACACGGAATCATTCTGCTGTTCAACTGCATCCATGAGATCATTGGGGTCGTAGTTGGGAGCCACTGCTTCTCTTTGAATGCTCTCACCGCAATGCAGAAGGTAACTAAAGAACTTCAAAAACTGTCGACAATGAATATCTGTCTCGAGAAGGACGTGTCGATCATAAATATAACATCATTGTTTTGCAGGAACTGGTAGTGAAGTTGCAGCAAGACGCCTACAAGTTCCCGGACCGCATCGTGGAATTCAAGGTGCAGTCCCAGTCCGCCGAGCAGTCGCCGACAGCGCAGGCCCCGCCGATGCCGGGTCCAGCGAGCACGCAGATCCCTGGTCTTCCTCAAGGTGTTCATTGCTTATCCATCAGGTGTTTGTTGGTGTCATCCTGAGACCGAATTAAGGTCATAGTAGCACCCACCATCATCTTACGCTTTACTTTTCTCTTTGATCAGGCGAGCCAAACCCGCGGTATCATGGCCTGCTGAACCCACTGCCACTGAACGAGACCCTGGAGGATGTTCTGCAGGCGACGGGCACCAGCCACCACCATCACCACCATAGCGAGCCCTGGACCACGAATGGCTTCGACGCGAGGGACCCTTTCGACATGTTGCAGTTCAGTGGATCGTCTCAGCCGTGCGGGTTGCTGCTCTCGAGCGCCGGGGCGAGGTTGTGATCGATGGCGTCGCGGGGGCGAGCTAGTCCGTTGTAAGCTCGACTGCTAAGCTTGACGCTGAGCTGAGCTTTGCCGCAGCTTAGGAGCATGTAGGGCATGTCTACGGCCAACTGTCTGCTAATACACTCACAGGTTGTTTTGCTTAGGGGGTGGGGTCATGATGCATGCAGAGAAGGCAATAAGTAGGCAGCGTGATAGGATTGGTAGGACGTGAGATCTTGTATTTGTTTTGTGGCGTGTGATATTATAAAAGCACTAAGGTAATCTCAAGTTTCTTAAAGCTAGAAACATGAAGCTCATGTGTGTAAAAAAAGCTTCTGTATGGCGCTAGTGGTTACTGCTAGACCTGTAATCTTTCTCTGCTCACACAAGACAGTGAAAAGAAATAACCTGGGATCTTTCTCTGCTCACATGGGCCTACCTTGCACATGGAAATCAAGGGCATGTTCTCATGTTTCTGCTCTGGCCATTGGAGCTACCCCTTTTGCCACCAGACATTAAAAGAAGTGTAGAAAATATTGAACCTAATATTTGTTGTCTATGATTTGACCCTCATGGGGTATACACCTAGATGTAGTACAAAATTTGGAGGAAAAGAAGGCTATGACGTAGAATACAACGTGGACTCTATAATCCTAATCTATCTCTAAGTCATGCCATATAGGTATTCCAACAAAAAAATCTATTAGAAAGATGCTTCAAATTGCAAAGGATCTATCAAAATTCGTCCTCCTTCAAATCACCTATACCGTGCCAAGAGGCTTGTGAACCCTGCTCTTACTCATCTATCCAGCCTCCACCGTTGTCCATCAGCCTTCACCTATAGTCACCCACACACCCCCGAACACTAGCACCAAACCCTAATAGCATCTCCACCAGCGCCCCCCATAGCACTCCTTATCGGTTCAATGGGGGTCTGGATACGACCCCCCCCCCCCCCCCCAAAGGCGCCACCAATCTGTCAATACGGCCTAAAAAATTGCTTGGCAACTCCTTACCCGTCCCCAACCTTCTGAACCCGCTCGGGGGTGACGGACACGCCTGCCACGAGGACTCTGGAAAATGGACCCAGCTTGTCATCAACACAAAGGCTGATCAACGTTGTTTAATGGCGCCCACCCACCAATCTTGATTGCCCACGTGGACATTGTGGCTTCCCCACGGGTCCTCGGCGCGCCTGAACCGGCGCCACCCAAACACCAACCATCATTAATAACCCTCGTCGGTTCTCACACTCACCACCATTTGTCGTCATCGACTCCTGTCGAGGTCCAAGCTATAAAACTATATCCTGGCCATGGAGACCATCCATTGCCGTCGACTCCCGCCATGCTCCCAACCTACCCTCGCCAGCATGGTTCGCCACCTTGCCAGCTGTTGCTCTATCAGGACCGTAGTTGCATGCCTACAGATGCCACCATCGTACTCGTCTCCTCTCCGTCGTTGTCAGATCCATTTTAAAACGAGGAGGGACAAGAGCGGTAGGAGCAGCCGCCCAGCTGGCGTCCTTCGACACCACTCGATGGGAAACAGCCTAGCGGCAGACTAACGCACAAATGTGTGTCGTGTAATAGAGATTTCTGTCACGACTGCGGTGAGGGTCATGACCGTCAAACAACAAGACGTCATGGTGTTGCAAACCTAGGCTGAGGCAGTGCACACCACTCGTCTGCAGTTGGAGGAGGCGCACTGCAAGGCGACGCACGCAACAACAACGACGAGGAGGATGGCACACACAAGCTAGCGGTGCACGACGACAAGGCTAGCTGCAGCCACGTCAAGCCCCCTCCTGTCGTCAAACTAGATTAGATTTTTTGCTTTTGTTTAAATTTTATTTTAAAATATCCTAAAATTTTGAATGAAATTTTGAGCCGCTCGTTTGAATCTGAGTGATTACTTTTTTCAGAAAAATAATTGGAGCACCACTAGGGCAGCCGCCCCTATCGGTTCGGACAAGGCACTATTGTGGGGAGCCGGATAAGATTTTAGATTTTTTGTCAAAAAAGACCACTTGCCTTAGTGAATTGCCAAAAAGGACCACTTATTTGAAAAATTGTCAAAAAGGACCACTGTCGCCATCACCAGTAAGTACAGTATTATTTAGTATTTTTTAGTATTATTTAGGTTCTGTTTAGTTCTTAATTGTTGATTAAAACGAAAGTCCCTCAATCATGTTTTGATTCGAGACAAAATCTATACGAAATATATGTGCGTCGACGAGTAGGTTCCATTCCCGTGATCAGTTCGAGTTTCATCGACTCTAACTTCTTAATTTTGGACTAAAATTCGTAAAATTGTTTGATGAATTTTGTCAAATTTGTCGCACTCAGTCGACCATTCAAAATTTCCTTTCAAGAGTAGATGGATCGCCCCGTTCCCCGCAGCTTTTATGTTGTAATTTTTTCATTTCGAGGGACATATACCTATTTTTAATAACATCTACAGGAAACACACGTACTAGAAAGAAGATAGAAGATAGGTATATGTCCTCCGAAATGAAAAAGTTATAGCATAAAAGTTGTGCGGAACGGGGAGATCCATTTACTCCTGAAAGGAAATTTCAAATGGTCGACCGAGTGCTACGAATTTGACAAAATTCATCAAACAATTGTATGAACTTTATTTCAAAATTACAAAGTCAGAGTCGATGAAACTCAAAACCGATCAGGTGAATGGAACCTACTCGTCGACGTGCATACATTTCGTATAGATTTTATCTCGAATCAAAACACGATTAAGAGAATTACGTTTTAATCAACAATTAACAACTAAACTAAATTTGTACAACGTAAATAAACATGTACGATAACACATGCCGCCTGTGGTGGTGGCGGCAGGTGACACATGTTGAAGGTGGTCCTTTCTGGCGATTTTTTTTAAGGAGGTGGTCCTTTTTGACAATTCGTTAGGGCAGATGGTCCTTTTTTGACATAAATTCAAGATTTTAAGGGCTCCGATGAAGATGCTCACTCGTCAGGAAGGGAATTGCATGAAAAGTTCAGATGAATGAACAATAGCTAATGCGGAAAATTGAAGAGCAGACTCGTCGTCGACGCACACAGAACCAGCAAAGCATGGTATTTCCTACGCAGCAACTCTATCCATCAAATATTCACAAAGAACCAGTAAAGAATCACTTTTCGTAACCAATAACAGGCACGCAGATGCAGGAACATGGTAAGTGTTCCAAGAACAAGCCAACATATCGGCTTAAAGAAACCCCAAGTTACCGTATTTCAACATTTTTTTTTTTTTTGAACAAGAGGAGGGGTCACACGACCCCGGTGCTGCATTATATTGAAGTAACACGTGGCGGGTACAAGTTTACAAGGAGGCCCAAAACATCAACTCGCACTAAGAACCTATAATATTTGAAGATAAGGGCTCCAATCTTACAGAAACCCCCCAACACAACAAGATAGAAAGCAATCAGGTGCCTGGGAGCCACCGCCACCAGTCGCCGGCGACCTCGAGGCGCTGTGAATGCTGAGATCGGAGAGAGTGCTCGGAGTCTCACTTCCAGCGACGAACCAACTCCGCCAGCCAGCTCGCCATCTTCGGGGACGAACCACTTGAAGGCAGCAAGCGACCGAGCTCTGGCGCAGGGTCCGAAAGGCCTCCACATCGGAGGTTGAAGAAAAGCCACCATTCTGGCTGTAGATCATGGCAGCAATCAAGGCTGCCATGTAGGTCGCGCAGATCTGCAGCACACACACAAACCACCACTTCACAGAAGAAGAAGGGAACCAGAAGCACCTCTTCCGCCCCTCGCCACCATGGCCGGCCAGAGGAAGAAGTAGACCTTGCCCTTCATCCGCTGCAAAGCAGTCACCACTGGCCTCCAGAACCGGAGACCAATCTTTGAGCTTATGAGAGGAGATGGAGGATGCAGCGTCCCAGTCCTCTGTATGCGTCTCCGACCACCAGAGCTCCGCCAGAAGGAGAGGAAGCACCACCAACCAGCAGACACAGCTCGGGTGCATCTGCCGGCAAATCCTCCTCGGCATCACGCCATTCTGCACGTCGGCAAACAGCAAAGAAAAGTCAACCCTACAACTACAACCTAATCTACAGCTATACAGAGGGGCCCGGCACCCTACAGCATCCCCACACAGCCGGCGAAAGCGCCAGCGGCGGGGAGCGGTCGGATCTGGCCGGAAACGGCGGCGGCTGACTCTCAAGGGAACGCGTGGAGAAGGAGAGGGGAAAAGAAGAGTCCAAGACTTAAACTTGTTTTGTTGACCACCGTATTTCAACATTCAACGCCTGCTTTCTGTCTCCTTGCGTCTTGCAATGTCATCGATCAGACCACAGCATGAACACAACTGTACAACGTTGGGTTAGGATTAGATTTTCATCTTACCACTAGCCCAGTTGCATCATCGTATCCTCGTGGACTAGATTTAAAAGTGAAATTGTGTAACAATGCAGCGAAAGACAACACAGTTAAACATGGAATACAGTAGTAGCTTCGACAACGATAGCATCAAACATTAGTCAGCGCGGTCCATATTAGAACACATTCCAGCTAGTAAATTTACTTTACAGGTTAAAGTTGCACAAAATAAACTAGTCTTGAATTTCTGGGAGCCATCTTCACAGAGCCAAAGGAAATTTCATCAGCGCTCTTGATAGACACCAAGCTTGTTAGTAGCCCAATTTGTTCAGTTCAGGCTAGGGTACAGTTAGTCTGACCAAATAATACTTGGATCCAGCAACGAACAGTTTATTCTAATCTCTTTACATCGAGCAGAAAACCAAACCAGAACACTACTAATGGACAAGGACCAGTGAGACCTATGGGTACTTTCAACTGCATGTAGCTGAGCGGCTAGATCTTTTACCTTCCATTGCATCCTTCTTTTTCCTACAGCCTGAGCAAAGATAAGGACCAGCCCATGGTGTTGACGGGTCAGAACTGTAACCACCTCCATCATCTGTGATTAATCTTCGAATGGCATTTGGTCCACTTGGCAGATCGCACAACGAAATGGGGGCACATTTGCTTTTGACGGGGAATTCCTTCCCAACCTGCAAAACTAGGGTTAGTGTGCTGTTCAAAGGCCTAACATGAGGACGGTAAGCAATACCAGATGGCATTCCTTAAACAAACAAAAGGTCAATCAGCAAATATATTTCAGCAGCCAGGCAGATAAACTGATACGAGAAGCATGTGATGAGGGCATGAATTTGTTATACAGAAAAGAAAATATGGATAATCAAAATGATTCGATCCTAACTGTAGATGCAGTTTGTGCATTCCAAAGCTAACCATTCTTGCAAATCTGATCTTCTACCGATAGTTGCATACAAGATAGAATCCAGTCTTCAGACCACCTACTAGGCTACTATAGTACTACTGCAAACTAACAAAGGTGAATATTCTATTACAATGCATAAGTTCCGTTACTGGAAGAAGCATGACATGGAAATGACTATCCGAGGTCATCTCAAAATCATTGGTGGCTATACGCAGTCAGAATGTGATGAGCAATGTATTGTTAGCATATTACTACCTCTTTTGATCCCGGTCTACATTTATAATACTCTCTTTTTTCAACTAGAAAGGGATGTTTAAGTGATGCAGCATTGAAACAAAGGTTTTGAAAGCTAGTTTAATCAGACATACGCAGAGGAACATAATTGAAAATTTCACCACAAAATAACAGAAAACTGCCACCATGAGGGTGAGTACATATTTGGCAAGTACGCTGTACACCAAACATTCACATAAGTAAGAGAGTGGAGAAATAGGTCCAGTACTTCAATAGCACCAAGCATAAAGGCATGGCTGGTAGTATGAACACAGTGGATGTGCATAACGTCAATTCATGGAGAACTTGCTTGATGTTGCTTGACTTCTTTTTATGAAATACGAGATAGCAATAGATGCGAGAACAGAAAAAAGAAAGACAAACAAAGCTAATCAAGAAAAGATCAATTAGGGGAGTGGAGAGCCACTTGTTCTGCACCATCCCGGAAGTGTATCATATCATCAAAATAAACCAGGGACAATGAGATGAAAGTGAAGTCAGATAAATTATGTAACGACACACAAGATTCATACATGGTAAATAATATGAACTGCAAACCGTGAATTTCACGGATACACAAAGTACATAGAACAGTAATATGAACTGCAAGAGAAGAATAAGAACATGCCTTTCTTCCAACATTGCAGAGCCCTCTTCAAATAATTCCTCCACAAAGCCAAATGAAGCGGACTTTTTTTTGTTACCAAGCTTTCCAACAGAGCTATGAGACCTCCTACCAAAAAGAAGAGACCTCAACTTATTCTGATTGTGCTTTGGAGACGATGGTTCTGGTGTTGAGCCATGATCAGATGGGATGATATCGACAACTACACAGGTTGTGTCATCTTTCAGTCCAGTTGTCTTCAGAGCTTGCTATACAAGCAAAATTTGATCTCAATACGATGGTCAAGACAAACAAGCATCCCATAGGAAGTTTGGGATAATCTAAGAACTGCGACGACATGCATACTCACCTTAACGACAAGCTTTGCAGCCAGTTCTGCAGGCAAACCTCGGCACGCCTGCGCTGCAATTTCTGAGGACACAGCATCCCATATTCCATCTGATGCAATTATTAGCCTTCCTCCAGCATTTGAGAGCTACGACACCCCAAAGCACACATATAAGTCAAAATGCACTATAAATAGCTACACTCCTGGCATTTGATCAAACTTTGAAAATTCACCTTCACTTGCTTGACATGTGGTATTGGCACGATGAACTCCCCGACATCGGTGTCCCCAATTGATCTTGAAAGGCACAATCCACCTGGCCAGCATCGGAGAGGGCCGACCTAAAAGATTAAACAGACAACTTACACCAAAATCCATATCCAAAGCAGGCAGTCGTATCCCCGGAATTTTTTTCTAACTAGAGCATTACCTGCTGCCCACCGCAGAGGTTCAGCCGGCTGACCTCCCCTCCACTCGCAGTGACACGCTCCCGCTCCTCTGCATTCTCCTCTAGCCTGTGGTCCACAGTTAGCAGCGAGACCACGCCACCCTGAGTGTCCAGGATGCATCTGGAGTCTCCGACCGATGCCACAGTGACAGTGAATCCATCAATGACGACCAATGTCGCCGTCGTCCCTGACATCTCACCTGCACCAATTCCCAAAGTTAACATCTTCGCAGCGAAGTTAGGACAGGAATCCAACGACATTGCAAGGAGTTTCACCCTTGCGCTGGAAGTCAATGTCTGTCTTGACGAAGCCTGCCACAAGCGCGCGCGGCAGCACCTGCAGCCAGTCGTCGCGGCTGATACCCTGCGGCACGGCGCTCATCACGTCCTCCAGCAAGTGCTCCTTGCTGAACACCGCCGCCGACACGCCATTGTGCCCGTCGAACACCTACCAGTAGGCAGATCCAAGGAACAGACATGCCCTTAGATGGCCGAACCCGAGAGAGAACAAAAGGGGGGACAGCGAATAGGCTAGCGCGCGTACGGCGAAGACAGAGAAGGCGGAGCAAGGGTCACCGGGGACCCGGAGGCAGTCGGGCTTGACGAGGAAGTGGTCCTCGCCACGCTTGGCGAAACCGGAGTGGCCGAACCGCACGAGCGGGCGCTCGGAGCCGCCGCCGCGGAGCTCGCGGCCGATCAGCGTGGCCAGAGGTAGCGGCCGGGGCAGATTCTCCTCCATGGACGCGCTTTCCATCACAGCCTCGAGAGCCTCCGGCAGCAGTCCTAGTCAAGAAGCAGAACCCCAAGAACCCACTCAAATGGCACCATTTCTGGGCGGAAAAGCTCTGGTCGGTGGCCCCGACGGGGAAAGACTTCGAGCTGGGATCTGAGATTACGCGACGCGTCCTCGTATTTGGAGGCAATGGCGTCGCAATGCGAACGGCGACGAGCTGGGATTGTGGGGAATTCGGCGAAGAGAGTAAGGTAGAAGAGACGGGAAATGCGAGAGGATTTTATTCCGCCGACTGAAGAGAGTGAGAAGGTCGAGAAGATTCTTGCGATTTAGGAACAACGTTGGGGGTTTGCTGCAAAATGTTCAAGCTAGAACCTTATTTTAAGATAAAGAGTACTTGCAAGCTTGCAGTGAGGGTGGCAGAGCTGTTGGACTAGTGCTGGTTAGTGGTTAGCTAGCAGGATAGTGAGGGTGGCTTAGACTATCTACACCGCGACTTAAATTATGTCCGGCATATCTTAATTGGAAACTTTTTTGACGTGCCGTATACTTGTCCTGGTAATTTTTTTTACACTCCCATACTGGTATCCTTGAAAGAAAATCTCCTAAACACAATTAAAAAACAAAATAGGGAAACAGTTCAGATTTCATTTAAATTTCGTTATATTTTACAATATTTAAATGAAATTTAACTAAACCTAACCCTAAATCTACTCAGAGGAGCCGGACCACTGAAGGTTTGCGTTGTTGTTGTCGTCATCGAGGAGGATGAGGGTGGAGGTGGAGCCGGCGCGGGAGGTGGACGCGCAGTCCTGATGCACACGGAGGTGGACGCGCCGGCGGGTGCCGACGGAGGTGGAGGCCGAGGCCGCCATCGCCGAGAGCTCCACGGTCTCTAGGAAGTCGGGGGAGTCCCGCTCGATCTCGGTGGCCGACGCCACCAGAGCGAAGCTGAGGCCGGGGAACTCGCCGTCGTGCGCCTCGTCATGCAGCGCGGGTGGCACCTCGAACCCCGCCGAAATCACCGGGGGCTTCACGTCCTCCGGCTCCTCCTTCACCCGCGTGTCGTCGCGCCGGCACAGGCGGAGGCTCCTATGTAGTGGCGATTGACGATGCTGGACATCGCGGATCACCATCCCGCTGCCTCTGTTGCGCCCTCCTCCGCTGCTGCTGCTTCTGCTCCCACCGCCGCCGCGAGAGCAGAGGGAGAAGTAGCCGCCGCGTCGCTGACGCTTCGGTGGCGGCGGGGGTGGCGGCCGCAGGACCGGCATCAGCCTCAACGGGATCGGGTTCCCCGTGGCGGCTTGGCGGCGGGCGGCCTCGATGGGAGAGGCCACCGTGTGGCCGGTGCGCTCCCACGAGTCGTGGCAGCCGGGGGAGTTACAGCGTGGCACCTTCGGCAGGTGGCCAGTCGTAGTCCGCCACCTCCTCCTCACGCTCCCGCACGAGCCGTGCCGGTTCTCGACAGTGTTCTCCGAAGCGGTTGCACTCCGCCTCCGTCATCCTGTCCCGTCGCTCGAGGACGGCGTGGAGGAAGGCCTCGTCGCTGGTGGGAAGCGACGGCACGGCGAGGCCGCCCCAACTGATGGACCAGTCCTTTGGCAGGCGGAAGTCCGACGGCACGAAGAGGCTGTACCGGTGGAGCCCGCGCATCGCCGATCAGGAGGGTGCGTCCCTCCCCCCCCCCCCCCGGTATGAGCTGTCTGAGCTGCTGTCGGTCTCGTAGTTGTGCATGGTGGCGGCATAGGAGAGTAGGTTGCGCTTGGGTGGGTGGAGGAGTGGAGAAGGAGATGTGTGCGTGGCGAGGTAGGCGCGGACGGGTGCTTTTATACACCGGCGAGGGCAGTGCGGGTGGCAGCGAGGCGCTCGAGGGGAATAGCGGTTTGACCGATGGGCAAGCCCGGCGCCTGCCCAAATAGTCTGTTCGGCAAGGATTTTTTTGAAACAAGGAAAAAAATTAAATGTGATTAACTTCATTCTATCGAAGAAAATTCATATAATCTTACGCTTTTTTGACAACTTTACGTAGGGAAACCTCTACGGTGTTGATTTTATATTAATGACATAAAAGTTGTACACGGAACAAAGTCCAGAGACATAGGGCGTGTTTGGTTGCTCGGAAGTTTTTCGGCCACTTTGCATCCGTGGCTCAGTTGGGCCTGGTCCTGGAAAAACGGGAGTTGAGTCATGTTCTTCATTTGGTTTGGTTGCCCACAATTTTCTAGACAGACCTGTTAGAAGCAGAAAAGCAATGTACTCGTGTTTGGATGCGCAGATTTGGTGTTTAAGCCATAAACCATTGTGTTTGGTTGCCCAGTTTGTGCTTGTTCCGCCTACCTTGCACCTCCAAGTGTGAGCTTACCAGCCTAGTAGGTTTTAGGGTTTAACGATCATGCAGATTTACAACAAGCACAAATACACAATAATGACAACCAGGACGACGATAATGACGTCTTTGATGCCGACACAAGCAATCAGTCCTTCACCTTTGCCCTCAGCAGTTTTGCTTGCTCCAGTTTTGCTGCTGATAGGTTGGAGAGGGATATCTTCTACCTTGGACATGTAGAAGGCTTCCTGTGCCTCCTTTAGAGTCTCGAACCTCTTGCAACATTGGTTGGGGTAATTGTCCACCTGAGCCGAGCAAGCGTTCCAGATTATGTAGATTCCTGAAGTCCTGCCTCTAAACACCACATACCACTACAACACAGAACATCAGCATTAGAACTTGCAAAACTAGCAACACATGATCACAAGGTGGAAAAGCAACATAAGTAAAGCATGTATTGATCATCCAAATCTACCGACAATACTACAAGCAGCACAAGTGTTCGCTGCCTAGTTAGTATGGTGTCAACCTAGCACCACATCAAAAGAGGGTGTAATACTACCATCGCAAGTTTGTCATGTGCGGGGTTAGCATATGTACCACCTCACGCACCCAAAATATACCAGCCATAAGAAGTTTTGTTTTCCTAGCTACCCAAAATATACACCATATCATCATCGTCATCAACCATGCTTTCACCACCGCCACCTCCAACATACCAAGCACTACTTGGTCAGGAAGATGTGGAGCCAGAGCAGATGATGGTCCACGACCATTAGAACTAAGCTATGACCTTGCGCCTTGTTGTTGAGGAGGTGGCTAAGAGCCACCATCTTGGCGGAGTCATTGTATGAGCCCTTGCGGAGATGACATCCTCGTAGAGGCGTGGGTGCACGTCCACAGGCACGCTCTCCCTGATGGCGGTTGCCACCTCCCTCACGGCCTCGGTCATGCTGGTGAAGACGAGCACCTCCTCATCCACCAAGACACCCCTCTTCCTCTTCTCCCCCCCCTCTCTCAGCTGGCTTCGGTGCATGATCACCAGCCTTCGCACCTTGGTTGTCAGGAGGACCATCAAGGATGATGGTATCCGACTCCTGCATGTCAGGATCATCAGGCATACCTAGAGGCTCAGAGAACCCCATGGCATGCCTTCCAGTGGCCAAACCGAAGGAGAAGATGGTTTGCATCTGCTGGTAGTTCTGGATGGGCTTGTTAAGGAACTCAGCGTCCTTGGGGTGATCCTACGGGCGAAAAACAGTTAGATGGTGAAAGTGCATGGTTGCTACCATGCACGGTTTTGGTAATTAATGACAATTTCTATGGACTAATATTTGTGTTGATCTATGTTTGTAGGTTGTCCATTAGCTTGCTTGTTCTCCATTTGTTGGAGTCAAGGTTAAGGGAAGAAAAAAAGTTTGTGTTGATTAAGGCTTTGTGCGGGTTGATCATCACTCAAGGCCAAGTGAAGATATGCCGAAGAGAGCGTCTCCCATCTTGGTGTATGGGGAGCATCAAGTGAATCTTCACCGAAGCGCAATCGAGGAAGGTGGTGCATCTTGAGGAGATGAAGATCGTCTTCATCGACCTCAAGTGGATTTATGTGCAAGGCAAATGTATGATCTTGATAGGGTTTCTATTTTACCGGTCTCATATTGTTTAGTGAGAGACCGGGTTATAGGATAGATAGCCGTACTATTAAGAGGGGCTCTCGACCGAATATCGTGATCGTATCATCGTAGAGAGCACAAACCTTTGCATCCATGCAATTATCTCTATTTGTTCTTATTTGCCTCTTATCGTGGTGTGATCTTGGTGCTTGTCGTGCTCGTCATGACAAGGCCAAGATCACCGAAAACGATTTTCTCATGCGTCTTCTATTGCGTTTTCGGTATTGGAGATTTTGCCGGTTCATCCATGCGGAAGATTTATCTCTTCCATTTCTTTGCAAAATCTCCATTCCTTGTTTTCCATTTACAAAGATTGCTTTTGTCGTCCTCTTTCCAACAAAATTGGTTTCATGTCATTTGGACTTCATTTGCAAAAGATACGGCATTTCCGGTTTTCAAAAGGGAGGTTTTCCCGGCGTGTCCTTTTTAGAGAGGTCAAACTATCTCTCCTTGTGACCTCCTCCTCACTTGATGGACAATGATGTTTCTCTGCATGATCTTATAGAGCTTTTCATTGCGAGTCCAACGAGCCCAAGATCATCGAAAACGGAGTCCGGATGCAAAAGATATGCCCGTTTTCGTTATGCTCATTCTGCAGTTTTTCTGAGTGTCGGAATTCCGGCCCGGGGTCCGGAAATTCCGGCCCCCGGAAGTTCCGGCCTGTACCCCAGAATATCCGGCCCTATTTTTTCATCCGAGGTTTTTGGCTAAGTCTTTTTCGCGTTTCTCTCTGTAGGGGTTCTGGAAATTTGCTCCGGAAGTTTCCTCGGAAATTTCCGGTCCTTGGTCCGGAATATCCGGCCTAGGAAAAATTTGGCTAAGTCTTTTGTGCTTTTCTCTCGGGTGGGGGTCCGGAACTTTGCACCGGAGGTTTGCTCCGGAAATTTCCGGGGCACCGGAAGTTCCGGCCCTTAAACCCGGAATATCCGGCCCCACATTTTTCCAACGGCTAGTTTTTGGGGGAGGCTATAAATAGCCCCCTTCTTCCCCAAGAGCTGGTTGCTCACTTTTTCAGCTCATTTCCTCTCTCCTCCATTGTTGCAAAACTTGTGAGCTTGATTCCTCTCAATCCCTCCAATGATTCTTGCCCAAATTTAGGGATTCAAGAGAGGAGATCTAGATCTACCATTCCACCAATCAAAATCTCCTCTAAGTGAGGGAAACTTGTGGATCTAGATTTTGGGGTTGCTTTGTGTTCATCCCCTTTATTCTTCCTCTCTCATTCCCCCTAAAGCATTTGTTTCTTGGTTGGAATTTGAGAGTGAAGGATTTGACCACTTTGTGTGTTCTTGCCTTTTGCATTTGTTGCATCGCGTTGCTCTCCCTACGATGATACATGAAGATCGATGTTGAGAAGCTTGTTACTCTTGGGTGCATTGTGTTCCCAAGAGCTTTGTGCCTCTTGGGTGCATTGTGTACCCTAGACGGTGGTGGTGCCGTGAAGACTTCGACTTATGAAGCTTCGGCAAAGTTTGGGAGCCCCCAATTGAGTTACGGTGTGTGCCCCAAGGAGAGTTGTAAAGGGCTCCAGAATCCGCCTCGAAGGATTCCGATAGTGGAATGTGAACCAATCCCTTGGGTGAGGTTCATCGGAGAATAGGGTGAGGCCTTTGTGGCATCTTGAGTAGGCCTCTTGTAGCGAGCTCACACCCCTCCAACGAGACGTACTCCCTTAACAAGGAGGAACTCGGGAATACATCCTCGTCTCCGCGTGCCTCGGTTATTTCTATACCCGAGCTTTTACTTATGCACTTTACATTGTGATAGCCTTCGTGCTTGAAGTTCATATCTTGCTATCACCTTGTTGCTTGCCTTGCTTAGCATAAGTTGTTGGTGCACATAGGTAACCCTAGTAATTTAGGTTGTTGGCTTGTTAATTTAAACATATAGTTTTATTCCTCATTTATCAAGCCCCTAAATAGAAAAAAAATTAATCGCCTATTCACCCCCCCTCTAGGCGACATCCGGGACATCGTTTGTTCTTTCAATTGGTATCAGAGCCTCGTCTCTCTTGTTTGGCTTTACCGCCTAGAGAGTAAAGATGTCGTCTAGGGATTTAGTGCACAATTCCTTATTTAGATTTAATGGCACAAATTTTAATGTTTGGAAAACTTATATGCTTAATCACTTACGGTTCTTGGACCCCAATATTGAGCGTATCCTAGATATAGGTTTTTCTCCTCCAAAGGATTACGAAAGTACGACTTTAGAGGATGAGAAAAACTTATATCTAGATGCTCTAGCTTCTAATGAGTTTTGCAAATTTGTGAGTGTTGTAGTTTTCGAGTCAATCATGCCTCTCCGGGATACTCATGAATTATGGACTAAGCTTCAAAGAAAAATATGGAGTGCCCAACTCTATTGAGGATGATTGTTCTCCCTCCACCTCCGGCCGTGACGAGCTCTCGTCTTCATCTACTTCACCAAAATGTGGTAAGCCACAAACCAATGTAATGGTGAGTAGTGATAGGCTTTGCAATATTGATAGTGAGCTCTTTTATGATGATCTTCTATCTCTATCTTGTTGCAACGCCTCATCTTTGGACTTAAACTCTTCTAGCACTCCAAATGTCATACATGCTAGTGTTGATAGTGCTTGTATATCATCCAAAAATTGCTTAGATAAATCTAATGATGATATGCTTACTTTATCTTGTTGCCATGATAAAAATGATTGTGTTCCCTCTAACTCGTGCATTAATAATAATGTAGAGAAAACCTAATTAATTGTGGAACAAGATTTGAACTTGAGTAGTTCAAAAATTAATTATTCTTCTTCATCCATCACTCATTGCCTTATGGCTAAATCTTCTATTAGTGATGATAATAATAATGATAATGATAATGATAATGATAATGATATAATGATGAAGAAGATGATATGGAAAAGGTTAATGCTCTCCTTCAAAATAAAGGTCTAATGATTCTTAAAGCCCTTCCTAAAAATAAAAATGCTCAAGCTATCCTCTTTGAAATTATGGAAACGCTAATTGAGCGTGGAGAAACTATTGAGGCCTTGGAAGCAAGCTTTGAAGAAAAGGGTAAGATTGAGAGAGATGATGCTATGGAAAAGGCATCGTTAGAAGATGCTCTTGAGGAAGAGCATGAGACTCGTGCTTCTCTAGAGGAGAAACTAGAATCTATCGAGGAGTCTCATAATGAAATAATTGCTAAAATCATTAAAGAATGTGATCATGCTCATGCAAAATATAAAGTGTTTAAAATGGAAAATGCTAGATTAAATAATGAGCTTGACAAGTTGTCTTCTTCTATTCCTAAGGTCAATGATGCTTGTGCTACTAACTCTATTTCTTGTGAAGCATCCACTTTGAAGGAGAATGTTGAGCTAAGGGCTCAACTTGACTCGCTAACTAGCAAGTATAGGATGTTGGAAGAAAGTCATAAAAAGCTATCTAGCTCTAATGACGATCTTCTAGCATCCTATGCTAGTCTAAAGTTAGCTCATGAGGCCATCACTACAAAGGTAACATCTAGTGAGTCTCATGTGGATAATAGCACAACCGTAACTAAAAATGCTATATTGCCATGTGCTAGTCCTAGTAGTTCATCCACTAAAAATGTTGCTACATCATGTGATGAATTACTTGCTTTGCCTTGTTGTCATAACAATGAAGCCTCTACTTCCTCTAGTGTATTTGTTGCCACTAACCATGTAGAGGAAATAAAAGACCTCAAGGCCCAAGTCACTTCTTTGAAGAATGACTTGGAGAAGCGTCATGAAGGGAAGCGTGCACTTGACAACATGTTAAGTGTGCAACAATCCCCCAATGACAAGAGTGGACTTGGATTCAACTCCAACAACAAGAACAAGTCCAAGGTTGAGAAGAAGAAGAAGGGCCAAGTTCAAGTCAAGAATCCGGCCAAGATCATTTGCTTCAAGTGCAAGGTTGAAGGGCATCATGTTCGGGATTGCCCAATGAAGAAGAAGCCTCTTAGTGAGAAGCAACTAGGGAAGCGGCCTCTTGTTCAATCTCGTGCTCAACCACGAGTTGAACAAAGGCCACCTCCTAAGAAGACTCAAGCCAATGCTCCTCAAGTTGAGGAGCCTATTAAGAAGAAGAAGAGTCGGTGTTGCTACCTTTGCCGTGGCAAAGGTCATTTTGCTTCTTCATGCACTAATGGTACCTCTTCCTCTCCTATCATAATTGATGATGCATATTCACTTAGGAAGGATAGAGTTGGCAATGTGTTTGCCAAGTATGTGGGAGCTCAAAGTGGTGGCATGAAAAGCACCATTTGGGTTCCCAAGCCTATTGTGACTAACCTCTTAGGACCCAACTTGGTTGGGGACCAACAAGCTTCAACTTGATCAATAGGTGTTCGTGGAGGACATTAGTGACTTGGCTATTTTTGAAGAACTAAGGGATCTTCATGGTTTTATTTCATCAAGCCAAGTCAATTGGATTATCACTTACCTATCTCATATCCAATGCTTCCTCCTTGCGGTAACTTGTATTTAATTCATATATTCATTGAAAGTTGCTTGCTCCCTTGCATGTGTTAGTTTTGTTCCTAGCATGTGCTTGTATGTGTTATGCTACTTTCTACCTGTCTTGTTATTCAAGGTTGTGTATGATAGTTGTATATCATGTATGTGTAATTTGAGTGTTGAGCTTTATTGAATCTTGTGTGGATTTCATTTGGCTCTTTGAGATATTATTGGACTATCCCATTTTGGGGGAGTGATGTGCTTTGTGCACCTCACAAACCTAAAAATGTGTGTACATGAGGCACACCACCTAGTATTGATATTTCAATATTATCTAGCTACTATGTGGTATGTCATATTCATGAGAAATTCAAATTCTACAATGTCCATTAATTTCTCTTGTTGGCTTTATTTGCCTCTTGTTTAAAAATAAATGTTTTATCACATTATGGGGGAGTAATAAGCTATGTGCATATTACAATACCATAAAAATGTGAACATTTGAGGTTTGCCACCTAGATTTGATATTGTAAATTATCTTTTTCCTATGTGGCATGTGTGCTCAAACAAGTTCCAATTTTCCTTTGTGGTTACCCTTTGGTTCTTGTTTGTGTGAGTTTGCTTGGTGTGGTTTTTCTCTAATATCCATTTCCATATATTATGTGAGAAACCATTTGTTTCATTTTATTCTAACCATGGCTTTGCCGGTTGGTTCGAATAATTGAAACTACCAACAAACCTTTTTCAAAATATGGTGTTTTATTTCTTATCTCTTGCCATATGCTTACTTGTTGTGAAGTTGGTCTTGAACATCATTCCTATATACCACCGAGAAATATCTCCATATACTCCTTGTCCATGACAAGTGATTCTATTAATTGTGGTGGATTTTGTAGACCATCTTCATATTGGCTCTTGCTTTAAATTGCCCTATTTGCCTCTTGCAAGGATCCTATTTTTTCAATCGGTAGTGTTTAGTGTTATAGATAAAATATGGAGAGTAATGATCCCTTGTGTGTGCATTTTGTATTCAAATGCAAATATCTAAGATAATGCATTAATCTTGGGGGAGCATTCCTTTTTATTTAGAACACTATCCTATCTATCAATATTTGATCTTTTCAATTGGCATGTAATTCTTTATCCTTTGTTTTGGTGCCTTCAATTGGTATTAATTGGAATTTAATATCTCCTCAATAGATATTTGTTTCAATTGATATTTATTGTGGGAGTTTTGATACCTTATTGCTTTATTTTACTTTACTTGATTTCGGTCAAGTATCACCCTCTTCTTGGTATCTTTTCTCCTAGTTGATATTTTTTGTTTTAATTGGTATCTTATTTTCAATTGGTGTCTTATCGATCATTTGTTGTGTTGATTTGATTCCTTTTGATATCACACTTCATGTGTTGATGTGTTTTGGAATCAATCATATGTTGGTTTGATTTTTCCTCAATCATGTGTTGATTTGGAGTTTGATATAATTTGGACAACCTTTAGTGTCACACTCTTGTGTGCTCTCTTCTTGGTTTACTTGGTGTTTTTGTCCAAATTGTATCTCTTTTGGTTCTAGAAAGCCTTTGCATGCTCGGTTACTAATTTATATTATTTTAGCATGCTTATCTTTCTTGATCCAATATATAGGGGATACTCCACCGAATCCTAAATCGGCTAAGATGTGCATGAAATTCAATTTCATATCTATATGCACATATTTATGTGGAGTGTTTCCTATATATTGTAGTTGATCTAACTACTATGGAACCCAATGAGTTTGGGAACCATTTTGTATTCTAATTTTGTTTTAGGTACAATGGATATGCATTGGATGCTTGCCTCATTCATAAGGAAGGTGTTCTCACCATATGATCTTAGGAGTCAAGTTTTGATGACTAACAAGGAATCATCTTCTTCATCACCAATGCCATATCGGTAACAAGTATCTATCTCTTTCAATTGATATTATTTCCTTGTGATACTTGTTGCCTAACTCAAAGCATCTCCACTATCTCTTGTTCCCTTAGTGATATGTGTGATGCATTTGATATATTTGAAGTTCATTCATATACGATGAGATAATTTTGAGCTATGTGCTATGCTTTTAAGCAACAATCTCGTTTGTATATTTATGACTTCCCCTTGGATACCTTGCTCTCCTTCTTCCCGAACCATTTCGTATGTATATGTTTCTTTGCGGATGTATATCTTCATGGTTTGTTTAATTAGAAACCTATACATGTGAGAGAGGTCACCTTTTAGTTGGTATCCTATTTCTTTTTTAGCCACATTGTGTTTCATCTATAATTCTTTGGTGGCTCCAAATTTGTCTCATGAGTTCTTGTCTTATGTTTATTGGTATCTTTACACACTCATGTATTTCTTGAAGATCTTTGACTTCATGCTTACCATGATGATCATGTTGAATTTTATAGGCTAAATGATCTCACTAGCTTTTGGCATTTTCAATTGGTTTTAGTTTCCAATTGGTATCCCTAAGCGTGTGAACATATTTCTTTAAAAGATCTTTTTATCTCGGTTGGGCCTATCTTATGATGTTTTTTGAAAATTGGTATCTTCCTATGGCTCAACCACATCTTTGGTGCAAGTGCTATGATTTGCTTTTGCATTATGCACTCTTGCACTTGTTGAGTGTTCTCGATGATTTTGGGGGAGCGAGGATGCCATTTTTGTGCACTCCTCAATTGTGCATGAAAATTGGGGAGCTTCTCCGTTTTTATTTAGAACTCTCGCTTTGGATCTTCTAGATTGCTTTTCTCCTTTGTGGAGATGTTTAAAATGATTTCATCTTTTTGCAATCTTTGGATCCTCAATATAGTTTGATTTCCTCTAATTTTTCGTTAAAAGGGATTTTCATCACCTTTATGGAGGAACTCATATTATATTGGCTCTCTAAATTTTTCTTCCCATTTCGGCAATCGATGCCAATGGGGGAGAAGTTTAGAGGGTTTAAGGGAATTTGGTTTTATGCTTTTGTTGCATTTGCCATGCATGCGCTTGTGCATGCAGCTTGCATCCTTGCTCGTTTGTCTTGCAAGGATGCTCTATTCGTTATATAAACCCTCTTATAAAGGGATTGTCATCAATTATCAAAATGGGGGAGATTGAAAGTGCATGGTTGCTCCCATGCATGGTTTTGGTAATTAATGACAATCTCTATGGACTAATATTTGTGTTGAGCTATATTTGTAGGTTGTCCATTAGCTTGTTTGTTCTCCATTTGTTGGAGTCAAGGTTAAGGGAAGAAGAAAAGTTTGTGTTGATCAAGGCTTTGTGCGGATTGATCATCACTCAAGGCCAAGTGAAGATATGCCGAAGAGAGCGTCTCCCATCTTGGTGTATGGGGGAGCATCAAGTGAATCTTCACCGAAGCGCAATTGAGGAAGGTGGTGCGTCTTGAGCAGATGAAGATCGTCTTCATCGACCTCAAGTGGATTTATGTGCAAGGCAAATGTATGATCTTGATAGGGTTTCTATTTTACCGGTCTCATATTGTTTAGTGAGAGACCGGGTTATAGGATAGATAGCCGTACTATCAAGAGGGGCTCTCGATCCGATATCGTGATCGTATCATCGTAGAGAGGACAAATTTTTGCATCCATGCAATCACCTCTATTTGTTCTTATTTGCCTCTTATCGTGGTGTGATCTTGGTGCTTGTCGTGCTCGTCATGACAAGGCCAAGGTCACCGAAAACGATTTTCTCATGCGTCTTCTATTGCGTTTTCGGTATTGGAGATTTTGCCGGTTCATCCGTGCAGAAGATTTATCTCTTCCATTTCTTTGGAAAATCCCCATTGCTTGTTTGCCATTTACAAAGGTTGCATTTGTCGTCCTCTTTCCAACAAAATTGGTTTCATGTCATTTGGACTTCATTTGCAAAAGATATGTCATTTCCGGTTTTCAAAAAGGAGGTTTTCCCGGCGTGTCCTTTTTAGAGAGGTCAAACTCTCTCTCCTTGTGACCTCCTCCTCACATGATGGACAATGATGTTTCTCTGCATGATCTTGTAGAGCTTTTCGTTGCGAGTCCAACGAGCCCAAGATCATCGAAAACAGAGTCCGGATGCAAAAGATATGCCCGTTTTCGTTATGCTCATTCTGCAGTTTTTCTGAGGGGCGGAAATTCCGGCCCGGGGTCCGGAAATTCCGGCCCCCGGAAGTTCCGGCCTGTACCCCGGAATATCCGGCCCTATTTTTCCATCCGAGGTTTTTGGCTAAGTCTTTTTCGCGTTTCTCTCTGTAGGGGTTCCGGAAATTTGCTCCGGAAGTTTCCTCGGAAATTTCCGGGGGTCCGGAATTTCCGGTCCTTGGTCCGGAATATCCGGCCTAGGAAAAATTTGGCTAAGTCTTTTGCGCTTTTCTCTCGGGTGGGGGTCCGGAACTTTGCATCGGAGGTTTGCTCCGGAAATTTCGGGGGCATCGGAAGTTCCGGTGTATGCCCCGGAATATCCGGCCCCCGGCCAGAAGTTCCGGCCCTTAAACCTGGAATATCCGGCCCCATGTTTTTCCAACGGCTAGTTTTTGGGGGAGGCTATAAATAGCCCCCTTCTACCCCAAGAGCTGGCTGCTCACTTTTTCAGCTCATTTTCCTCTCTCCTCCATTGTTGCAAAACTTGTGAGCTTGATTCCTCTTAATCCCTCCAATGATTCTTACCCAAATTTAGGGATTCAAGAGAGTAGATCTAGATCTACCATTACACCAATCAAAATCTCCTCTAAGTGAGGGAAACTTGTGGATCTAGATTTTGGGGTTGCTTTGTGTTCATCCCCTTTGTTCTTCCTCTCTCATTCCCCCCAAAGCATTTGTTGCTTGGTTGGAATTTGAGAGTGAAGGATTTGACCACTTTGTGTGTTCTTGCCTCTTGCATTTGTTGCATCGGGTTGCTCTCCCTACGGTGATACGTGAAGATCGACGTTGTGAAGCTTGTTACTCTTGGGTGCATTGTGTTCCCAAGAGCTTTGTGCCTCTTGGGTGCATTGTGTACCCTAGACGGTGGTGGTGCCGTGAAGACTTCGACTTGTGAAGCTTCGGCAAAGTTTGGGAGCCCCCAATTGAGTTGTGGGTGTGTGCCCCAAGAAGAGTTGTAAAGGGCTCCAGAATCCGCCTCGAAGGATTCCGATAGTGGAAGGTGAACCAATCCCTTGGGTGAGGTTCATCGGAGAATAGGGTGAGGCCTTTGTGGCATCTTGAGTAGGCCTCTTGTGGCGAGCTCACACCCCTCCAACGAGACGTACTCCCTTAACAAGGAGGAACTCGGGAAAACATCCTCGTCTCCGCGTGCCTCGGTTATTTCTATACCCGAGCTTTTACTTATGCACTTTACATTGTGATAGCCTTCGTGCTTGAAGTTCATATCTTGCTATCACCTTGTTGCTTGCCTTGCTTAGCATAAGTTGTTGGTGCACATAGGTAACCCTAGTAATTTAGGTTGTTGGCTTGTTAATTTAAACATATAGTTTTATTCTGCAATTATCAAGCCCCTAAATAGAAAAAGTGTTAATCGCCTATTCACCCCCCCTCTAGGCGACATCCGGGACATAGCTTGTTCTTTGAGATGGTTTGTGTTCGACAGTGAGACAGTTATGAAGTGCACAATTTTAAACAGTGAGACAGTTAGGAAGTGCACAATGCTAACTAGAATGTGGCCTCTCAAGTGCTCCAACTCAAAGATGATGCTGCTAGTATCCTCATCCCAATGTGCACCACTGAGGTCCTTCAGCTTTGACACCTTGATCCATCTCACTCTCCACTTCCTCAGGTGGTTATAGATCTGAGTAGAGGTGACCTTATGGCCAGAGAACTCAAAAACCAGCTTCGTAATTGTGTCCAGATGCACCTCCTTAAACCCCTTGTCAGTCCTCACTCCGGAGCCGATGAGCTCGCACATCTTGTTCAGCACGAAGGTGGAGAGAAATGTTGGCCACTTCATGGTCGTCTCCATCTTGCTTTTCTTGTCCTTACCGGCAGCTAGCCTTTTATCTTTCTCCGCCACGAGAGCAGGTATAAACACCATCTCTGAAGCCATCTTAGGCACCACGAACATCTCTAAATCTTGCGTATCCGGCAGCTCGTCCGGCTGAGAGTCCGAGACAAGAGACAGATTGAGCTGGCTCTCCCCACTAGCACAAAAAAGCTTACCCGTGGCGCACCAAAAAAGCTTACCCGTGGCGCAGGGGCCTGCGCCACGGGTAATTTTTAGCCGTGGCGCAGGCAGCACGGTGTGCCACGGGTATATTAGGTTAGCCATGACGCACCTCTGCACCCTGCGCCATGGGTACACAACCAGATGCGCCACGGGTATGGGTTCTGGAAATATAAAAAAATGTCACCGCTGGCGGCTCCGTTTTTCGTTTTCCGTCATTTTCGTCCACGGGGTCTTCGTTCCTGGCCGCCCACGCGGACGGGAGCGGGGGGCGCTCTTCCCAACCATGGACACGCGAGGAGATCTGGACGGGTTCCACGCCTCCGGCTCCTCTTGCCGCCGTCGCAGGGGGCTTCACGCCGGCCGACGAGCATCACCGGTGAGGTCCTTCGGGTGGCCGCGTCTTCGATCCGGAGAGGATGAAGAAGCAGGGGTCGTCCTTGAAGATCTCCACGATGGGCGGATAGAGGAGGACGGAGGCGGCCGCGAGGAGGAGGCAGAGGCATGCTACGCCGGCGGATGCCAGGACGGGGAGATTTGGGGGAGGGGGAAGCAGGTGGCCGCGCGCTCGCGCGAGCTCGGCGAGGGAGATGACCTTGTTGCCGTCGATGGGGGGCTTCGCGTGTGGACCACGGGGACGAGGAGGCTCGAGCTTCCCGCCGGCCACCAGATCCTCCTCACGGGACGCCGCGGCGCCGGGGCCTTCGAGCTCGTCTTCCATGGCCAACGGAATAGGTGCCACGGGGACGGGGACGAGGAGCTTGGCCACCGTTGTTTCCTCTGCGTCGGAACGCGATGCTCCTCTCGCTGAGCACGGGCTTCACATCAAACAGACGCAAAGGGGTGGTCCTTCGCATGGACGCACGGGATCTGGCGGACCGATCGAGGAGATTGGTCAAACGTGCAGCATCCACGGATCCTGTGTTTGTTTCAGATCGTGCGATCCGTCAGATCTTGCTACGGAGCCACCCGCGACCGTTGGATGCACCGCACACGGATCGACCCTCTGTACCCCGTGAGCAAGTCACGTGCATCGTCCGCGAGCCGAAAAAACCAAGCCCTCCCGGGACCACATGTACCGTGGCGCAGTGATTTCGGATGCGCCACCACTACAAGTGCACCCTTTATTCCTAACTTTATCATACATTACCACTCTTAGCCATGGCGCACTGGCCAGATGCCGCGCCACGCACATTTAGCTATCCGTGGCGCATATAATTTCGGCATGCCACGTATAATTGTCCGCAGGCCGGCCGGTCAGGGTCAAGCTTAGCCGTGGCATAGCAGGCTAGTACGTGCGCCATGGCTAAGAGCTTACCCGTGGCGCAGCACCAACTGGTGCGCCATGTATATTTAGCCGTGGCGCAACCTTTGTATGGTGCGCCACGGCTACTTGGCTTACCTATAAGCCTTTTCCTGCTAGTGCCCCCTCGAGCAGAGACTGGCTAAATTCCTCGGTGGCCATGTCCTACAATGGTGAGGACCAACACAAGGATCAGTGGACTAATGGATCTGTCCACAAATAGTAGTCATCCGAAGCTACGCTGATGAACACAACGAATCTAGTAATCACCACAGATGTAAGCTATAAGACCTACTCATAAGCACGGATCTAAGCTACAAGACCTATTCATAAGCACATATCTAAGCTACAAGACCAACTCCTAAGCACGGATCTAAGCAAAAGACCTAGGGTTGTAGTGTGCTTACAAGCATCGTAGAGTGGACAGCCGCTGTCTGCTCGCCGATATCGAGGAAGAAGCACCCGCCGCCGGCCGTTGACCACCGCCGAGAGGAGTAGAACGTCACGCCGCTTACGTGGTCGTCATCGATGAAGCTTCTTCGTCTCCCACAAAGAGCTCAAAAAGGGGGAAATGGTGGCGGGAGGTTTAGCGATGAGAGGAGAGGTGTGAAATAGGGGGGGGGGATCATGGGCGGTGAGCGAAATTTCTCCTGCCACCATTTTTGTAACAGCCCCAGTTTGGTACCCTAAAATTTGAATAAATTTTCCACTTTTGCTTTTCATGTTTGCATCATGGCATATCTTTAAATTGCTAAAGTTTAACAAGCAACAATTGGAAAACAATTAAAGGGAAGCAAAACCCTTCCCAAACCTCCAAACCAAATGCATTGCTTTAATTGGCAAACAAATTATCTTGAACTTCCAAATTGTCCAGGAAGTTCCAAGATAACATTTTATAAACATTTGTCAAAAGCAAATTCTTAACAAGCAAGGAAATAAAAATTTAGAATTCAAAATTGGTTCAAATCAATTTTGAATTTTGAAACCATGTTAGACTATTCAAAAATTCAAAAGAAAAATATGGGGAGCTTCCTTATCTTATTGTGAGCATCCCTGAATTTTTCCTGTAATTTTTGGACCTATTTAAGTGCCCCAATTAATTTAGCAAGCCTCTATTTTTGAAACACTTGACCGGTACTACCGGCTGTTAGCATCGGTAGTACCGAGGCGTCGTTGTCCCTGTGGCGACAGTGCGAGCACTGTGCCGCCATGCCGCCGCTCGCCAGCACACGCTGCCTGCTCCCTCGGTGACAAAGACTCCACCGATGCCCACCTGCTCCCCCTCACCTACTCGTTCCCCACATTCATTCCTCTCCCGCACCGAACCCTAACCCTAAATCGAGCTCTGCCGACCGCCGCCGTCGCCATGGTCACCGTCGACTCCGGCCTCTCCTGAACAAATGGCTGCCGCCACGAGGTCCGCCGCGTCGCCCTCCACCTCTACCGCTGAAGGGAGCTTTCTGGGAGGCTCGGAATCAAGCTAATCAAGCTCGTCTTCCTGAGGTCCGTCCGCCGCTCGCTGCGCTCGTCCTCGACAAATTCCGGTCGCCGTCGTCATCCCCGTCCGCTCCGAGCAGCCGCACACGTCGAGGGTAAGTTGGTCTCCCTCCTGGACATCGCTACCTTTCCCCTTCTTCCCTAGTTCCCCGTGCCGCGCAGAGCTCGCTGTGCGCCGCCGCCGCATGCCGTCTCCGGCATGGCTCCGGTGGCCTCTTGGTCCTTGCGCCCCCCTTCTTGCTCCCCGTAGAACGGCGCGTCCAATGCGCCTCTAGCTTGTCCCCGCACGCCCTCCACCGACGGATCGGTGCGCGACACCGCCGTGGTCACCGCGCGCGCGCCGGTCGTGCTCAATTTGTTTGGTCGGTAGTACCGGGCTCTTAGCCGGTAGTACCGACCACGGGCTGATCCGGTACTAGAACCTTCTGTTAATTTCCGGAAGTAGCTCGGAAGTTTTACTGAAAGTACCGACCTTGACTGGTACTACCGGGTAGTTAGCCGGTAGTACCGACCATGAGTTGTTTCGGTACTGGAACCTTCTGTTAATTTCCGGACGTAACTCGGAAGTTTTACCAGAAGTACCGACCTTGACCGGTACTACCGGGTAGTTAGCCGGAAGTACCGACCCAACAAGTTAATTTTGGGAAAATTCATAACTTAATTTCTATTAATGCAAATCCCACAAATGATATACCAAATTGATCAGTAAAGCAAGGGCTAACTAGTTATGTAAACTTCACATCATGACAACAACTTTGCCTTTGATGTTATTCTTTAAATGGTTAAAAGAATTAAATTTGGAATAATCATTTAATTCATCATTTATTCTTTTTTACTCGGAAAATTACAAACAAGTTAATAAAATTCTCAGGAGAACAATACCTATCTACTCATGTAATGTTCATGCATAATTAAGCCACATTTTAGTAATGTAATAACTCATAAGCAATGTGGTCATTAAGATAAATATGGGGTTGCTTCCAAATAATTGCACCAATTATTTGGCACTCCATTTAATTTGTTAGATAAATTAAATGATAATATCAGTGCATAAACTTGACATGCCATCATGATTGTGCATTGCACCTCTTGTATGCCTGTTATTTATTTGTTCTCCTGTTATTGTTTGTGTATCGGTAGATTCAGGAGTCGAGGTTCCACCACAGTACCTTGACGATCCGTGCTTCCAGCCCCGTCAGCAAGGCAAGAGATAACCTAACCTTCTTGGCATATATCATCCTATTGTTTTATACAAATATTTTATCCACCATAATATTGCATTCGATTCCAATGTCAACTTTTGGTCAATGCTAGAGTATCCTATGAAATGCATGTTCCCTAAACCAATACATGTTTCCCCTCCTATGAACCATAGGTTTGATGTGTTGGCCTGAGTAAAGATATAACTGTTGTATATATTCTTAGCCATGCTTAGTCGAATGCTTAATTGTCCGGTGTGTATTTCCATAATTGTGAAGTTGATGGAATGTTCGGACATGGTGGTTACTTGTGGTACTTAATTAAAATGCTTAAAGGCTTGGATGAGTTGCCATCAGGGGATGGTGTTTTGCCTCATTCTTGCCGCCTAGGTGTGAGTTCTTGTCTCTAGAACCAAGACTGAGCGTGCTTCCATCGGTGGGACATATGAAATCCTCACTAACTGAATAACTTGTGCGGGCGTATCCAAGGGTCCTCTAGTTTGCGCTTTCCATTTGCGTGTGAGTTGCAGGTGGATGAAGGCGCGATGAAGAGGGTGTGGTGGTGTTTAGGATGTGGCGATGGGGGCAGGGGCTGAAATAGGCTGGATAAACTTGTCCTGTCGCCACGATGATCATTGGATAGTCTCATGCGAGGTAAAGGTTAAACGCGTCCACTTGCCAGCTTTCCCCGTAAGAGAGCTAATCAGGCGAGCCGGACGGTACCGGTGGTAAAAACAGTACACCCCTGCAGGGTTTAATCTTTTCGAAAAGTCGTGTCCGCGGTTATGGACGACTTGGGAACGGATTTACGAGATCATAGAAAACATGAACTTAATTAAAATTTGGCAACTAGAGGTTGCAGCTTTGGCAACATGTGTTAAAGGTTCATTTCCTCGAGGGTGATTCGAGGGAGTGCCTTGGTGGAGATGAGTGGTGGATTCTGGATACTATTGGTTCAATGTGAACCGAAGATAAAAGTTTATTATCTTATCCCCTTTGTGAAAAAACTTCTAAGTAGTCGAATGCCATGAGTCATTTATGTCTTATAAAAAGGGAAAACTAGCTTTATGCAAAATAACTACCATACAACTTTAGAGCCAATCAGCATGGGGCCTATATCGCCCTACTAACCTTGCGAGTACGTCATACTCAGTCTCTCTTTGTTGATCATTACTTGTTTCAGAGGAGGACGTCACCGAGAAGGAAGGTGGGTTCTTCGTTGACATCGACGAGTAGTCTGGGGTTAACAGGTGGCAGCTTGGGACGTCTCGGAACTAGCTGGCTGGGATTTGTTAATTGTAGGCCTCTTAGGCCATAATTTGGATCTTGTTGTTAGACAACTAAATTCGCTTCTGCATGATGTAATGTTGGGTCTGTGACCTCTGTTGTGTACTTTGCTATCTTTCTCGCTATATGAGTTGCTATATGATCTTTTGTGTCGTAGAGTCTGTGATGTGCCAGTTGTTCCACAAGTCTTGATCTCCTTATTATGCATTGATAGCTATGCCAGTGTTTATGGCATGATCGAGGTGTTGCGTGGGAGCGGTAATCCCATTGCCCTTCGATTGTGTAGCATAGCCTGTGGGTTACATAGCATCTCTGTATAATTCCGGGGTCGGGGCGCTACAATTTTCACCCGCAGGCGCGTGCGTGCGTGCCATCTCCCCGCCTGCACGAGCTCGGCATAGGGACTCCCGATTTTGCCTTGCGGGAGGGTGGCTCGCTAGAAACGGCCAAATCGAGCGTTCCTCTCGGGCCTGGCCTGAAGTGCTTTAAGGTTCGTGCTCGTGCAGGCGTGCGGAACAGGCCAGGCAACCAAACAGGACGAAAATCACCTAAAACTCCACGTTCCTGAGGCCCGTGGGCAACCAAACACACCCATAATGTTCACCGGCACATATTCAAACATTATATACAATATTTTTTTATTTAAACTAATAAACTAGGTGACAATGGGGGCGACGGTGTCCTAACTAATCAGAGTTGATGTGAAGCCAGCATGGTGGGAGCCGACTATGCAGATGGTGGCGGGCTTCTTACTCCCATTGCTTCAAAGGACGCCTTGACGGAGGCCTGCATGCCGGCTCACTGGGTGATGGGCCACTCCTTCTCCTCCTCCACTAGAGGCGGGTCGCCGCCCAAAACACCCGCTGCCCCCTACATCTTGCCTGAGTTCTACGCATTGTCAGAGTCGACGGGGAGAGGTCTCCTGACGTAAAGTACCCCTCAGGTGGCTTGCAATCATTGGAGGTGGGGACAGGTCTGCGACGGCACTCGTACTACGCCTCCACTTCTCCATCCCAATGGGCGATGGCATAGCGTACATGGGATCACGCGTACCTCCCATGGCATAGCCGCCTACGTCCGCTGGGTGTGTGCGAGATGCTCCTTGACGCAGTTCATCACCCAACTGCCCAGGAGGCGGCAATCGACATACAAAGGCCACTTGTTGTGCATGTGCTTGTGTGCCTCCTCCATCGAAAGCAGACGACGTGCATCAATAGGCGGAGGAGGAGGCCGAGGCGTGCAGGACGTGCTCACCTCATCATGCTGCCTCTCGCAGTGGTGTCTCTCATCGTGGCTCACTGCGTGGTGGCGACGAAACATAGCAGTGGGTCTACTCGACAGACAGGGGCTGGTGAAGTGTGGGAGAGGAGGTCGATGTGTTACGGTTTTTATGTCAACTGGGGAGCGGAGGTGGGTGGTGCCCATTAACATTGGGCAGCGATTCCCCTGGCATGCATTAATTGGTCCGTCGCGTCATATGTGCTAACCCTAGAAACTGACGTTGCTTTACGACGACATATATTTAGAATATGGTGGAACTTTAATTGCATCAGTTAGAGAAATTTTCAAATAGATAGTTCTGATCAATTCTAAAAACTTAGCAAATCTATCCTCAATCTTGATTCATAAGTATTTCTTGAGGGTAAGGAAGTCTTTGAATCCAAAAATATCTTCCTTACCTTACTTTTGTGCAGATTTCTTTTTTTTTCTGTATCGGACTTTGGAGGATGATCTTTAGTTCCTGGTTCATGTTCTTCTTTTTCATAAATAGGTTCAGATTCATCTCCATCGACTTTGGATTCTTGGTGGTCTTAATCATATTTTTGGATAATGCTTCATTATTAGTTTCACCATCTTGAGTTTCAACATCTGAGATGAATATTCGTTTTCCTACTCTTCAAATTTTCCATTTGTATCATTTTCATTGGAAGAATTTTCTCGCAAAAGATGTTTTTTCTTTATAGATTTTTTCTCATCTCTCTTTGGATGTCCCCCGGGATAATCTGGATCCTCATTGGCTGAACCTCCCCTGATATGAGCACCAAAAAACTTGGTCTTTATTAGCGGACACATTTAAGGATATTTTCTCGCTAAGGTTGGTGAAGTGTGTACTTTATTCATTATCATAACACAATGCTTAAGAATCATTTGGATAGCATCTCCATTTGAATCAAGAATTTCACGAAGAAACTTAGACTTATGAGAATTTTGTACCATAGTTCTTTTAATATATCTATTGAATCTATGTTGGTTGTACACAATTCTCCAAAAACATTAACGAAATCAACATTGGCATCCACCAAAGGTTTACCATCACCTTCTATGAGAGGATGGAATTTTCCTGAATAGGGAAACATAGTTCATCTATGGGCAATTTGATACCTCTATCAGATAATTCCTTGACCTCAGATGATTTAATTCCCTTCTTTTTAGTTGATCTCATAGCTTCATTCATGTCATTTTTTATCACTTTAAGAATTCCCTGCTCTTGGAGGGTAATTTAAATTTCATCTTTTCAGTATTCCAATCTTGATGGTTTTGAGCAATGACATTCAACAATTCCGTATCTCACGATAGAGTCAATTACCTAAACATATTACTTGATATGCTATCTGGATAGAACCTAGAATTTTCTATTATCCCATTATAAAATATATCCAGTAACTTTTTTTGCTATACCATGGCAAGAACATTTGTTACAGAATAAGAAACCTACTCCAAGCTTGATCTAGATTATCATTTTTAGTTTGAACAAAATTACTAATGAAAGCAATCACCACAAACACTTTATCAGTATGTAGGTACTTCTCATAAAATGCAAGGAAACTTTTGTCCCTACTAATAATAGATCTATGAGTTAAAGAAGATGTCATGTTAGCTCTGAAAGTACAGATTATTGACACTTTCTTTTAGTGTATATATTTATGGCTTGCATTGTTCTTCATAAGGGGCGGATATCACATGGTGATTTACCTATAAAATATTAACAGTTACATCGATTACACCGAAGCAATTGCAGTTCTACTATTTTACTGCGTTCTTACATTATTAGTTTCTTATGTTGTAGCTTGTGATATCTTACTTTTAGTAGTGACATTTCCTTTAATGGAAGTTTCATTTTAGAGTCTTCGGTGTTTGCCGAATTATAATATGTTCTACTGTGAGTTTTAAACACTAGTATGTTCACTATGTACATTACCCATTTGTGTTTGGTGTTGTTACAGTGATCGCTTAATCTTGGTGGTGGTGTCAGACCCTGGATCCAGAATTATACATAAGTGTTATATGTGCTCTTAGACATGATAGCTAAGAGTTACTGGGGTACCAATCCCAGGTAGCATTCCACTGCAGGCGTGCCGGGAACACCGGTCACACAAAACCCCTCGGAAGACTACCACGCTAATCATAACCACGAAGGCATAACAAAGAATCCTAGGATCTTGTTAAGCTGTCGGACTTGGCCTCAGAGTTATACAGTAATGCTACGTGTCACTGGTCATGCTACATAACCAAGGGTTACTGGGGTTACCACTCCCAGTTCGAGTAAACATCGGCAGGCGTGCTCGGAATGGATCATCGGCACCACAACCCCTCGGCTAAGCCATAACACGGGCATAGCCAAAACTGCATAACAAAAAGCCCAAGAACCTTTCCTCTCAACCGTGCACTTTATATTCATTCACGCATCATGCACGGGAGAGGTTGGAACAACCGGTATAGGGCAGTGACTCTACGACAAGAAAGCAGATATACAACTCTTACTAGAGCAAGATAGCAAAGTACACGCAGAGGTCACATGACCCAACATTACATCGTGCAACGGAAAGCAAATTATGTTACTATTCAACAAGTTTAACAAAAGGCCTAAGAGGCCAGAAATAAGCAACGGCGACGTCCCACACTACAGATTCCAGTCTGCTACCTGGGAACCCCAAACTACTCGTCGATGTCCACGTAGAAACCTCCATCGGTGGCATCGCCAGACTCTGAAACAAATTAAGTATCACAGGCCTGAGTACAGAGCTCAGCAAGACTTTTAACCCGTTATAGTAATGCATAAGTTAGAAAGTTGTTTGTGGGCTAATTTTGCATAAAGCCAACTTTTCAATAGAGGGAGACGAAGTAGAAGTCCGTCGATGCAGAAGTTTTGTAAAAGGGATAAGAGACCAACTTTTATCTCCTTCGATCATCTTCGGAACCACCAGAATCATCAACGGCTTAACCTGCTCTACTAGGATCACTCCCTTGACTCACCCTCGAGGAAACAATCCGCACACATTGTTATCAGATTTTACGAATATATTCAAGTTGGATATCTATGATCAAACCACAAGACCCAAGATGTCCTTAACCGTGGACACAACGGCTATTCGAATAGATTCATCCTTGCAGGGGTGTACAATTTGGTCCACACGTTCCAACCGACTCTTTAATGCTAGATCATTAGCACACTTCCTTGGTGTGCCGGCAGACGGGGGTTGACCACGACTCTTAGCTTGCCTAGATATGCCCATGAGCAGCCCAAATAGGGTTCCATTCGTCATTCACAAGAGATGGCCACCTCCTGACGGACCCTATTTCTGTGCGTGGGGACCAAGATCAGTTCGTCCTTCACTTGTCCCCAGATACGACCTATCTTTTCTCCAAAACATTTTCCACACACTCGCAAATGGAACACGGCAAACTACGTGTCCCACGGGCATACCTAAGCAAGAAACAGTCGAGTGGGCTTCACTTAGGAGGGAACAAGAGTTCCTAGGGCGGCAAGAACAAGACATACCACCACATCCCACTGTGGCCTCATTGTCCAAGCCTTTTAGTCAAATTAACATGTTCACATCAACTTTCCTCGTCAACCTGACATACTCGATTCGATCGCAGCACTGATTCATCAACAAGACAGATCAAACCAAAACTAAGCATGGCTAAGCATGAAAACAAATATGTGGCTCTAGCGACACACAAGCAAAGCCTAGTCATGCTAGGATGGATAACTGGTAAAGGTGACAAAGGGAACATGCAAGATAGGCTGACTCTATCTATCAACCAAAAGCTTTGGAACCGATATGATGCTTATCAGAAAACAATACTTGAAGATATGGGATCAAATAGAAGAAGGGGTTTTTCTTGCCTTATTGAGCGATAAACAAGATATATAAAGCTTCCGGAAAACAGGGCGATTGACTTGTCGTTCCATGATCAAGTATCATCCATCGGTGTTGTCAATCTTCACTTAGGACTCGTCCTCGATCTCGGACTCGTTCTATCGACAAGAAACAAACACCGGAAAGAAAGGAACAACAACAATCAACCATGGCATCGATGCAATGCGCATATGAAAGAGCATGGTCACCGCCATGTGTGGTTTTGGTAATTAATGATAATCTTTATGGACTAATATTTGCTTTGAGTTATACTTGTAGGTTTGGTCCATATGCCATGCTTGATCTCCATATCAGTGCCGCCACGGAGGGCCTCTGTTTGTCCTCAACGGTAGTACCGCCGCCTCTGGTGGTAGTACCGCCGCTGGGAAAATGAGCCCTCCCCTTGAGGTAGCGATACCGCCAGTAGTACCGCCAGTGGTGCCGCCTTTTAGCCTCTCTGTTGCGCCACAGCGGTACTACCGCCGCCTCTGGTGGCAGTACCGCTGCTGCGGGATCTTTTGATGGCCGTTGGTCGGCTGAAACACGTGGGGCGGTAGTACCGCACCTGCGCGAATCTGCCCCCACCGGTTGGTTTTCGAGGCAACCTATATAAGGGGCCTTCTTCCCCAATGGTTGTCCAACTCTTCGCACTCTCTCTCTCCTCCATTGTTGACCTTTTGAGAGCTTGCCTTCTCTATATTCCTCCATGATTCTTGTCTCCTTGTAGAGGGAAGAGTGAGGAGATCTAGATCTATATTTCCACCAAGACATATCTCCTCTAAGTGAGGGGAACCCTTTGGATCTAGATCTTGGAGTTGCTTTGTGTTCTCCTTTGTTCTTCCTCTCAAATCCCTCCCTACCATTTGTTGCTTTGGTTGGATTTGGACCACCTTGTGTGGTCTTGCCTTTTTCATTTGGTGCATAGGTTTGAGTTCCCCACCACTACTAGGGAAAATCTTACCCGTGGCGCACCAAAATGGCTTACCCGTGGCGCAGGGGCCTGCGCCACGGATTGCCACGCCACGGGTAACCACACTTACCCGTGGCGCAGGCACAGATGTGCGCCACGAGTATTGCCCATGGCGCACATGTCTATCTTGCGCCACGGCTAAGGGGAAGTACCCGTGGCACACCTCTTACTCGTGCGCCACGGCTAGGGTGCGCCACGGCTACCTTCTGTCGTGCGCCACGGCTAAGTTTTTCTGTATTTTTTATATACAGAAAATACAGTATTTATACAGATATTTATACAGGTATTTATACAGTTGTTAATACAGATATTAATACAGTTTGCAGAACAATATACAAAATACATAGATCACACATGCACTATAACTGAAAATATATCACGGATCATCATATATATACATCGAGCGGTATCGAGTAGCAAGTTCGAACATCACATTACAAACTAAAGAAGGTTTAATTACAACACGTGTTTCCATCCATTGTTGGAACATAACCTAAGACAAGCATAAGATAGCTAGGCGTCGACGGTCTTCGGGGCCGGGAAGGGGCGGACGTCGTCTTTCGTGAAGGGCCGGATGTCGCCTTGTGCCTTTAAACGTCGTTCCACCTCCGCATTATCGAGTGGAGCGCCGTCATAGTAGAACTTGGCTCCAACGGTGCAGACATCGTGTAGTATGATCCGCGCGAACGTCTCCTGGATGCGATAGAATTCTTGTCGGAGATCAAGATCTTGGATCGTCGCCAAGTTCTTGGCCCAGCGTTGTAGTTGTTCTGGCAACTTGAGTTGCTCTGCATCCCGTACGAAGGCACAGATCTGGTGGATGGCGTAGTAGGCATCCCTCTCGCTGTTGTTTGGTTGCGTGACGCAAGCAAAGTTGACAATATGGTGGAATATGGCAATACCTCCTCTTCCCTTTCTTTTCCTTTTGAGGATGCCTCCCCTCATAGTGAAGCCAACTAGAGCACTATCCAAAGCCTTCTTGAGGTTGGTGTAGTCTTTCGGTTTGTGCTCCCTACCCGAGTCCAAATATGTGACTAGGGAATAAGCCGGGCAAAGAACGAGCAGGACGCAATACTTGTCTCTGGGCAAAACAACAATTTAGACAGAGTGTTAGAAAAACAATGATACAAAACTAATTTAGACAGAGTAGAGAATGACTACTTACTCAGGATAGTAGGGCAAGAGAATGTAATCCTTCCACTTATTCTCCACCATGATTTCTTCGAGGTGTTTTGACATAAATTGCCAACCTTGATGGCTTCTGAAGTTGGTCTCGATCATGTAGTAGGGGTCCACTATTGCGACGCCCCCGATCTTCTCTTTTTGGACTTGGTGGGCCATACTGAGACAGAATAAGCGGACTAAGTGAGGATGGAGCCGCCTCAAGTTAAACATCTTGAAGATGTCATCAAACCGTAGGAACAGCAAATCAGCCGGCTCTTGTATGCAAAAGCCATCAACTCCCTCTGGCACCTTGGCAGTGAAAAGCGGGTGTGGGTGTGTTGGATCTTTCATTTTAAGAAGATCCAGCTCTCGTGTCAGAACACGCTCATGCAGCATCTGCATATCCCCACTCATGAGGCTGAGCACATCACGCGGTACCATCGGTAGGCCCGCAATATGTATTTGCTGCATAACATCTTTGCTGGGTCCTGGCCCGTCCTTAAACCGGATCGGTTTCGGAGGCATGGGAGGCTGGCTGCTCGAGCCATGGCCGGCACCCTGCTGCGGCTTTGGAGGCATAGCGGGTTGGCTGCCGGATGCATAGTCGCTCTTCCTAGTTCTTTTCCGCGCCTTCTTAGGCTTTGAAGGGATGCTTCCTCCGGCCGCTAGCGCTTCACGACAGGTTCCAAGTAGTGTGTTGGGGCTCAGGATAGCTTGTGATGCTTCTTTTTGCGTGAAGTCGTCGGCTGGAGGCATCTCTTGAGAATCGAACAGACGCTTCGTGCACGCAGCTTTATCTGGTTGACTGGGCTCGTGAGTGTGCGGAGCACTTGACGGTTCATCAAGAGAAGCCATGAATCCTCCGTCTTCGCAGCGGTCATCATCGATGTAGCAGTCATCGAAGATGTCATCTTCCCGTGCCGCAGGCTCTTTCAGTTGTGGTGGTGCTGGTGCGCTGGCCTTGACAGGGTTTTGCCCCAACCCGACTTCCGGTGTTGTGTGTGGAGTGTCCGGGCTAATACGGATCTGGGTTTTCGGCCACATCATGGGCCAGGGGATGCATTCACGGAGGAGCAGGTGGTCCTCGGCTCCCACGGGTTGAATAGGAGGATCCACCTCATCGCAGCCCGCAAACACCCTAATTAGTGAGACCTTGAAGAAGCCATCTGGTATCGGCCTGTTGTGGTGCATGCGATTTTTGGGCGCAACGATGGTAGCCCTAGCAACATCCTTCAACTCTCCATTCACATGGTGTAGGAGAGTGCATCTAGTGTCGCCCTGCGAAGAACATGCATGTACGGCGTTAGATATGCAAGGCAAAGGAAAAATGGATGAAGTAATATGCGCTGAGCCTACGACGCTTATATACCATGAGGGCGTCAAGCTCGGCCATTGTCGAGACACCGCCGACAGCTTGAGACAAGGAGTCGGAGTGGGCACCGCTTGGCGCGGTGCCGGCCGGCGAATTCTCCGGAGCAGGCGACGACGTGGTGAGGACCGGTGGAGTATCCTGGACAGGTGGAGGTGGTGGTGCGGTGTTGGCGGATGAAGCCGCCGACAAGGTGTTGTCCGCCGTGTTGCCTCCAAAGTTGGGCACTGGACACGGCCCTTGTCGACCTCCGTCGATCCAATCCGTTACCGAGGTCACGACGGAAGGAAGGAAACCGGCTAGCGCCTTGGCCACTAGTTCGTTGACTATATCCTCCTGCTTGCGCTTCTTCCTCTCCTTTCGTGTGTCCTTGTCCTCGGCATAATAGTCACACCATAGGACCTTGCCATGGCCGACAACACGGCCACCTGACAGTGGCTTGTCCAGATCCCGCCCCTTGACCTTGTTCAACGCCGCGTTGAATGGAGTGTCCCACACGGGCTTCGTCGAACTCTGGGAGGAGCTTTCTTCCGTGGCTCTAGACTTTTCCACTTCCTCCAGAGCCTTTTGGAACTTCACGACTGCGGGATCCGTCGTAAGTTCCTTGGTAACCGGGTCCTCCGTGAACCGAGCCCTGACAAAGTTTCTATTCTGCTTGTGTTTAATTTTGGCGAAGGGGTTCTCTATGCCCTTTTCTGCCCACTCAGCGTCCTGCTTCTCCCATTTGGGCTCTGCCGCGAAATAACCACCACTTCTGAGATGGTGGTGACCTACATTCTTCGAGTTCATCCACCTCCCCCATTCACTCATTTTCTTGGATACAGGTAGTCCGAGCCTGCCCCGGAAAATCCTAAGGTCTTCTTCGTTGACCCGCTCCTTGTTCCAGATCTCCTCGGGACTTTTATCGTCTTCGATCAATTTTTTGACCCTAGTTCTCCAACTGGCCAAGGCCTTGCTCATCTTCGTGAGGGCAAAGTTGTTGACGGCATTGAGTTTTTTCATATCATGGTTACCGTCTTCATCATCCCTGTAGGCCGGCGGGAACTCATACCGTTCATGCAGCCTCTTGATGAGGCGGAGGCGCAAACCCTCTTTACTAGCATCCCTTATGTTATCCTCATAGACCGGGACGACATCTCGAAGGATGCATGCCACTTGGAGTCCATACCCTCCGGCGACCCCTGTAGGCTCTAGAGGCGCCCCACCGGGGGACACTTCGGTGATCGCTTGCCTCAAGGCCCGGACCTTGTTCTTGCTCCTCTCTTTCCTAGCCTTTTTGGCTTGGCTACCATCTGTGCGTTCTCCGCCATCCGTGGTCTCGTTGCCATCCCCGGCGCCACTAGTGGTGGTCTCGTCATGGTCATCCTCGGCAACATGAGCGTCCTGGGCAACATCCCCTGTCGGCTCATTGTAGAAGCTCCAGAAGTCCGCGTTGTTCTCTCTCGCTAGTTCTTCCACGCTTAACTTCCGAGAAGCTCCGGCCTCATCGTTGTTAGCCATGTGTTCTGCGTTTGATAACAAAATGGAACGTGTTAGTTAAAAGAAACAAAAAATATATGCCGATGTCGAATCATTTCCGTTCCGGCAAATTTCCGTCGGCACTCCTAGTGCCAAAAATTAGCAAAGGTCATGCCGAATTTTTCACGGAAAAATTCGGCATGACCTTTGCTAATTTTTGGCCATAGGAGTGTCGGAAATTTGCCGAAACGGAAATGAATCGACATTTCGGCAAAACATCGGCACTCATATAAAATCCCTGCAAATTTACAACAATAAAAACTGGCACACAACTCTGTCGGCACAGTGGAAACCAGGGTACCACGGGCCGGCCTGCCAGGGCCCACAAGTTTTCTTCGGATGATTTTCGCTAAGGACCAGGCTCTCCAAGCCTGGCGAGCTTCGCGAGGATTTTCCCCTCGCGAAAGGTTTTTCTCCTCGCCAAGGATTCTCTCCCTTGGCGAGGGATCGCTCCTCGACAAGGCGTCTCCGACGCCGCCCGCAATCCTGCTAAGGACCAAGCTGAAGGGCTCGGCGAGGCTTTTCGCCTCGCGAAGCGCCTTCCTCGTGAAGCCATCTCTGCCCCCGCGGCAGAGCGCACATGGGCTCTGCGCCATGTGCAGAGTGACGCGCGTGCCTACGCGTGATGACGACGACGCCGCAGTTGCCGTTTCCATGTATAAAGCAGTCAACAAAGCGGAGCCAAGCAAAGCGGACAACGAGTATTGCCTCTTTGGTGACAAGGGGACAGTCTGCAGCTACGCTCCAAAGACGACGTCACCAGTGGGTCACCTCCCACCTCGGCAAGCGCCAGCCCGCTGTCCAGCTGGTCGGTGCCCCTTTTCAGCTTTGGTGACGCCGTTCCCCTGCCGTGGACCGCGTCCACGAGCCTTACCTTTATGGTAGACTTCACCTTTACGGTGCACCGTGCCTCCTCCTTCGTCGCCATGTGGTAACCCTTCCCGCCCAAATGTTTGGGCAGAAGAGGTCCAGGACGCCTATAAAAGGAGGGAGAGCACGCCCAAGCAAAGGGTTCGACTCTTGACTAGGTTCAGTTTTTGAAGTCTAGGAGCCTACCCAAAAACCCTAGATCTGAAGACTAGCAAGTAGCCATTGTTAGCCACCTCGAGCTCGACAAGCTCTCCTTGTACTGTGGACTCTCCAAGCAGTGCAATACACCAAACAGGACGTAGGGGTTTTACCTCCACAAGAGGGCCCTGAACCTGGGTAAGACCGAGTGTTCTCTTTCTGCAGTGCTGTCCCGCAGCGAATCCGACGAGCACCGTCGCTGGAGCACGTTGAGGGTTGTTTGATTCCGTGTTCAGCCCCTTGCTCGATCCTTCTCGAGACACCCCCAGTTCCTGGGACAGTTCTCCGACATTTGGCGTGCCAGGTAGGGGGCTGAGGCGCGTCTTCATCCTCGACACAGCCATGGCCGGTTCTCGTGCCGAACGTCTCGCTCGCCGGACGGCTAGCGCCGCCACCGCTCCCGCAGGCCGCCCGCGTGGCCGCCCGCATGGGAGCTCTGCTCCGGAGCGCCGCGTCAACCCCGAGCCCCGCGTCGAGCACCCGGACGACGACGACATCGACCACGCTGAGGACGACCTCGGCGAAGAGGAGGCCTCCTCCCTGCCCCCGTCGCGGGACCGTGCTGCCTCCTCGCTGGGCCGCCCTGCGCCCAGCCCGGCGACTGCGCTTCTCATGGCGCAGGAGCTGCTGCAGTACCGCCCCACGCCGGCGGCTCAGGAGGCCTAGCTCAACCGCGTTGCCGAGCTCATCGGCGCCGCTCGCGCCGCGGCACCCGCGCCGTCTCGTTCCTTGGTTCCTTCTGCACTCGTGGGGGACGTGGCGCACGGCGCACCTCCCGCGCCTCCTCATCAGCCCGCGCCCGCTCCAGCTCCACCGGTTCCACCGCAACCTGCTCCAGCGGGGGCTCCTCCTCGCGACGGCCGCGCTGCATCGCACGCGTCGTTGCCGCATGACTGCCAGATCGTGCAGCGAGCCCCTGAGGACGCACGCGTGAGCATCGAGCGCGGGCAGGAACGCCGCAACCGCGCTGTCCAGGACGTCGCCACCGCCGGGCGCCACCTCCGTGCCACCCTCGCCAACGGCACGGTCACCTACGGCACGACGGCCGCGTTCACTCGCAGCCTCCGTCGCGTCGTCTGGCCGGTCAAGTTCAGGCCGGACCTCCCTCCGCGCTACGATGGCAAGAACAACCCCCTGGAGTTCCTGCAGCTCTACTCTCTGGCCATCCAGGCCACCGGGGGCGACGACAAGGTCATGGCGAACTGGTTCCCCATGGCCCTCAAGGACTCTGCGTCCTCATGGCTCACCAACCTCCCCGCCGAGTCCATCAACACCTGGGAGGAGCTCTGCCGGTGCTTCGTCGCCAACTTCAAGGGCACGTACGAGCGCGGCCTCACCTACAACGACCTCCGCGCCGTGCGTCAGAAGCCCGGCGAGACCCTCCGCAAGTACATCCAGCGCTTCAGCCAAGTGCGCAACAAGATCCCCAACGCCACCGACGCACAGGTCATTTCGGCCTTCCAGGCTGGGGTCACAGATGTGCGGATGCTCGAGAAGCTTGGCATCCACGACAACATCACCACCGTCGTCAAGCTTTTCGACTTGGCGGACAAGTGCGCCAAGGCTGAAGAGGGCCGCTTGTTCGTCAAGAACGAGCCAGGGGACCCCACCGAGGGGTCCAAGAAGAAGAAATCCTCCGAGAAGCGCAAGACTACTGCGGTCCTCGCGGCAGAGCCCGACGCCAAGCAGTCTCGCCAAGCTGCCACTTCAGCCGCAGGACCTGAGAAGAAGGATGATCGTCCCTTCTGCATCTACCACAACAGGCACTCTCACGCCACCGAGGACTGCTTCGACATCAAGAGGCTTCGCGAGGCTCGCGAGGCTCGCGAGGCAAACGGAGGCCGCGGCGGAGGCCGCGCGGCGGGGGGCGACGCTGGAACAACAACTATAACGACAACTACCAGCAGAACCCTCAGGCCAACGCTGCCCAGTCCGCGGACGACAACCTGCCTGCCGAGGCTAACGAGGGCTACCAGGTGCCTCGTGGAGTCGCTTGCATCCTCGGCGGGGCTCAGGCCCCTCGCTCCAACCACCACTTCAAGCAACTCGCTCGCGAGGTCGCAGCAGCCCTTCCTGGAGTCGAGGCCTCCAGGCCCCTCAAGTGGTCCCAGTGCCCCATTACATTCGATTCCGGCGACCACCCCAAGTCCACTTCTACCGTTGGCACCATCCCGTTGGTCTGCACCCCCACCATCAACAACATCGCCGTCTCTAAGACGCCCATTGATGGGGGTGCTGGCCTCAACGTCATCTCCGTCGAGACATTCGAGAAGCTGCAGGTGCCCTACGAGCGGCTCATGCCTACCAGGCCCTTCTCGGGAGTGACAGAGGGTCTCACCACCCCTTTGGGGCAGGTGAGGCTCGCCGTCACTTTCGGCACCCAGGCCAACTACCGCACCGAGCTGATCGACTTCGACGTCGCGCACATCGGCCTGCCCTACAACGCCATACTCGGCTACCCCGCCCTCGCCAAATTCATGGCGGTGACCCACCACGCCTACAACCTCGTCAAGCTCCCTGGCTCGGGTGGCACCATTGTCATCCGCGGCGTGGTCTCGGACGCCCTGTACGCTGCGCAAGCGGCCTACAAGGCTGCCGCGGTGGCGTCACCCGCTGACGAGGACGAGGAACCCCTCCCGAGGCCCCCCGCAAAGAAGAAGCAGCTTTTCTCTCAGGAGAAGGCCGCGACAAAGCAAGTGTCTCTGGAGGCAAGCGGCTCGGGGGCTTGCGTCACCATCGGCGCCAACCTGCCTCCCAAATAGGAAAGCGCGCTCGTCGCCTTCCTCGGGGCAAACTCTGACATGTTCGCCTGGACACCGTCAGATATGTCCGGAGTACCGAGGGAGGTGATCGAGCACCACTTAGCCGTGTGTCCAAACGCACGCCCCGTCAAGCAAAAAGCGTGGCGCCAAGCGCCAGAGAAGCAAGACTTCATCGTCAAGGAAGTAGACAAGCTTTAGAAGGCCAGCATCATCAAGGAAGTGGTCCACCCCACTTGGCTCGCCAACGGTGTGGTCGTCCCCAAGCACACCGGAGGGAGCCGCCTCTGCATCGACTTCACCGACCTCAACAAGGCCTGCCCCAAGGACCCCTATCCCCTCCCGAGGATCGACCAGATCGTAGACTCCACCGCCGGCTGCGCACTCCTCTGTTTTCTGGATGCCTTCTCTGGTTATCATCAGATCAAGATGGCGAAGGAGGACGAGGAGAAGACAGCATTTCTCACCCCTTGCGGTGTGTTTTGCTACGTCTGCATGCCCTTCGGTCTGAAGAACGCTGGCGCCACTTTCCAGCGCCTCATGAGGATCGCCTTGGGAGCTCAAATGGGGAGGAATGCAGAGGCCTACGTCGACGACATCGTCGTCAAGACCCGCGAGAAGGACACGCTTATCCAGGACCTCGAGGAGACCTTTGCCAACCTGCGCAAGGTCAACATCAAGCTGAACCCCGCCAAGTGCGTCTTCGGGGTCCCTTCAGGCAAGCTCCTCGGGTTCCTGGTATCCCACCGCGGCATTGAGGCCAACCCCGACAAGATCAAGGCCATAGAGCAGATGCAGCCCCCTCGTCGCCTCAAGGACATGCAACGCTTAGCGGGATGCATGGCCAGCCTTGGCCGTTTCATCTCCAAGTTCGGCGAGAGGGCGCTGCCATTTTTCAAGATCATGAAGAGGTCCGGTCCTTTCAAGTGGACCCCCGAAGCAGCAAAGGCCTTTGAAGACCTGAAGAAATATCTGGCGAGCCCACCCATCATGGTTGCCCCACGCCCTCGCGAGCCTCTGAAGCTGTACCTTGCAGCCACTCCTCAGACGGCAAGCGCGGTCTTGGTGGCTGAAAGAGAAGAGCCAGTCCTCGATAAGCAGAACTCCGCCTCGCCAAGCCCAGAACCCCCCGACAAGGAAGCAGCCTCGCCAAGCCTCCAGCCCCAAGAAAACCTTGCCAAGGACTCCACCGAGCCTGGGGAGGAGCCAGCCGCTGCCTCACCAACGACTGCCCTCGTAGAGCACCCCGTGTACTTCGTCAGCACAGTGCTGCGGGATGCTCGCGAGCGCTACCCCATGCAGCAAAAGCTCCTTTTCTCGCTCCTCATCGCCTCCAGGAAGCTGCGCCACTACTTCCAGGGTCACCCCATCAAGGTGGTCACCTCATATCCCCTGGAGCAGGTCCTGCGCAACCCGAACGCGACAGATCGCGTCGCAGGCTGGGGCATTGAGCTACAACCTTTCGAGCTGGAGTTTGACACCACCAGGGTCATCAAGGGCAGAGTGCTGGCTGATTTCATGGCCGAATGGACGGACACGCGCAAAGAAGAAGAGCTTCCAGAGGAGGAGGCTACAGCCTCAGGAGGAACGACACCAAGCCACTGGACCATGCACTTCGACGGCGCCTTTGCGGCCAGGAGTGCAGGGGCTGGCGCCGTCCTCACCTCACCGACAGGCGACAAGCTCTACTACGCCGTCCAACTATGCTTCAAGGACAACGACAAGGTCTCCAACAACATCGCCGAGTATGAAGGCCTCCTCGCCGGGCTCAGAGCCGCCATCGCCCTCGCATCAAGTACATCCTCATCAAGGGCGACTCCCAGCTCCTCGTCAACTTCTCCAACAAAAGCTACACGCCTAAGGACACCTACATGGTGGCCTACCTTGAAGAGGTACGCAAGCTGGAGAAGCACTTCAGGGGAATGGAGCTCAAGCACATCCCGCGGGCAGAAAACCAAGAGGCAGATGAAATTGCTCGCGAGCAGCAAGAAGAGAAGCCCAGAAGCCTGGAGTATTCGAGGAGAGGCTCACCAAGGCCTCGGTCAAGCAACCTGTGGTCAACATCAGCATCGACGAGGAGCTCCCACCTGCCCCACCAAGCGGAGCACCAAATTGTGGGTTGCCCTCGGGCGATCGCTTGCTGCTGACTCTGGTACGACAAGACACTGGTTGGATCGACGAGATCAAGAACTACCTGCAGAACCAAGCCCTTCCCGAGGATGATGCAGAGGCCGAGAGAATTGCTCGCCAGGCCAAGTCCTATTGCCTCCACGACGGAGACCTGTACCGCAAGCGACCCAATGGGGTTGCGCTGCGGTGTGTCCCTGCCGAGGAAGGCCGGCAGCTCATCAACGACATACACAGCGGCGAGTGCGGCCACCACTCTTCCTCGCGCACCATTGCAGGCAAGGTCTTCCGGAGTGGCTTCTACTGGCCCTCAGTGCTTCAAGATGCTGCCGAAATCGTCCAGTCCTGCGACGCATGCCAATTCCACGCCAAGCAAATCCACCAGCCCGCGCAAGGACTCCAGACGATCCCGCTCTCCTGGCCGTTCGCGGTCTGGGGGCTGGACCTGCTGGGACCCTTCCCGCGAGCGCTCGGGGGCTACCGCTACCTCTACGTCGCCATCGACAAATTCACCAAGTGGCCTGAGGTGGAGCCCGTGCGCACCATTCCGGCGAAGTCGGCGGTAAAATTCATGAGGAGCCTGGTCTGCCGCTTCGGCGTGCCCAATCGCATCATCACCGACAACGGCTCACAATTCATCAGTGGCGCCTTCAAGTCCTACTGCGGCAGCATCGGCGCCCAAATCTGCTACGCCTCGGTGGCGCATCCACGAAGCAACGGGCAGGCCGAACGAGCCAACGCCGAGGTGCTCAAGGGCCTCAAGACGAGAAGCTTCAACCGCCTCAAGGCCAGCGGCAAGCATTGGATCGATGAGCTCCCCTCGGTGCTCTGGTCCATCCGCACCACGCCAACAAAGCCAACTGGTGAGACGCCGTTCTCCCTCGTCTATGGCGCTGAAGCCGTCCTCCCCAGCGAGATCACTCATGGCTCTCCACGAGTCTTGGCCTTCAAGGAGGCTGAGGTGGACGAACTCCGCAACGACGACCTGCTGCTGCTTGAAGGGCTCCGCCGCAATGCGGCCCTGAGAGCGGCAAGGTACCAGCAAGACCTCCGTCGCTACCACAGCCGCCACATCCGGCCGCGCACTCTCGAAGCAGGAGACCTTGTCCTGAGGAGAATCCTCTCCAGGGCAGGCCTCCACAAGCTCTCGCCGATGTGGGAAGGCCCCTACAGAGTCGTGCACATCGCCAGGCCTGGCTCTGCGCGGCTCGAGACGGAGGACGGCGTTCCTGTCGCCAACCCCTGGAACATCCAGCACCTGCGCAAGTTCTACCCCTGATCGCCACCGGCGAGCAACTTTTTGCATCAAGGAAGAACCACGCGCCGTCATCCTCCACGAGGAAAAAACTTCGGGCTCCCCTCTCTACTATACGTTGCCGCGGGCCGTTCGAGAAGACTCCCAAGCCACCAAGCCTCGGCATGGTAACCTCTTCAGGCACCAAGTCTTGGCGAGGTGGATCCCCATGCCGGTCATGGTGGAACGCAGGCTAAAAGCCACCCCCGCATAGGGGCCCCCTGAGCTCTCTCTACATGCGTCTGCCTCGGGCACGCCTCTCGAGAGTCTCAGCCACAGAATGTGGACCCCATGCCAAGAGCATGGCGGATTTTTTGTGCTTCTGGCCACGCCAGTGTAATGAACCTATATTTCAGGTCAATTTGAACTCTTGCGCATCGCGCCAGCATATTTGGCGGCTTCGGCAAAGCTGTTATTACTATTTATTCTCGCTCGTATGATCCCTCCTGTGTATCTCACGAGCGGGGGCTAGCAGGGTGCCATGCCACGGGAGCATCCCGGCAGCGCCTCAAACCCAAGGGATCCGAGCTCTGAACTTGCGGGTCAGCTCTCATGCATGTCAACTCCTAAGGAGCTCTGAACTCATGGGTCAGCTCCCGCGCACGTCAACTCACCAAGGATCACCAAAAACCTTGGTGCCTGTTCTCCTCGCGAGACACACATGAAGGAACCTACGAGCACAAGTTATCTAACTATCTATTGCTTGTGGGTATGCCTGTCTGTCCAAGTGCAGGAAACAGGCATCGGGCACCCTCTCCAAGGCAATAACGCCTCGCCAGGGAACCAACACCCTCTCCAAGGCAAAACGCCTCGTCAAGCTAAGTACAAACACTCGGTTGGATTTCCTCTTGCTGGTTTTTGCCCCTCGAGTCTCTTTTCTCTCTCCTACGCCTCATGGGCTGCTTGCACGTCAAAGGGGAGCCCCAAGCATCGCGCTTCGAGGAGCTCCTACTTCTTGAGGCCTCACGCACCCCCCGGCCCTGTGGAGCCCTGACTCTCACATACCGAAGCGGCGGTGGTGTAGCGCTAAGAGAGGGACCTAAGACGTAGAGCGAAAAAGACATGAAGGGAAAAGACAAAAGCCACCCGAGGGACGTTCACAAGCACGTTCCAAAGCTTAAAGCAAGTCTTTACAAAAGTTATTACAACCAAAATACCACGATAATGTGCCCCATGCACGACCAGCTACAGGAAGTTCAGGCCGTCGCGCCTCCTGAGGTGCCCGCTCCGTCCGCGGCAGCTCCCGCCTCCAGGGCGCCTTCCTCGCCATCGCCTTCGTCCTCGTCGACCAAGACCTGGTCGTACTTCTTGGCGAGCACCTCAGCGGCCTCCCCCGCCTTGCTGCGGATCTCGACCGGCTCCATCACGGCCTCGAGGTTGAACGAGGGCCAGAGCTTCAGAAGGTTGCTGAAGACGCGGCTGGTGGCAAGGACGAGGAGATCGCGACTCTCCGCCACAACGCGCTCGTCGAAGCGTTTCGCGACCTTTTCAATCTCCCCGAGGAATTGCCCGAAGAATTGCGTGTGTGCTGCCTCGTCGTCGATCCCTCCGGAGGGAAGGTGGGGGACCTCAATCCTCAGGTCATCCCCGATGGCGTTCGCGCGGCGAACCAACTCGTGGAGCATGAGCTGGCGCTGGCGCGTCATGGCCCGGCTGTGCCGCACGGAGTCTTGTGCTTGCCCTGCGCGGCCCGCGGCCGGCCCTACCTGCTGCTGGAGGTCGCTCAGGTCCGCCTTCAAGGCGGCGATCTCCTTCTCCGCGCGAGTCAGCGCCTCCTTGGCGCGCTGGAGGCGAGAGGTCAACTCCCTCTCCGACTTCTCGAGCCCTTCGATCTTGTGCAGGAACTCGGTGCGCTTGGCTGTGAAGCGCTCCTCCTGCATCGTGGCCTTGGCGTCGTAGTCGTTGGCGAGGCTCTCGCGGATGCGCTCAACCCTGGCGTCGGCCTCATCCTGGATCCGCTTCTGCTTTACCGCAAGGTCGGCGTTGGCCTTGTCGTGGCGCTCCTTGCGGGTGGCCTCGCTCCTGGCCACCGAATTCTCGCGCTCTTGCAGTTGCCCCTCGCGGATGGCCTGGGCCGCCTCGAGCAGTTGGATTTGCTCCTCGCGCTGATGCAGCTCGTTCTCCTGGAGGGAGAGCTCTTCCTCGCGCCGTTTCAGCTCAGTCTCGCGAGGCGCTAGCTGCCCCTCGCGGGCATCCAGTTGCTCGCGCAACTCCTTCAAGCTGGTCCTCGTGGCCTCGGACTCGTTGGCGAACTTCTCCTCTGCGGCCGCCAGCTCCTGGTGCTTGGCGGTGGTCTCCGTCTCCAGCGCCTCCCGGCGGCGTCCAGCTGGCCCATGACCTCAGCCGCCTCCCGCTTGACGCTGTCTCGGGTCTCCTTCGCGAAGCGCATCGCTTCTTCGCGCGCCGCCCTTGCCGCCGCGTCCTGCCGGCGACACATTTCCACCCGCTCGTGGAGAAGGGCCCAGGCGTCGGCAAGCCTCGCCCGCTCCTTCTCCCTGGCGAGATCTTCCTTGGCGAGCTGCGCCGCCAGCTCGTCAAGCGCCTGCCGCGATTGGCGGAAGACAACGTCGCGGCGAACCGCGCGAGGGCGCGGATCACCCAGCGCCAGGGCTCATGCGTCGTTGTGGGGCGCAGAGGCCTCGACGCTCGTCGAGGCGCCCAGGGCACCTTGCCCCGAGCTTGTAGCGGCCCCTGTCGCGGCTTGGGGGCTCGTGGGGGCGCCCTCCTCGCCGCCCGCGTCGAGGGCCCTCAGGGGGCTGGGCGTCCTCTCGCCCCCGGCCCCGCCGCTTGGGAGCTCCAGAGGCACCACCACCTCTTGCTCTTCAGGGGCGCTCCCCGCCCCTTCAACGGTGGACGCGCCCGCCGCGGCCTCGGGCGCGTCCGCCCCTCTTGTTGGAGCCTCCTCCGTTTCTGGGGCGGCTCCAGGACGATCTCCTCGTCAACCGCTTCCTCTTCCTCGCGGTGCTCGGCCGCAGGAGGAGTAGCAGCCCGAGTTGGCGGAGGCGTCGCCAGCTCAATCACCTCCTCCTCGCGGTGTTCAACCACGGGGGGAGAAGCTCCCCTAGATGGAAACGTCGTCGCCTCCTCGACCACCACCACCTCCGCGCGGTGCTCACCCGCGGGAGGGACTGTCTCCTGCTGCGACTCCACAGCCGCTTGCTGTGGCTCGTCAGTCGCCAGCCTCGGCTCGTCAGCCGATTGTCGTGGCTCGTCAGCCGCTTGCCGCGGCTCGACGGCCGCCTGCGGCGGCTCGTCGGCCACAGGCGCCTCCTCGGCGGCGCTGGCGACCTCCCCAAGCTTGCGGAGACGCCGTTTCCTCGGCGCCGCGGGTACACTGAAGAAACACAAGCAAAGCATAGACCCCTCAGGAGGAGTTTCTCTGAAGCAAATGCTGAAAGAAGAAAGGACCAAACTTACTCGTCGGCCGCTCTCCACACCCTTTTCTTCCCCCTGGGCGGCTGGAGGGCGCTCGCTCCGGCCTCTTCGGGAGGCGCCGCTGCCTCCTTGGGAGGAGCATCCCTTGAGGCGGCCCCGGCGTCCTTGTCGTGGAGGGCCTTGGTGCGGGGCTCGTGACGCCCTCTCCTGCTGCTGCCCTCCTCCGTAGGGCGATGGGAACGGACCACGCGGAAGGCGCCCTCGTCGCCGCTAGAGGAAATCTCCTGGAGGTCCGCGCCGGGCGGCACGTTCCTTGAGCCTGCATCCTCGCCAGAGGGGTTGGCACCTCGGGAAGCTTCCTCCTCGCCAGAGGGGTTGGCGCCTCGGGAAGCCTCATCCTCGCCGGACTCTTCATCCTCGTCCGGCTCCAGCGCGTCGCCCGCCTGTTCCTGCTCCGCCGCCCACGGGTTGCGACGGGACCCGACGAGCCTCGCGGGTCTGATGCCCCACTCGTCAAAGAGGGGTAGGAGCCTACGGGCCTCGCGCACGCTCTCATCCACATAGACGAACAGCGGCAAGGCGTCGTCGTTGCTTGGGGGTGAAATAGACGTCGTGGCAAAGAGGGCCCTCATGATCTGCTTCAGCTCTTCCGGGAGAGATCATCGGGGCTGAGGCGCATCCTATCATCCGGGCCTGAATAGGTCCACATCGGCGCCGAATGCCATTGAAGGGGAGCAATGCGGCGTGCAACAAAATCATTCGCCACCATCCGGCCGGTGAGCCCGGCCTCGCGGAGCACCAGAATACGCTCATATACCGCCATGAGCTTAGGGCCCTCGAAGTCACCGCTCGCCCAACGCGCCCACTTCCTCGGCGGCGCCACGGGTGCCTCCAGGTTGCGGTTCGACGACTTGGTGCGAACAAAGAGCCACTTCTCGCGGAACTTCTCCACCTTCTTCGTCACCTCGGTGATGGCATTCTCACCCTGCCACGCGATGGGAATGTATTCCTCACTTCTGGCGGCGGCGATGCGGAAGGAGACGCATCCAAGCCGCTCGTTCGACTTGGTGCTCCGGAGGGAGTAGAAGCTGCGGAAGAGGGCCACCGAGGGGTGGACACCGACGTATGCCTCGCAGAGGTAGGCAAAGATGGCGAGAATGAGCACGGAGTTGGGGTGGAGGTGAAGAAGTTGGATCCGGTACGCTTCGAGGATCGCCAGGAGGAAGCTGGAGAAGGGGGGAACGAGGCCGGCGTAGAGTGTGTGAAAGAAGACGGGGTAGTACCCCAGGCCGACATTGCTGCTGCCGGGCGCTATGCTGGTAGCGCCGAGCTCGTGGGTGTTGGCGGCCACCAGGTGCCGCGCCCTGGAAACCGCTGCCGCGCCGACGAGGGACTCCGGCATCGTCCCCTGGGGCGCGGCGCCCCGCACCGCCGCCGCAGACGTGCCGGTCTGCATCGCGGCCTTGCCCTTCTGGCCGTCGGTTGCCCTTTTGGGAGCCATGGCCGCCGGAAGAAAAACTCGAAGACGAAGACCTCGGAAGCGGCGAGCTCTGGGAGGAAGAAGAGGTTTTTGGAGAAGAGGGCGGCGGAGTAATGGGAGAAGTGACGGGCGCTGCCTGCGCACCCAGGCTTTATTGACCAGCACCCGAGTCGTGGCGGGCCCCGCCACGTCGCCCGTTGGAGCCGAGGAGGTCGTGGCCGCGGGTGCAACCGCTGCGTGCCACGTGTCGTGGCCCTGTCAGGCGTCTTTTGGCCCCTCGACGCTTCGCCTTCGTCATGGGCCTCGGCGTGCCCGTCGCGGGCCCGGGGGCTACTGTCGGCACAGTGGAAACCAGGGTACCACGGGCCGGCCTGCCAGGGCCCACAAGTTTTCTTTGGATGATTTTCGCTAAGGACCAGGCTCTCCAAGCCTGGCGAGCTTCGCGAGGATTTTCCCCTCGCGAAGGTTTTTCTCCTCGCCAAGGATTCTCTCCCTTGGCGAGGGATCGCTCCTCGACAAGGCGTCTCCGACGCCGCCCGCAGTCTGCTAAGGACCAAGCTGAAGGGCTCGGCGAGGCTTTTCGCCTCGCGAAGCGCCTTCCTCGTGAAGCCATCTCTGCCCCCGCGGCAGAGCGCACATGGGCTCTGCGCCATGTGTAGAGTGACGCGCGTGCCTACGCGCGATGACGACGACGCCGCAGTTGCCGTTTCCATGTATAAAGCAGTCAACAAAGCGGAGCCAAGCAAAGCGGACAACGAGTATTGCCTCTTTGGTGACAAGGGACCGTCTGCAGCTACGCTCCAAGACGACGTCACCGTGGGTCACCTCCCACCTCGGCAAGCGCCAGCCCGCTGTCCAGCTGGTCGGTGCCCCTTTTCAGCTTTGGTGACGCCGTTCCCCTGCCGTGGACCGCGTCCACGAGCTTTACCTTTATGGTAGACTTCACCTTTACGGTGCACCGCGCCTCCTCCTTCGTCGCCATGTGGTAACCCTTCCGTCCCAAATGTTTGGGCAGAAGAGGTCCAGGACGCCTATAAAAGGAGGAGGAGCGCGCCCAAGCAAAGGGTTCGACTCTTGACTAGGTTCGGTTTTGGAGTCTAGGAGCCTACCCAAAAACCCTAGATCTGAAGACTAGCAAGTAGCCATTGTTAGCCACCTCGAGCTCGACAAGCTCTCCTTGTACTGTGGACTCTCCAAGCAGTGCAATACACCAAAGCAGGACGTAGGGGTTTTACCTCCACAAGAGGGCCCTGAACCTGGGTAAGACCGAGTGTTCTCTTTCTGCAGTGCTGTCCCGCAGCGAGTCCGACGAGCACCGTCGCCGGAGCACGTTGAGGGTTGTTTGATTCCGTGTTCAGCGCCTTACTCGATCCTTCTCGAGACACCCCTAGTTCCTGGGACAGTTCTCCGACAAACTCCGGCAAGATACAACATTCATCACACATATAAACATATATTCATCACAGACGAACCGGCACACAACTCCGGCAATATAGAAACATTCATCACACATATAAACCGGCACACAACTCCGGCAGTATAACATTGAAAAAAAAACCGGCACACAACTCCGGATTCCATCACATGCATCCTACCTTGCTTCAACTTAACCAGCAGCAAGCAAATGTAGCACCCCTACCAGCAGCAAGCAACACCACCACCACAACCTGCAAGCAACATCAAAAACACAATTAGAGGAGCAACCTGGCAGCAGCAGTTTCAAATTTTTTGGTGAACCAAACAAGCTCTGAAAATTCTGAAATTTTTACAAGAGCAATGTATAACTATTGTTGACATACTGTAAAAATTTCAGCTAAATAAGAGTTGATTTGAGTTTTTCAAAAATTGTAGAGCATTTCAGCCAGAATTTTGCCAAAAATTCAAATTTCATTTTCCATTTCAGTTTTTCCTAAACTCCAATCATTACCCTAACCCTAACCCTAACAGCAAGCAGAAGCAATAACACTAACCCTAATTTCATTTTGCATTTCATTTTGCTACACTAACACTAACCCTAAATTCGAAATTTTCTAATACTAACATATTAAAAGCAACATTCACAAGAGCATCCAGTTGACACCATACAAGAGAGACATATTGCAATGTATACTTCCAAGTGAATTTGTTCTAGGTTCTGGCATTGGTAGACCTAACAGCTAGGCATGCTAAAAGTTCTAGGAACCTAACTACTATCCATATATGACATGTATGACCAGGATCTAGCAATTGCAACACATGGGCTACATGATTTTCTGCCATTTCTTATTAAGGTGTGATTTGTCATCTATCTACTTTAGATGTGCCCCTACTGCTAAGTTGAAACAATATGAAATGGTAACCACTTGTAATATGAAATGGTAACCATCAGATCAATATGGCAGAGGAACATCAATATGAAAAAATTAAAAAAAATGTGGCAGATCATCAGATCATCTGTGGTCTAAATCTACCGATTGTTGCATCAACTAGTGGGAAACCCTAGCTAAATCGACTATAATTAGGAGGAGGAGGAGGAGGAGGGACGGGGTCACCTTGATCCGGCGAGGAGCAGCGGCCACCGGCAGAGCAGCGGCCACGGCCAGGAGGGGAGACGGCGACGGGGCGGGGGCGGTGCTTCGTGGAGGCGGTGCTCGGGGTGGTGCACGGCCTGGAGGAGGTGCGGGGCAGGGGCTCCGGGCCGGCGCGCTCGTGCTCGTGGGAGGTGGAGGGGGCGACGGCGACGGGGCAGCGGCGGTGCTCCACGGAGGCGAGGGGGCGACGGCGACGGGGCGGCGGCGGTGCTCCGTGGAGGCGAGGGGGCGACGGCGACGGTGAGAGACGACGGTCGACCAGTGGGAGGAGAGGATGATGCGGTGGAGGGAGTTGGGGAACGGTTCGGGCGCGCGCGAATTTTAGATCTAGGTTAACTTACCCGTGGCGCACGGCCACTCCCATGCGGCATGGGTACGTAGAATAGCCGTGGCGCAGGGTCACTAACCTGCGCCACGGGTAAGTTACCCATGGCGCAGGGTAAGTCCCTGCGCCACGGCTAAGGAGTTTTTTTATATTTTCTTTTTGCATTTAATTTTTCATTTCTTTATTTTTTCCTTTTGTGCATTTCATTTAAGACATTCATATAATATTTAATGTGATATAGTATTCCAATTTATGATTTTAAAAAATTTAATATTAAGGTAGGATTACACATATCATATTCCTATTTAATATATTAAAAATACTTAATATTTGGATTACAAATTCTAGGATACTTAATTTATAATATTAATTCCTAGGGTTACAAAATCAAGCGTCGTATTTCCACACCATCTAGCTACCGTTTCACAATCTTCTTTCCCTTCTTGGTGGCGGTTGAATAATTTAGACCCGGAACATCTCGACTTCTTCTTGCGAACGGAAGACCACCTGACTTGGGTAGTGTTGTCCTACTTCTTCTTGTGGTGTATGTTTCATCGTCGTCGTCGTCATCTTCCATCTTTGGGTCTCCGTACTGGTCAAAATCTTGCTCGTTGGCGACTCCATCCATTCTGATGATGCTCCTTCTTCCTCTTCTCACGACAACACGGCTAGGCATTGTCGGGTCGGTGATGAAGAAGCATGGTCAACTTGGCTAGCCAGTACCCACGGTTCAGTTTTCGCGATGACGCTCGTGGTAGCAGCAGACTTGGAGGCTTCGGGTATAGACATGGTGGTGAAATATCCGTCTTCTTTTTTTGGACTGACGCTCTTAGCCCATCTGACACGGAACATCGGCACCTTGTCTCCAGAGTAGTCCAGCTCCCAGATCTCCTCGATCCTTCCATAGTACCTTTCTTTGACGTCATCGGTGAAGGATTCCATCCTTTACCCCTGAGTTCTGATATTCGCTATTCCTGTCTTTTTCCTCCGTGTAGAACGTGTAACCGTTGATATCGTATGCCTGATATGTCATCAGGTTGGGCGCAGGGCCCTGTGACAAGAGGATATGAGTTTTCCTTCTGCGGAAGTCATTGACGGAGGTCTTATCTAGAAGGTGCGTTTGANCTTCGGGTATAGACATGGTGGTGAAATATCCGTCTTCTTTTTTGGACTGACGCTCTTAGCCCATCTGACACGGAACATCGGCACCTTGTCTCCAGAGTAGTCCAGCTCCCAGATCTCCTCGATCCTTCCATAGTACCTTTCTTTGACGTCACCGGTGAAGGATTCCATCGTTATCCCTGAGTTCTGATATTCGCTATTCCTGTCTTTTTCCTCCGTGTAGAACGTGTAACCGTTGATATCGTATGCCTGATAGTCATCAGGTTGGGCGCGGGGCCCTTGACAAGAGGAATATGAGTTTTCCTTCTGCGGAAGTCATTGACGGAGGATTATCTAGAAGGTGGCGTTTGAACCAACGCGTGAAGGTGGCGTTGTGCTCTTTGATTATTTCGACGTCCGTTCGATGCTGACCACGTTCACTGTACTTCTTCTCAATAAAGTTTTTGTGCTTTTCCAACCAAGGATCGACCCTTGTATGTGTTTTAGCGCTACAAAGTTTGCACTGTCAAAGTCGGCGCGTCGGCCAGAGTCATCCACTTGTAGTTCCCTCCTGCCTGTTTTGTGACCTGCTCCATCGAGCTTGCCAATGTGCTTATTTTCGGGCAGACCAACAGGGTTCTCGACATCTAGAAAATTCGTGCAGAAAGAGATGCACTCTTCGGTGAGATAGCCCTGGACGATGCTTCCATCTGGAGGTTGCCCTGTTACGAACGTATCCTTTGATGACACCATTCATCCTTTCGAATGCGCATCATGCTGTGCAGGAACATCGGCCCGAGCTGGATGATATCATCCACGACATGGATCAACAAATGCACCATAACGTCGAAGAATGCGGGAGGGAAGTAAATCTCGAGCTCATTTAGTATCACAATGATCTCTTCCTGTAACCTTACGGCTTTCTTCATGCTGATCGACTTTCGAGAGATGACGTCGAAAAAGTTGCATAGGTCCAATAGCGTTTGGCGGACGTGTGGGTCCATTATCCCTCGGAGTGCAACCGGAAGTATCTGCGTCATCAGCACGTGACAGTCATGCGACTTCATCCCGCTGAACTTTTGTTTCGCTGCGTCCAGATATCTGCTTATCTTCCCCGCGTAACCGGAAGGAAATTTCACTCCGAGAAGGCACTTGATAAACTGTTCGATCTCCTTCTGGCTTAGAGTGAAGCACGAAGGAGGGCAGTAATAGTCATTCTGTTTCGCCTTTTTGCCCTTCCGACGACCTTCTGTCTCCTCCTCCTCGGACAGATCATTATCATCGTCAGGGCGTCCTCCGTGGAGATCTTTCCTGATGCCCAATGATCTTAGGTCGTTTCTTGCTTTCGGCCCATCTTTGGTCCTCTCCGGCATGTTGAGAGGGTTGCCAAGCAGACTCTCGCACACGTTCTTCGTGATATGCATGACATCAAGGCTATGAGGTGTTTTGAGGATCTTCCAATATGGCAAGTCCCAGAAAACAGACCTTGTTTTCCATACCTTCAGCAGTGGTGGCGGAGCCTTTTGCTTCTTCCCCGGCGGAGGGGCACTCATCCCAGCTTCTCAACAGCATGTCGATTTCTTCGCCGCTCCTCTTACGTGGGGCTCTTCGGATCTCAACGGTACCATCGAACAGCTCTTTGCGGTTTTCTCCACGGGTCGTCCTGCGAAGCCACCTTCGATGTCCCGTGAACACTGTTTTTGAAGACCCGGGATCTTTCTCTAGCTGCATATATGTTGTATCGTCCATGCACCTAACGCATGCACAGTGTCCGTGTGCCAGCCCTGGCTGCGATATATCCGTAACCGAGATAGCTTGCACTGTCGTGATCAACGCGGCTCTCATAGGGAAGTAATCTTCCGCGACGGCGTCCCATGTGCTGACCCTACATTCCATATCTTCTGTAGCTCATCTCTCAAGAGCCGCAGATACAGATTGATGTCGTTTCCTGGTTGTTTCGGGCCCTTGGATTAGCATGCTCATCTGAATGTACTTCCTCTTCATGCACACCATGGGGTAGGTTGTATATCCATACAAACACGGGCCACGTGCTATGTGTGCTGCTCTGGTTGCCAAACGGATTGAGCCCATCGGTGCTCACGCCCAACCTGACGTTTCTTGGATCGTTCCCAAAGTTGGGTATTCAAAGTCTAACGCTTCCCACTGCTTAGAATCTGAAGGGTGTCTCAGCATCTTATCGTCTCTTCGTTTTCCGGCTTATTCCTTTCCGCGTGCCAGCGCATTAACTTTGCTTCCTTAGGATCTGTGAAAAGCCGCTGCAGACGAGGAATGATCGGAAGGTACCATACCACTTTCCGAGGAGCTTTCTTTTTCCCTTTCTTGTATCGAGCAGCGCCGCACACCGGACATGCAGTTGTCTCCGCGTCATTTTCCGGATAAATGAAGCAATCATTGATGCAACGTGGTATTTGATGTGCGGTAAATCAAAAGGGCACACGATTTTTTTGGCCTCTTCGATACTACTAGGACACGTGTTCCCTCAGGAAGACGATCGTGCCAAATTTCAAGTTCTCGTCGAAGCTTGCGTCTGTCCATTTGTGTTTTGCCTTCATCTGCAGAGCCATGAGCGTTACTTTCAAGCGGGTATCCTCGAGCCGACATCCCGCATACAACGGAGCATTCGAGTCTATGTCCAGCTGCGCCAGCTTACCCTCTCTAGCAGCATTACTCGACTTTCTGAGAAGCAATTCTTGAACATGAGGGTCCCGCACGACTGAAGTTAGCATCGTTGGCGTGCCCGCGTCTTCTCCACCATTTACGTCGGCTTCTTCATCATCATCATGCCCGACATATTCTTCGTCATCATAATCGGGAGGCGCCTCTTCGTCTTCCTGATCATTTCCCGCCGCGCCCCCATTGACGTCATCATCATCATCCTCGTAAGTGAAGTCATCCATAAAACCTTTCCTGAGCAGATGCTCCTGCAATGTGCCGGAAAAGGGGATCGAGCACGATGCCGAGTTGGCATGTTCGACACGGACACTTTATCCCGGTGTCGTTGTTTTTAACCATCACGGTCGTCGCATATTTCAAATATCTAGCAACAATACTTTCGCTCATCATGATGACCATTGTCGCCCCCGCTCTACATATAGAACAAAGGAATTATATTAGAAACAAAATATTTCACAGAAAAATTTGGCATGACCTTTGCTAATTTTTGGCCTTAGGAGTGCCGGAAAATTCGTCGAAATGGAAATGAATCTACATTTCGGCGAAAACATCGGCAACTAATCATTTCTACACATATGCAAACACACGCAACCACCACACACATCCTCATCCATCACAATGCAACCAATTCATCCATCACACACATGCATACAACAACCACAAACATATCACAACCTCTCATCCATCACATAGAACCACACACATCAAAGCCTCCTTCTCATCCATCACATACACTCACCTTCCAACAAATTGACGTCGAAAGAGAGAGCGCCCGGAGGAGAAGAACGAGCACGCGAGGCGTGGGAAGATGTTTCCTCACATATACATGAAGAAAATAAGTAGATTTATGTGGCAAAATATGTGAAGAGAGAGAAGAAAATGAGGTGGGGAGAGGAAGGGGGCGTGCAGATCTGGAATGAGAGGTGGGGAGGAGGAAGAGGAGAGGAAAGTAGAAAAGGGTGGTGGTGGTGGCAGCCAAAAAGCAAAAGTGCACCCAGGCTTAGCCGTGGCGCACGAAAGGATGCTGTGCCACCAATATATCCTAGCCGTGGCGCACTGTAATTACCTGCGCCATGGATAGGTGGGGTAAAATTCGCGTCAGAAAATGGTGCAGATGGGACCCACACTTACCCGTGGCGCACGATGGCATTGTGCGCCACGGCTAAGTGGGGTAAAATTGGCGCCAAAAATGTCCACCGGGTCCCACACTTAGCCGTGGCGCAGGGCATTACCGTGCGCCACGGCTACGAGACTACCCGTGGCGCACATGTTTCTGCCGCGCCACGCCTAAGTGCGCACAGGCCGGCCGTCCAGGGCCCAACTTAGCAGTGGCGCACATCTTAGAGGCCTGCGCCACGGCTAAGTTAGTGTCCGTGGGCAGGACCAAGAGGTGCGCCACGCATATTTAGCCATGGCGCACCATTCGGACAGTGCGCCATGGCCACGTGGGTTACCTATAAGCCTTTTCCTAGTAGTGAATTTTTACATCCTTGCACTTGGTGAGTGTTCTAGATGATTTTGGGGGAGTGAGGATTCCATATTTGTGCACTCCTCAATAGTGCATGAACATTAGGGAGCTTCTCTATTTTTATTTAGAACTCTCGTTTAGGATCTTGTCGATTGCTTTTCTCCTTTGTGGAGATGTTTAGAATGATTTCATCCTTTTGCGATCTTTGGATCCTCAATATAGTTTGATTTCCTCTATTATTCGTCAATGGATATGTGCAGATTTCACTCATATCTTGAGAAATGCACACCTTGTGGAGGAACTCATATTATATTGGCCTTCTAATTTTTTTCCCATTTCGGCAATCGATGCCAATGGGGGAGAAGTTTTAGAGGGTTTAAGGGAATTTGGTTTTATGCTTTTGTTTGGTTCTTAAACATTTGCCTCTCATGCTCACGCATCCTTGTCCTGCAAGGTTTCTTAATTCATTATATAAACCCTCTTAAAAGGGATTGTCATCAATTACCAAAATGGGGGAGATTGAAAGAGCATGGTTGCCCCCATATGTTGTTTTGGCAATTAATGACAATCTCTATGGACTAATGTGTGCCTTGAGTTATTGATGTCTACTACACAATTCTATTCTTGTAGACTTGTTGGGCCTCCAAGCGCAGAGGTTTGTAGGACAGCGGCAAATTTCTCTTAAGTGAGTAACCCAAGGTTTATCGAATCCACAGGAGGTAGAGGTCAAAGATATCCCTCTCAATCAACCTTGCAATTAAGATACAAGAAGTGTCTTGTGTCCCCAACACACCTAATACAATTGTCAGTTGCATAGGTGCACTAGTTCGGCGAAGAGATGGTAAAATGCAAGTGATATGGATGGTAAAAGGTGATTTTGTAATTCTGTAATAAAAATGGCAGCAAGCAAACAAGTGACAAAAGTGACTAAAAACGGTGTATCAATGCTTGGAAACAAGGCGTAGGCTTCATACTTTCACTAGTGACTACTCTCAACATCATTAACATAATTAAACACATGATAGTTCCACAAAAACACATGCATGGTAGACGTTATTCGGAGATCATTCTTTCGTGAATCAAATAGGATGAGAATTGCGTAGGGCTACCAAAAGCACACCTTAAAGTTTGTATTCCACATCTATGGACACTTCATGCTGTCACTATCCGCATCCAAAAATAGTACTAACAAACACCACAACATATTTCTTGAATAGTCTCTTTCTTAAATAACACAAGCATCAAGAAACCTCATGATCTATTCAATCCAACAATAATAAAGAACAAACTCATGATGAAGACCCTTCCAATCTATTATCCATAGAGTCACACACGGCATCCACACTGTCACCGAGATACCGTGATCACAACGGTGACTCCGGAAATTGTACTAAATAACATCACTTGAGGAAAATCATATCCATTACACATAGGGAAACATCATGTATTCAACTATACTAACAAAGCTCATGATCACAACGAAGATCACATCATGGGAGAGAGAGAGATAACCGCATAACTACTTGTATAAGCCTCAGCCCTGTGAGGGACTACTCCCTGCTCATCGCGGGAAGCAGCGGTGTCGATGGAGATGGCTCCGGCGGTCGATCCCCATCCCGGCAGTTGGAACAGCTTCAGATTGGACCCCGAACTAGGGTTTTCGGTGACGGCGCGTCGGGGTCGCGTTTCCGGAAAATAATGGCCGCCCCGATATTTTTAGGTTAATCAGAGTACTTGTTAGTATGAATTGAATCCAGGACGACCGGCTCGTCCACATGGTCCAGTGCTAACCCATGAAGTATGAGGTTCTTAACTCCCAGCCCACCAGAACACGTCGGCTTGCACACATTCTCCCAGGCAACTAATCACTGCCCCCATGCACTTCAGAGCTTGCCCAAAAGAACGCTCTTATCCACTTATTGATATGTTCCAGGAGCCAAACAGGCGCGTCTGCGTTGAGCAAGTGATGGACATGTTTTGCTGTGATCACCGATTTGATGAGGATCAATCTCCCCTACCTAGGAACCATACCTTTCTACCAGGCCGGCATGAACTCCCAACACACCCTGTCGAGCATGGGTTATCAGTGGGCTTTTGTGAGAGGCTTTATGGCCAACTGCAGCCCCAAATATTTGATTGGGAAGGCTGCCAATGGGCATTGCATCAAGTCCTGCACCAGCGCTTCATCCCGCTGCTCGCCTCTGATCAAGGTCAAGGTTTCAGAAGATTTCCGACAATTAACCTGTAAACCTGACGCTTGACACTGAAACTTTGTTGAATACCTCTGCCAGTTGCCAGGTCCTGCACCGTGGGCTTGGCAAACAAAACGACATCATTCACGAACACCGAAAGACGCTGCAAGGGTGTGCAGACGCCAGTGGGTGAGAGGAGGGCTTCCTCTACTGCCCGCTCAATGGATCGCGCAAAAAACTTAATACTCTATCTAATACTATACGCCCTCCATTCAGTTTCAATGGGTGAGAGGAGGGCTTCCTCTACTGCCCGCTCAATGGAGGCGTATAGATACAAGGAGTAACTTAACCTGAATTTTTCAGTTTCATTCAACTTAATACTAGATAAATGTAGTGTATCTCATATAGACCATTTCCGTAGTAGCAGAACATGTGTTGTCATTTATCAAAGAAGTGTAGAACAAATTTCTTTCTCAAACTCTGTTTTTTTTATGAGTTCCCATGCTAACTCCGTTTTTGTATCTTTCAGGCTGGACAACCGGATTATGTACACTGTGCTCTCTCCAGAACCAGCTTAGATGTCAGATGTGCTATATATTGACACTGGTGCAGAACAATGTCAGAAGTGCTATATATATGGGCATCACTTAGTCTTTAAAAAGCTGATGATGCTAAATTTGTGAAAGCACCTCAAAACATTACTGACAAAGGTTCACAATTCAAGAAAAGGTTGGCCAAGACAGGGTTTTACTATTGAGTGTTAACAGTTAACCTGATGGTCCATTCAACCCTTGTCAAAAGATTTGACAGAAAAAGTGGATTTTCAGCCAACCGAACTTGAAGCCATTTTGTCAGCAATTCTGAAGTGAGCAGCAGTTGATGTAAGTATTGGTCTGTTGATGATGGTTTTGGATTTATTTTTCGTGAACTTTTCCTTCCAACTTACTTTTCCTATGTTTATATGTGAAGGGCATGGATCTCAGATACAGTCATTAAGGTGCGTTGCTCTTGCTGGCTGGAATACACAGTCAGGTCAGAAAAGCTATGAATGGCACATTTTGAAATGGTTTAGTGGAAGCAAGAAGAATGGAAAAACTAGGCAATCATACTTCTGACTTACCAATACACAATTTTGACTACCGCTTACTCTTGCCAACATGGCAGGATATTACTGTTTCTAATGATGGTACAACGTCCGACTGAGAAGATTTAACTTGCAGTAATGATGCTAGACTTAGCAGAGATTGGGAACAACATGATGAAATATTTATGGACAAGGATATTTCGGTGGAAACACCGACGCCATAGCAAACACAGTAGAGCAGGTAATGACCTTCTCTCGCCCCTTTGCATTTATGAAAACAAGTAACATTTTGTTCAGAATACTTCTGCATGCACATTAATTTGTTCTAAACTATTGTTTTTGCAGATGTCGGTGCAGACTAGTACAACGTTGAGCCGGCTACGTTGAACGGTTGAAGGAGGTTTTGTAAAGTACAGTAATCATATTGCAAATGCAGACACCCCGACCCTCAACCCCCTATTTTTGTTCTGGACAAACTATTATACTGTGCAAGGGTTTCTAGCCTGAAGCATGTGTAATATTCATATTAATCAAATGCAAACTTTCCTTTCCAAAAATGGATTCGTCAAAAGCCAGGCTGCTACAGAACTTCACAAGAAAACACACTGGAGCCAAAAAGGCTGGTGTACTATTACAAAAATGGATTCGTTGTCTATTATCAGCAGGCATCAGCATCAGAAATCTGTCCGCATACTGATGAGATGTTGCCTTTCCAAATACTGACAAGATGTTGCATCAACATCGCACAGGAGAGAGGAAATGCACCCGTGCCTGTCAAAATGGAAATGCACCTGTGCCTATAATAATTGATATAAGATGGTTCCTTTATTTCTGGCATGTATCTATGTTTCATCATCTTCATCTGTTCACATTTAGGGAAACAAATCATATATCCATTATTTCTGGTAATATATCATTATTTCGTATCTTCATCTGTTCACTACCAACCAGAAAATCCACATTTATGGAAAAAAAAACAGATCCGATATGTAGAAATCCAAATATGCAGCAAGAATCTAGTTTTTGTACACCAAGAAAACCACTCAAATATGTTCCTCCAACTAGACATAACCGCATAACACATTAAAGAAACGCCGGTCTTTATCAGTTTGGACTTTGGACGCCTGCGAATCAGTTCGGACTAGTCTTGCGCGAAATCAGTTCGGGAAAACGCCAATCTATCTACATATTTGTACCGAGATCCGAAGAGGCCCTCAACTGACCGTCGCTAGCTCTGCTTGTCCTTCACTCCTTCTTGGCCCGTCCCTTGCGCTTGGGACTAGATGTTGGTCGGGGAAGTTATTATAGGAAAGTTGACTAGATGTTGGCCGGGGAACTTATCACGGTACTCACCGGGAAAGAACCCACATGGGATGCAACCGGTTCACCAAACCATTGTTGTTGCGTCTCTCGATCATGATCACCCCTGCGTCTCGATCTCTCTCTCGTCGTGCATCTCTCTCTTGACTCTCAATCACAGGACATGATCGCCGTGTGTCTCTACCGGACACGATCACCACCACGTCTCTTGATCACGATCTCAATAGATCTCAAACGGTAACATGGGTTTGTTTGCTGGCGTCACAAGCAATATTTTAAGCACCTGTGACTAAATATAGGTCGTATCGGATAGATCGTTGGCTTGTTGTGGCCCCAACAAGGCCATTGCGACTAAAATTTGGATCCCAGGGGAGCTCAAGTAAATTTAATTATACTAATATTTTATACTTTTTTGTTTACCATATTATGGTCTAATAAAATATTTAATCTATACTACTTAGCTAACAAGGTTAACCATACGAATTTTGTCAATTATTTTCCATTATACAGTTGCAATGTATATCACTGCAAGTATATGCATGTGAGTTGCTCTAATAAAAAATTCCTTTGTGAGATATTTTCACCAACAAGATACATAACCAACTTAAATGTGAGGGAAAAATGAAAAAAATGAATGACCCGATGATTTTTTTACAATCCATCAATTATACAGTGTATATGTATATTATCGTGTAAAGGTTATTCTCTATTTTTAATATTATTAACTATATTGGTATTGATTTTCAAAGCATACCGCCTAATAAATATCTTAATAGAAGTGTAAATATAGTTTTATGTAATTAAATATATAGAAACTTCTAGAATATAAATTGAACATTTGGCATGATCATATTTTCCGTGGTAAAATATATAGAAATGTCTAGAATATAAATTTAACATTTGGCGTGATCTTATTGACGATGAAGGAGGTTGTACCGCCAGGTCAAGGAGGCAAAGCGGCATGCCCAAAGGGAGCTGCTCGCCTAGAGTGAGGCCTTTGCCGCCGCTCGCGAGTCTGCTGCGTTTGACAGGGCGACGGCTCATCATCGACGGGTGGCAGCGGCTTTCAGCCAGGCCAAAGAAACTACACAGCTGCAAAGGAAGCAGCAACGACAGAGACGGAGATGGTATCTCAACGAAGGCGAGAGCTCGGCGTGGGCCGCCACTAGAGGCGCGTGCATGCATGCACCGCACAAGCAGAGAGGCACCGGATGGATGGCGAAGAGGCATTGGCTCGCGAAGCTGGCGACGAAAGATGACGAGGTTAGCCGCTCTCCCGCCTTTGGCACGCTGGCAAGAACAATGACATTGCTGGCCCAAGTGCACCACCTCCTCTTGGCGATTAGGCTTAAATTAGGATTGTTTTAAGTGTTTTTATTTTTAGTTTGAGTTTCTTTAATATATCAAGTTCTAATAACAAATCGAGTGTTCTAGTTTAAAATTTGGTTTGGGGAACGTCGCCGGGACACCATCCCTCATTGTGCCGGACATGTATCCAGCACCCACCAAAGCGGACACATTTTGAAGGTTGTCAGACACATTTTTGGGGGTGGGTGGGCGGGTGCCGGTGGAGATGCTCTTAGTCCGTGCAAGCTAACCTTGCTAACACGATGGACGCACCGTACACCAGTATATTTGTCCATCCAGACAAATGACAGAGATACCATATTGTGCATCAAAATTTAAAATTTAGGGTTTGCCTATGTCTCAGTTGACTGAGAATTTCTTAAGTCTCAATCACCTAGAAAAGTGCAACTGCAGTTCAAAAAAAAGTACAACTCGGCAGAAAAGTGCAATTGCACATTTCTCCCAGAAAAGTGCAACTCATGCATATTTTTGTGGGTGACTGAGACATAAGAAAAAATCAGGCGCCTGAGAATTTCTTAAGTCTAAATCACATCAGAAAAAGTGCAACTGCAGTTCAAAAAAAAGTGAAACTAGAACGAATTGCACTTTTCTGGCAGATAGAAAGGTGCAACTCATGCACATTTTTTTGGGTGACTGAGACATAAGAAAAAATCAGGCGCCTGAGAATTAGCAAATACTTAAAATTTAATATAAGAGAACAAAAAGGAACAACTGAAATCGTAATGCTCATCTAAAACAAGTGGGAAGTTAACATTCACCAGAATTCAGATATGCGGAGAAAAAAATAAAGAATACGAATGCACTACTTGTCATTTAAACTACTACATCAGGTGGAAAAACCCACGTCGCCATCCACCGGTCATAACACGGGTTCATGGCCATCAACGGTCTAATTGTCTTGGTTCTCATGTCAAACATGTCGTCCATCTCGGAAAAATACATGACACCCTCTTCCACTTCTCCGCTAGCAGAAACTGCATTGCTAGAGCGATTGCTGATGAAGATTGCCTGGCCGCCTCCTAGCCAACCGTCCACTGGTAGCCATGCTCCTGTATCCACATCCGCCTCAAACACTTCGACCTTGCGAGTATGGTCGGTTGGAGTGAAGGCCGCGATGAACTGATTTCGCTTAACCATGAACAATTTCCTTTGTGAGATATTTTCACCAACAAGATACATAACCAACTTAAATGTGAGGGGGGAAATGAAAAAAATGAATGACCCGGTGATTTTTTACAATCCATCAATTACAAATGTATATGTATATTATCGTGTAAAGGTTCTTCTCTATTTTTAATATTACTCCCTCCGATCCATAATGAGCGACACTTTTTATGGATCGGAGGGAGTATTAACTATATTGGTATAGATTTTCAAAGCATACCGCCTAACAAATATCTTAATAGAAGTGTAAATATATTTTTATGTAATTAAATATATAGAAACTTTTAGAATATAAATTGAACATTTGGCATGATCATATTTTCCGTCATAAAATATATAGAAACGTCTAGAATATAAATTTGACATTTGGCATGATCTTATTGCCGATGAAGGAGGTTGTGTGCCAGGTCATGGAGGCAAAGAGGCATGCCCAAAGGGAGCTGCTCGCCTAGAGTGAGGCCTCTGCTGCTGCTCGTGAGTCCGCTGCGTTTGACATGGCGGCGGCTTATCATCGACGGGTGGCAGCGGCTTTCAGCCAGGCCAAAGAAACTACACAGCTGCAAAGGAGGCAGCAACGACAGAGACGGAGATGGTATCTTAACCAAGGCGCGAGCTCAGCGCGGGCCGCCACTAGAGGCGCGTGCATGCGCGCACCGCACAAGCAGAGAGACACCAGATGGCTGTCCAAGCCATGGCGGAGAGGCGCTGGCTCGCGAAGCTAGCGACGAAAGATGACGAGGTTGGCCTCTCTCCCGCCTTTGGCATGCTGGCGAGAACAATGACATTGCTGGCCCAAGCACACCACCTCCTCTCGGCGTCTAGATTTGGCTTAAATTAGGTTTTTTTAGTGTTAGTTTATTTTTAGTTTGAGTTTCTTTAATATATCAAGTTCTAATAACAAATCGAGTGTTCTAGTTTAAAATTTGGTTTGGGGAACGTCGCCGGGACACCATCCCTCATTGTGCCGGACATGTATCCAGCACCCACCAAAGCGGACACATTTTGAAGGTTGTCAGACACATTTTTGGGGGTGGGTGGGCGGGTGCCGGTGGAGATGCTCTTAGTCCGTGCAAGCTAACCTTGCTAACACGATGGACGCACCGTACACCAGTATATTTGTCCATCCAGACAAATGACAGAGATACCATATTGTGCATCAAAATTTAAAATTTAGGGTTTGCCTATGTCTCAGTTGACTGAGAATTTCTTAAGTCTCAATCACCTAGAAAAGTGCAACTGCAGTTCAAAAAAAAGTACAACTCGGCAGAAAAGTGCAATTGCACATTTCTCCCAGAAAAGTGCAACTCATGCATATTTTTGTGGGTGACTGAGACATAAGAAAAAATCAGGCGCCTGAGAATTTCTTAAGTCTAAATCACATCAGAAAAAGTGCAACTGCAGTTCAAAAAAAAGTGAAACTAGAACGAATTGCACTTTTCTGGCAGATAGAAAGGTGCAACTCATGCACATTTTTTTTGGGTGACTGAGACATAAGAAAAAATCAGGCGCCTGAGAATTAGCAAATACTTAAAATTTAATATAAGAGAACAAAAAGGAACAACTGAAATCGTAATGCTCATCTAAAACAAGTGGGAAGTTAACATTCACCAGAATTCAGATATGCGGAGAAAAAATAAAGAATACGAATGACTACTTGTCATTTAAACACTACTACGTCAGGTGGAAAAACCGACGTCGCCATCCACCGGTCATAACACGGGTTCATGGGCATTGACGGTCTAATTGTCTTGGTTCTCATGTCAAACACGTCGTCCATCTCCGGAAAATACATTACACCCTCTTCCACTTCTCCGCTAGCAGAAACAGCGTTGCTAGAACGTGTTAAATATACGGTCGGTGTTGTATTCATACTCTTGTATGATTGTAATTGTAACTGATCATCTATATATATATATACACACGTGCGGAGGCTGTGACCCCCACGAAACCCTAAACTTAACTTGGTATCAGAGCCTAACCCGCTCCTCCCCACGCAGCCGCCGCCGCCGCGTCGCCCCACTTCCGACGCCGCCACCGCCGCCGCGCTTCTCTCCCTCACGCCGCCGCCGCCGTCGCTCCATTATCGACCGCCGCCGCCGCGCTCTCGGAGATGACTTCCTCCGCACTCATCGTCTCCGACCCGATCGGTCCGATCGTCTCCGCCCCTGGAGCATCGGTATCGGCACCCTCCTCCCTGACCACCATCTCCGTGCGGCTTGGACGGGGGAACTTCATGCTGTGGAAGGACATCGCCATCCCCATCCTCGCCGGTGCTAGTCTCCACGGCCACCTCGACGGCACCACTGCAGCCCCGGCTAAAACCCTAACTCAGGGCACCGGTGATGCTGCGACCACCATCGACAACCCCGAGTACCTCTGTTGGTGGACTCAGGATTAGAAGGAAGGGCCTCCTCCTCTCCGCGATGGACGATGACATCGCGTCTCAGCTTGTCGGCTGCAAGACGGCACAGGCCGTCTGGGCGGCCGTCACCGCCATGTTTGGTGCGCAGAGTCGCGCCAACGTCCGCCACATCAGGCGGCAGCTCCAGTCGCTGCAGAAGGAGGATCTCTCCGCGGATGAGTATATGCATAAGATGAAGGTCCTTGCCGATGTCATGGCGACCGCCGGCGCCCCCATCACCGACGACGAGCTCATCGACTACATCCTCACTGGGCTCAGATCGGCTTTCAACCCCATCGCTGCTTCTCTCGGTGTTAGCAATGCCGAGATGACCTACTCCGCCTTCTACTCGCTGGTACTCTCCTTTGAGGCCTTGCAGGCTCAGCAGAGCGTGGCGGAGGGGTGGTCGTCATCCGCGAACACCGCATCCCGCCCCTTCGGTAACGGCGGCCGTGCGCCGTCTCAGGGGATCTTCTCCGCTCCCAACGGTGGGGGGCGGTCTGCTGCTGGCAATGGCCAGCCCGCGCCCAACCGCCAAGGCGGCAACGGCGCCAACCAGGGACGCGGCTACGATGGCCGCAATGGTGGCAATGGCCGCCAGGGCGGCAATGGTGGCAACGCCGGCAACACCGGCAACACCGGCGGTAACGGTGGTGGACACAATGGTGGCGGCAATGGCCGTCAGCGCCCCAGGTGCCAGATATGCAAAAACTGGGGCCATGAGGCCAACGCCTGCCAACGCCTGCCACCGCCGCTTCAACCAGGACTTCAACAACCGCGCTGGCAACGCGGCCTCCACCAGCTCGTCCGACAACCAGCCCTGGGTGATGGACTCCGGGGCTACGGATCACTTCACCAGCGAGCTTGAGCGCCTTCAAGTTCACGAGCGCTATGGAGGGAACGACCAGGTCCAGGTGGCAAATGGTGAAGGTTTGTCTATTTCGCACATTGGTCATTCGCGTTTACCCGGTTCATCTCTCCAACTTAAAAATGTCTTGCATGTCCCTTACATTAGCAAACACCTTCTTTCCGTTTATCGTCTTCTTTGCGACAATGACGTGTTTGTTGAATTTCACCGTCATGCTTTCTTTGTAAAGGACAAGGCAACCCGGCGCATCCTTCTTCACGGTAGAAGCCATGGAGGACTTTATCCCGTTCCATATCACCGCGCATCATCTTTATCCACCCGGCATGCCTCCACTAGTGTCAAGGTGTCATCCTCGCAGTGGCATCAGCGTCTAGGTCATCCAGCAAATAATGTAGTCAACTCTATTGTTAAGAGTCATGAGCTTTCTTGTACTACTTCAGAAGAACCACCATTAGTGTGTGATGCTTGTCAGCGTGCTAAGAGTCATCAACTATCTTATTCTATGTCAACTCGTGTTTCTACTGTGCCTCTTGAATTAATTCATTCGGATGTTTGGGGTCCCGCTATTGCTTCTTCGGGAGGGTACAAGTACTATGTTAGTTTTGTTGATGACTACACACGTTTCTGCTGGATTTATTTGCTTAAACATAAGTCTGATGTCGAGCAGGTCTTTTATGCCTTTCAAGCTCATGTGGAGCGTCTTTTGAACCATAAGATTAAGGCGGTTCAGTCCGACTGGGGTGGCGAGTATCAAAAACTTCACCGCTACTTCCAGTGTACGGGCATCTCTCACCGTGTATCTTGCCCGCATACTTCTCAGCAGAACGGTATTGCTGAGCGCAAACACCGTCATTTGGTGGAAACCGGCCTTGCTCTTCTTGCGCACTCCTCCCTTCCTCTTCGGTTTTGGGACGAGGCGTTCCTCACGGCTTGTTATCTCATCAATCGCATGCCTACGCCGGTTCTCAACAAGGAGACACCTTTGTTTCGTCTTTTCCGTGTTCAGCCCACTTACTCCTCTCTTCGGATTTTTGGGTGTGCTTGTTGGCCTAGTCTTCGCAAATATAATGCTCGCAAGCTTGAGTTCCGCTCCAAGATGTGTGTCTTCCTCGGTTATAGTCCTATGCACAAAGGTTACAAGTGTCTCGATCGTGCCTCGGGAAGGATTTATATTTCTCGCGATGTTGTTTTCGATGAGAACGTTTTTCCCTTCTCTAGCCCCGGAGTTTCCATTGATATTGCCGATCTTGAGCATGCACTTTCTTTTCCTATGGATGAACCGGTTCCGGATGTACCTGTGCGCAAATATGACCTGTCCTATTTGTCTACTAACCCGCCTGTGTCAGGCGATATTTATTCGATGCCGTCTCAGGTACCCCCGATGGTCCCTGGCGCTGCGACCTCGGACGTGAGCAACGTCGACGTGATCGACGTGCATGGCTCGGGCGCATCTCCCGATGAGCCCACGTTGCCCGCCCCGTCGCCCACGGGCTCACCACCTTCGCCCGCCTCGTCGTCATCTGCTGGGCCGGCCCAGCCCAGCACCTCGCGCCCACCCGCGTCGCCTTCCGCTGGGGAGCTCTCTGAGCCCCTGGCCGCGATGCCTCTGGTTGAGCCGTCTTCTGTCACGTCGGAGGCTCCATCGCCTGCTCCCGTACACAGCATGATCACTCGCAATCGAGATCATACTCGACGCGAGAAGACCTACCATGATGGCACCGTCCGGTATAATCCCAGCCGCCGTGCCTTTTTTGCCGCCCCCACCTCCCATCGGGATGCTCTTCGGGAGCCGGCATGGCATGCGGCGATGGCTGAGGAGTTCGCTGCTCTGCGCGAAACGCGCACCTGGACTTTGGTGCCTCGCCCTCCTGGAGTTAATATCGTTGGCAGCAAGTGGATCTTCAAGACCAAACATCGTCCCGACGGTTCGATTGACAAGCATAAAGCTCGTCTGGTTGCCCGTGGCTTTACTCAGCAGCATGGTATAGATTATGGTGATACATTCAGCCCAGTTGTCAAGCCAGCCACAGTTCGTTTGGTGCTCTCTCTTGCAGTATCTCGCGGTTGGACTCTTCGTCAGGTGGATGTTAGTAATGCGTTTCTGCATGGGTACTTAGATGAAGATGTCTATATGCAGCAGCCCCCCGGTTTTGAGGATGCTCGCTTCCCCTCACATGTCTGCAAGCTGCAGCGGTCCCTTTATGGCCTCAAGCAGTCTCCTCGTGCCTGGTATGCTCGGCTGAGTCAGCTTCTTCTTCAGCTTGGGTTTGTTGCCTCCAAGGCGGATACTTCATTGTTCATCTTTTCTCGCGGCACTGCACAGATTTACATGCTCGTATATGTCGATGACATTGTCATTGCTGGCTCTTCTCCTGCCGTGGTGGATCTTTTGGTACAGTCCTTGGCAGCTAGTTTTCCTATAAAGGATTTGGGCAAGCTGGAGTATTTTCTTGGATTGGAAGGGTCCTTCCATTCAGGGGGCATGGCATTGACTCAGCGAAAGTATGCACTTGATCTTCTTCATCGAGTCAATATGGAGAATTGCAAGCCCACTTCCACTCCACTTGTCACGTCGGAGCCACTGTCTCGTGAGTCTGGTGCTCTACTTGGTGCTGATGATTCTTTCCGGTATCGCAGTGTGGTTGGCGCACTTCAGTATTTGACGCTCACTCGCCCAGACATTTCCTTTGCTGTGAACAAGGTGTGCCAGTTTCTCTCGCAGCCGACTGAGGTTCATTGGGAAGCTGTTAAGCGTATTCTGAGATATGTCAAGGGTACGCTGGATACAGGACTGCAAATACGCAAGTCCGACTCCACCGGTGTTAGCATATTCACGGATGCAGACTGGGCAGGCTGTGTCGACGACAGACGATCCACTGGTGGTTTTGCTGTGTTTGTTGGGCCGAACCATGTCTCTTGGAGCTTGAAGAAGCAGCCTACCGTCTCGAGATCTAGCACCGAGGCTGAGTACAAGGCATTGGCGAATGGCGCTGCTGAGGCCATGTGGGTTGAGTCGGTTCTACGGGAACTCGGCGTCTCACGGCAGCGAGCACCTATTTTGTGGTGTGATAATTTAGGGGCTACTTATCTGACTGCTAATCCAGTTTTTCACTCTCGTACCAAGCACATCGAGATCGATTTCCACTTTGTGCGGGAACGAGTTGCTGCAGGCACACTGGACGTCAGGTTTCTTTCGACGGAAGATCAGTTGGCGGATGTGTTCACTAAGCCCGCCACTCGACAGATGCTAGACCGTTTTAGAACCAATCTGAATCTTGTGCAAAGTTCAGATTGAGGGGGCATGTTAAATATACGGTCGGTGTTGTATTCATACTCTTGTATGATTGTAATTGTAACTGATCATCTATATATATATACACACGTGCGGAGGCTGTGACCCCCACGAAACCCTAAACTTAACTGAACGATTGCTGATGAAGATTGCCTGGCCGCCTCCTAGCCCACCGTCCACCGATACCCATGCTCGTGTCTCCACGTCCGCCTCAAACACTTCGACCTTGCGAGTGTGATCGGTTGGAGTGAAGGCCGCGATGAACTGCTTTCGCTTAACCATGAACAATTTACCTTTTGACTCGACAAGGTGTCTGCTGGTGATGACCTTGTCTCACACCCTCCGCGCATTCTTCAAGCGGTAACTCACCATTGAAAGCTAATTGTTCATGTTCATGATTGTCAGAGTCACTGTCATCGCCAACCAATTCATCCTGGGCTGGGCATCGTCTTGGTTCACCACATCATAGTTGTCCTCATCGTCCAACTCTTCCTCAATGTCATGATTGCTCGACATGTCGATGTCGGTCGTCCACCACACACCCACATTGTATCTATCGTCATCGTGGCCCAGAGCATGCCTTATGATATGTTTAACATTTGTGACAGTGGGTTTGCCGTCGTCGTCCTCGGCAAGATGGAGAGCAAAGAGGTCCTCGGCCTTGGTGATCGCGTAGAGCTTGCCTCCGAGAAACGCAATGTCGACGATACGTTACGGCATAGCTAATGTCCTGGTGACCCACGCTCCCTTACCAGGTCGGCACAAGAGGATCAGAGGGTACCTCAAGATGTTGCCCATGACGGCAACAAGGTCGTCGGGGGTCGACCTCAGGAGCACCTTGCAGATCTCGAACCCCTCGGGAACCTTCCCGATGATGGAGTCCAGCTCGGCGAGCGGGGCGGTGGCGCCGGTGAAGTGGTTGTGGAGGGTGTACGAGTGGTTCTGCGCGACGACATCGTCCGTAGTGTCGAGGGCGATCCAGGCACCGGTGGACCCAACACATGTCGTGTTATTGCGCAGGGCGGCGCGGTGGACGATGCTTCCGTCGGAGGGCGTCACGAAGGCGCCGATCCAGGGTAGGTGCTGCCAGGTGGAGACGTGGTGGACGCGCGCCGCCGAGTGCCACGAGCGGCAGACGGCTCGGAAGCGGGCCGGCGCGGTCGGCGCGGGGTGCGGGAGGCGGGCGATCACCTGGCCGAGGATGGACCACCGGCGACACTCCGGTTCGATCGAGGCCATGGAAATCGGATCTGATCGGCCGTGAGCTAGCGTGCCGAGGTTTCGTACGCGACGGAAATACGGGTCGGCCACCGGTCGTCTCTGGTCCGACTCGGATCCTCAATCAAAAAGGAAGAAAAAGAAAAAAGGCTCACGTATTTCTCGCCGGACTTGTTCGCCCATCCGATTCCGATACCGACCCCAGCAACCCTGGCACATACAGTATATATCTCTCCCTCTGGCGCGTACCCAGCTTCGCCTTTCCCACGATCACAGTATCACACGATCGATCGGATCCGGTTCTCATGGCGTCGACTGCGGAGTTTCCCGGGTGGTCCAGCCTCCTGCCGGATCTCCTCGGCCAGCTGATCGCCCACCTCCCGCACACCGCCGATCGCGCCCGTTTCCGCGCCGTGTGCCGCTCGTGGCACTCGGCCGTGCGGCTGCACGTCTCCGCCCGGCAGCAGCTGCCGTGGGTCGTCCTCGAGGACGGCGACTACCTGACGCCCTCGGACGGCGGCGTCCATCGCCTCCCCTTCCCCAAGAACACAAGATGCGTCGGCTCCACCGGCGACTGGATTGCCCTTGACTGCACCGACGAGGTTGCGCAGACGCACACATACGCCTTGCACAACACCTTCTCCGGCGCCACCGTGCCGCTCCCGGAGCTGGACTCCATCATCGGCAAGGCTCCTGAAAGTTTCAAGATCCGTAAAGTGCTCATGCGATCGACGCCCCACGATCTTATTGCCGTCATGGGCAACATCTGGAAGCATCCACTGATCCTGTGCCGACCTGGCAAGGGAGCGTGGGTGCCGAGGCTAGCAACTACGCCATACTTCCAGATCATCGACGTCGCGTTTCTCGGAGACAATAAGCTCTATGCGATCTCCAAGGCTGAGGATCTTTTCGCCATCAAGCTTGGCGAGGACGACGGCGGCAGGCCCATTGTCACTACTGTCAAACAAATCATTAGGCATGCCCCAGGCCATGATGAGGATGTATACGATGACGGTGTGTGGACGGGGTTGACAGACATCGATGATGCATCAAGCGATGAGGACACCGATGAAGAGTTGGACGACGAGTCAAACTGCGATGGTGCACCCGATGAGATGGTTGGTGATAGTAGTGGCAATTACGACGACTATCTCAAGCGATTTGCTTTCATCGAAGAGACTACACTTCCTGAATGCGATGAGGGTGTGGCCGGAGGGTACAACCCCATCACCACCAGCAGACACCTTGTTGAGTCGCGAGGTAAGTTGCTCATGGTAAAACGGCTGCGGCAAGACCCACCCTTCAAAGGTATGGTCGCTACTCGCAAGGTCGAAGTGTTTGAGGCGGACAGGGAAGCAGGCGCATGGGTACCCGTGAACACTGGGCTAGGCGGTGGCCAGGCCATGTTCATCAGCAATCGCTTTTGCGGTACTGTGTCTGCTTCTGGAGAAGTTGAAGAGGATGTCATGTATTTTGCTGATACAGACGACGTTTTCGACATGAGATCCAGGATTATTAGACCGGTGACGCCCATTGAACGGTTATCCAAATATTGGAGGGCGTGGGTTTTTCCACCGGACTTAGTTGTTTAAATGATTAGTAGGACACTTTCTTTTCAATGGTTCATTCTAGTCGAATGTATCGGATGTCCCCTCTTCCTTTATCAGAGGATTATCATATTTGCTATCTCAATCATTCTCTTTTTCTTGTAAATTTTAGTCTTTGAGATAGCTTACCCCATATGCCACATTGTAAAATCAAATTTGGAAAGCCGAAAAAAGATGACACGAGTTTCTCGCAGCTTTTTAAACCGCTTCTCGACTGTTAAACTTTTTAAACTTAAAATCAATAATTTTTCGAGGCGAAGACAGAGAGCCGAAGAGCCAGACCAGGGGCCGGGATCCACCACCACCACGCAGCCACGTAGCGCACGTCAGGGAAACCAACGCCGCCTCTCAGGTCGCCACTTCACCTTATTTATTCATCCCGTCCTGTAACAATCCAAAGAGGATCCATTTCGCAAAAATAACACACAAAGCCACCATCGTTCGCGATTCGATCTGGAACCTATTCTGGTACCCTGCCGGAGGGAGAATTCATCATTTGAGGTCGGTACATCATTATCACCGCCTCCATAATGATGGGTGAGTAGTCCATTCTTGGATTACGGGTCCATAGAAGTAGTTAGATGCTTATCTCTCTCTCATGTATCTCAATACAAAGTTCGAGAGATTCCTAACATGATCGAGATCCATGCGATAAAATTGGTATTGCTATAGTGTTTGTTAGGATGTGATGAATTGCGATGTTCTGATCAGATCGTATATGTTATAATATGATTAAATCTGCTATCTTATGATGCTTTATTTTATAGTCTTACATGCTCTCTGATATTTGTGTTTACTTTGTCCAAATATATGTTTAGACCTTCAAGAGAGTGTTATGTATCATAGTGGGTTCAACGTTGTTTTGTCATATGACGAGAGTGACAGAATAAGGACTAGACTTGCAATGAGTTGTTGCCACTAAGGTCTATATAATTTGGACGTAATGCCTATATGAATATTGTCACGAAAAATATTGTTGCGATGATTTTCATAGTGAATTGTTGTCACCAATGAGGTCTTTGTGGCGTACGCAACAAAAAATGCTAGGTTTATGTGTTCGAAAGGCAACAACATTGGTGTAGGCGTAGAAAAACATTTCCAAGGGTGTTGAACCCCTACAAAAATTGTGGTGCGCAAATTTGGTGACTTGATTATCGAGCGCACTTGAATCGAGGTTTAAGTCAGATCAAACGGCCAAAGAGGTGGCCGAACGGCGGTGCCTCCACTCGACCGATGGCAGGCATGACCCTTCCACAGCCGGTTGGGATAAGCTAACTTTGTGGACCGTGACTTTGGATGAATTTGTGTCATTGACATGCTATTTTTGTGAAGGGGAACGAACCCTTGTTCTCCGCATCGAAACGATGCACACAGTCTGTTTATTGTAAAGTTCAGAAAGATACAAAGTAAACAAATTCGAGGTCATATGTGTCGTGACAGAACCTCCATCACTAACCTTACGTAAAAAAACAAAGAGAAAATACCCAACATCCAGGCAAACCTTCAAAAAGGAAAAGGATGCACATGCGCCGATGATGACGAGCCTAATCAAGAGCCGAGCTCGGGATTTTCATCCCCTAAGACTGAGCTTTGAGACGCCACCAAGATCACGACACAATCCCGTGTCAACAATGCCATGAATGTTTCCAACGAAGTGTGCAAGCTCGAAGTAGATGCTTGTGGCATCATCATCTGTCCGGCCAACGACACATCACTAACCAAATGCCGCCACACGTCCAGCCAATGTCACACTTGTGAGTGACTCGTGTTAAAGTCAGTCAATCCGCGCGCTTCCAGGACTTCCAGAACCAGTCTAGGAATTTTTCTTTTAGAGTGCATTGTTAAGCTCTATTACATCCAAGAACTATATACCACAAAATCAGGATAGTTTAATTATTTCATAATTTCTACTTACATACGCTCGCTTATACGATAGAAAATGAATCAGTACGTGAGCTTTGGGTCGGTGGGGGCCATGGACCAGCCAGCCAACTCCTTTGAGTCGGTGGAGGGGACGGCCGGCCGGCCGCTCTATTTAGAACCCAGGACCCACCTGCAGACCTGCGCAACCCGACGGCAAAGACTCGAGAGTAACGGCTTCCCTTTCGTTCTGAGCGAGAACCAGAGATCGAGAGACCGGCCGTGCTCCTGATCGAGAAGGGGCGCTCCGTCGCGAGAACCAGAGTTCGCGAGACCGGCCGTGCTCCTGATCGAGAAGCGGCGCTCCGTCGGCTGCGGGATGGTGCACTGGGGCTGCACCCCGTGCGGGCTCGAGTGGAGGGAGTACGAAGACAGCTTCCCGGACAAGCACCGGGCGAACTGCCTGGTCGAGCAGAAGGCCAAGGCAGCCGAGCGAGCGGCTGCGGTCATGGCGGCCCAGGCTGCCGCGGCGGAGGTTCGCGAGGCCCCGAGGCGGTCCAAGAAGAAGAAGAGCCGGGGTAAGAAGGCCCAGGGAGGCTAGGAGATGGCGCCCGCTCGATGAGTTTCTGGGGCCCCGACTCTTCTTGTTTGCGATTACTCGATTTCTGATTCTTCGGTTGCCAGAGTTTTGCGTAGATTCATTCGTTCGATTTTTGTTTCTTGGGTACTGCTACGGGCAGATTAGGGTTCTATACTTTTAAGTTCTTTGCTTCGATTCGAGTAAAGGATTCTATGGATCCTTGGGAATGTACAGTTCTTTTGTTGGGCTGCAGATTTGTGACTGATATAGAACAACAATATGGTTGAATATACAATTCGAATTTCTGCACACTTTCTTGTTTCTTGAAGTTGTAGGATTTTCTTGCAATCTTGCAAAAGAATAGCACAGCAAAGAAACGGATTACATTTTGTTTGCACAGAAACTTTGTACATCACGTGCAAGTTCTTGCAGCTGTGGTAGTTTTCCTGCATTTCCGAACCATCCAGTATCTCTTCAGTAAAAAATTGAGGCAGTTTCATCCTTTGCTGTACTGCTTTCCCCCACAATCAAGTAGAGTAGCTCTTCAGTAAATTTTGAAGCAGTTTCATCCTTTTATAGCATGCAGCAACTCCAGACAGTTCAACATCGACAAGAAAAATCTGACAGTAGCAGCCTCAAAATCTTGCAGTTGTCCTGCATTTCCCCACCATGCAGTGGCTCTTCAGTAAAATTTTGAGGCAGTTTCATCCTTTGCTGTACTGCTTTCCACCACAATCCAGTAGAGTAGCTCTTCAGTAAATTTTGAAGCAGTTTCATCCTTTTTATAGCATGCAGCAACCCTAGCGAGAACTCTCAGACAGTTCAACATCGACAAGAAAATTCTGACAGTAACAGCCTCACCATCACAAGAAATTATTGCTTGCAGACTTACCATTCATCTAACACATAGCCAATACTGTTGCAACTCACAAACTGAAACTCACAATACTGTTGCATCCTTGTCAGTCTTTCTTGTCCATGGGAAGGTCAGAAAGCACTGCTGGAGTTTTCAGCAAGATGCGGTTTCTTACTGTTCATCTTGTTTCCATTAAGAGAACTTGCACGTGACTGGGAGCATTTGTGTCGTCTATGGGATTTACATACTATGACTCGAAGTTGATGCCTGCTGATCACCAGGAATGATATCAGGATTCGCACGACCGTCGTTTAGCTCGTTTTGTGTTTTCTTTGGTTGGACACAAACAGCAAGTGAGCAGTTGAATATGCCACATGCTTCTTTGACTTCAAGTCTGTCTTTGTATTTAAGCTACCGTGGCATCTGGCATGGAACCTTGTCCAGCACCTTTGCAGAGTCTTCAGATCACCTCGGATGTGCAGAGTCTTCAGAGCACATTGATGCAGAACAATATTTAAAAAATTAACGTGCATGCATCAGTAGTCTGCATCAACAATAATTAACAAATTAATGTGCATCCATCATTATGAACAAAGTGTTACTTGTCTACATACATGCAGAGGGGTGATGTAAGGTGATTAGGTCTTTACCTGCTCCAATGAGTTAACTATGGCGTCAGTGTGTTCTGCTGGAAGCACCTAGTCCGTAACTATTTTACTAAGTTGCTTCACAGATTCTGCTGAGTCTTTAGCTTCATCACAGCAGGTTAAACCTTCTCTTCTGGAGATTGTTCCATCAGGAACAGTAGTATCCTGCCCTGTTGGCAAGAGAATAGAGTCAACAACGAGCATTCCTAACTCAAAAGTATGAAAAAACCAATGGCAAACATGATGATTACCTTGGGTTTCACTTCTTGTGCACTGGTTTCTGCCTTGCTATATATCTGAGAGTTGATTCGCCAAATAGATGTAGTGGATACATTATCTCCCTTTGAATATCTGAAGTTGTCTTGCTTGTGATGATGGACAAGGTAGCAGCAGTGTCCGAATGTACGGAAAGAGCTTTCTGAATTGTAACCATGCCATTGCTTAAAGCAGCTGCAGCTTCCATAACTTCTGAACTGTAGTGTTTCTTGGACACTGACTGTGTGAACTGTTGCCAAAAATGCTAGGATGACCATTCTCTGAGTTCTGCTTCTGTGACTTCACATCTCCATTAATAAATGGGGAAAAATTGATGTTGATTCCATTAAACCATTTCTAATTGTTTCATTCACAAATGTGATCTTTTCAGAAATAGCTACTTCCCTATAAAATTAGTGGCTCCATTATCTTTAAACACCGCCCGCGTTGTCCCCTGTGTGACCAGGCACCGGAGACCATTCGCCACCTGCTCCTAGAGTGCCCCCTCTCCAGGCAGGCCTGGCATGAGATCCTTGCTTGGTTGCGGATGCAATCAGAGTGCCGAACCTTGAGGCATCACTGATGGACTGGTGGCAGCACACTAGACAGGACAGACCCAATCCGCTACGCAAGGGCCTTGCCTCCGTCGCTCTACTCCTGCCTTGGATGATCTTGAAACACCGCAATGAGTGCATCATGGATGGGGCACAACCCTCGGTAGCTTCCCTCATCGCCAAAACTAAAGACAAGGCAGCAACGTGGGCAAGAGCCGGTGCAGCCGAGCTCAGGGTCATCCTGCCGATGACCCGGGATGTTCACCAGGGCCCTAGCAGCTTTTCTGTAACTTGACTCCTAGAAGGATTGTAAAACAAACTCTCTTTTCATGAAAAATGAAACACAACTGTCCTTTGCGCTTTCTCGAAAAAATATCTTTAAACACCACTGATCTCCTCACTCTGTCACGACGATAGAATAACATATATGATTTCTGCCTCAACACATCAGCTTAACGAACTTTGCGAACCTGGGAATACACCCACAAATAATGAACATCAGAGGAATAAAGAGAGTACAAGACATGATAAATGCAGCTAAACAAAGGAAGGCGTTACGGAAAGCTTGTAGCACAGATTGGCAGAAGTTATAGTGCAATTTCATAGCAAGAGCAGAGCTCTACCTGGGTATCGTCAAGATTGTGCGAAATCCCAGTTGAAGTCCGAAGAAAGCAACAATAGTGACCTGACTGTGTATTCCAGCCAGCATGAACCAACACCATTAAGGATGCATCTGAAATCCATGCACTTCACGTATAAACATTAGAGATGTAAGTTGTAAGGAGAAGTTGACTAAGAACAAATCCAGAGGTATGATGGAAAGAAAAATACCTTCATCAACTAGTTACTCACTTCTGAATTGCTTACGATGGGTTGAAAGGACTAAGACGCTTCAGATGGATATCCAACACATCAGGGGCCTTAGCCTTCCCGATTGTAAACCTTTTTCAGACAGCTGTACTGCTTGTCCTCACCGTCTACTGGTAGCGGCGTTTGCAATTTCAAGGCTGAGATCCAGGAAAAATTTGCTGGAACAGTGTGGGCAACTTGCGCATCTCAACTGCAAGTCTGCAATGCCCACAGCCACACAGTGATGAAATCTGGAGTATTTTTTTTTCCTTGGATATCACTGATAACGATCTAGAGATTGAGGAAACAGTTATCAGCACAAAAATCGACCAAAGCACCAGCCGAATTCATGGCTCTACAGATCGAAAACTTACAGCATGTTGCGTAAAAATCGGAACTTTATGGATCAGCTCCGGCACCTTCACTTCACGCGGCCAACCGACGAGAGGGTGCATCCGGCAAGGATTTCGGCTCCCGGACGGGTAGATCTGCCGGCCGGGCGAGGGGGTTGAAACGACAGAGAATTCAGCCGAGGAATCGACGGAGGCTTCAGATGGCGCGTGCAAAGGAAAGGAGGCTGTGGATCGCAGGACATGGCGGCTGCTTAGGGTAGGATTTGGAGGCGATTTGCAGTTGGCGGTGACGAGATTTTTCTCTCTGTCGATGTCGAAGGACAGGGAGATGGTAGATGTGGAACCGGCTCGGCCGCGGGGTGGAGGGGGCAGCCCGTTTTCTCTCTCCCGTTCTGGTGGTGGGTGGGGGCGTGCGTGCGTCACGGACAAAGACGCGGATCGACGCGTCACGACAGCATCATGTCGCTGCAAGGCGGGTCCGTGGCGGACGGTGGCCCCACGCGTCGGTGAGAGAAACCCACTTCGTAGTAGGGTATGTGACGCGGTTACGCCTGACAACAAAATCTAACCGGACGCGTACGGCGCTTAATAACCACCAGCAGCATCATCAGGCTGAGAATGGAGGTCACCTTCTGTTTAGATACAAAGGCTAGCACAGAACCTCGACAGTCCTGGACTCCACCGCCTGAGAAACTTGGTGATGATTCAAGATGCGATGGGTCCGGTCCGGCCCATTGACCCACCGGACCGGACCTGGATTTTGTTACCACTAGGGTAACGGGTCTACCCACGAAAATTTAGGTCCAACGTGGTTTTATCCCATCGAACCTAGGTTCGACCCGCACCTCACGGCAGACGGGCAGAGGGACTGGAGGACGCGGCCGCCGCTGCGCCGCCGTAGGACCAGGCATCTCGTCGGCACCGGATCCTCCATCCTCGACGGCCGCCGCCGCCCCCTGACGGATCCTCTATCCTCCTTTCCCGTCCGTCTTCAAGTCATCCCCGCCGCCGAAGCTGGTCAACCCACCGGCCGCCGGAACGCCGCGACGCTGCGGGAGTTCTCCGGTAAAGACTCTCCCCCGTGCCGTCCCCTTCAACAATTTTATCTTGGCCACGCGCTCTCCTCCACACGGCCGCTCCCCATCCGCTCGGCCGGACAACCGCGCAGGCCTCGCCTCCGGTGAGGTGTGTACAGTGGTTGTGGATGTGGAGCGCTGTGCGGTGGATTGGCGATTCGGTTCTCTTCTTTGTCCGAAGAGAGACTTGGCAACTACATTGGCATTTTTGTACAGGTTCTTCATTGCACAAGCTTGAGCTGGAGCGCCGTTGCAAGCACCAGTGAAAGAGAATCAGTTTTGCTTTGACCGCTACTTAAATATACTCCACGGTGCAACAACTCATGGTGCTTGAATCCTGATTGCGATATTTATTTTTCTATATTTGTAATTTGTCCATGCCTGGAACATCATGATTTTTGGACTTGTTTCCTGTATGTTTTCCTGTAATTTGAAAGAAAGAAACTGAGGTACAGAGAATAGGATAGTAGTAGTGCTGTTGTTGTACCGCTGCTGTTGTAGACAGGATGTTTTTCTCGTTTTCCTGTGTAATTTGAAAGAAAGAACTGAGGTACAGAGAAGGAGTACAGTTAATAGGGCCGAACCTAGGATTACCCATGAACCTGTAAGGGTAGGTGCGGTGCGAACCTGCACCTGCTATTTATTTATTAGGATCGGTGGTCCAGTATCAGGTCCAAACCGGACCGGACCTATCACATAGCATCGCAGAGGAGACCAGATCAGGTTTTTTTTTTTTGCTGCTGCTGCGGGTCTTGTTCCGACGCAGCTCAAGCCCTCCAAACTGATAATGGCGTTGCCTTCCTGGGAGGGTCATGTCTCTACTGATAATGGAGTCCTCCACCGACCGTCTACTCACCCTCGATTTTGGTACAGTTTTCCAAGACGAAACTAGAAGATAACATTTGTTGTTTTATTTCTCTATCTACTTGTCACTCCACAAGGAATAATCAAGCTTCTAATACATGTCCCAGGTCTTACATAACACGCACTGAGCAAAAAAAGAAGAAGAAAAGGAAAAAAACAACAAGGAAGAACAAAGAATCACTGCAAAACTCAACAACAACAGCCTGCTGCTCCAGTCGTGTGTCATATCCTGCGTGGCTGGTTTCCCCATCTGCCTTGGTCGGATTTCAGTCTCTTCCTCTGCCGTGATCTGATATCGGCCGCCTCTTGGAACGGGTTCAGTCCACCGAACTCTTCCTCCTTTGGCTTCCTGACCTTCTTCCTTTTTCCACGGTCGTACTCCTCGTCCCTGCAAAGTGGGAACAACGTCATATAAGTGACCCTAAAGTGCAGCATCTACAACTTGGAACACTCATAAATCAGAGAGTTGATAGTGGAGGGGATTGGAAGCCGAATGCTGCTCTGGTAGAAATGTAAAACTGATCGATCTCAGACCAATGGAGTATGTGATCAAGACTAATTGTTGTTTGCAGACTTACCATTGATCTGGCACGTAGCCAATACTGTTGGTCCTCACATACGGAAACTCTGTTGCCCTTGTATTTGGCATGTCAATGTCATCCCATAGTGAAACTGCGAAACAAATTTGATAAGGTGTGAATATTTAGTGCTGACAGCAGAGTACAAATATGAGAAACACACACTTCTTTCAGGTTGCTTACCGGTAATTTCTCTCAAACCCCTCGTGAGGAGATCAAAATGCCGGGAGACTCTCTCATTTGGATGTGCACAATCCTTTGAATCGGTCTGGTCTGGCACAGAGCTAACGCATGAACTTGGTAGCTCAGCGCTAGCAGGTGTTGCATCCCTGTCGTCTTTCGTGCCCATGGGAAGGTCAGCAGCACTGCTGGAGTGTTCAGCAAGATGCGGTTTCTTACTGTTCATCTTATCAACAGCATCAAAACTGGCAGATGCATGGGAGCGTTTGGGTCGTCTATGGGATTTACATGATATGTCCTTAGTAAGAACAGTTTCCGAAGTTGATGTCTGCTGATCGTCCGGAATGGATCCATTGTCGGTAGACCTTCTTATAGCTCTTTTATGTTTCCTTTTCTTGTGCTTTAATGCAGCCAGTAAGGGTTGCTTGGACGCAAAAAGCAAGTGTGCAGTTGAATATGCCACATGCTTCTTTGACTTCATATCTGTCTTTGTATGTAAATTACCATGGCATGGAACCTTGTCCAACTTCTGTGCAGAGTCTTCAGAGCAGGTCGGCTGTGCAGAGTCTTCGGAGCAGATGGCCTGTGCAGAAACTTTAGAGCAGATCACCTGTGCAGAATCTTCAGAACATATGTGCTTCTCAGAGTTGACCTGCACAGCTTCCAGATTGTTGTTCTGCACAGAACCCTGAAGAATGGCCTGTGCAGAAACTTCAGAGCACATCACCTGTGCAGAATCTTCAGAACTGATGTGCTTCTCAGAGTTGACCTGCACAGCTTCCAGATTGTTGTTCTGCACAGAACCCTGAAGAAGCATTTACAAAATAAAGATACATCAATATGAACACAAAATCATCTTCAACGGCAGTAAACACATCCTATCTCCAGTATTATATTAAAGGGGCATGATAAAATCCAAATGAGGAAGCGTGGGTGGTCTGGTACCAGCTTTTCTGCATTTTCAATATGGTCAGTGTTGTTCACAGAAAGCTCCTTCAACATAGCCCGTCCAACCTCTGCTGTATTAGTATGCATTGACTTCTGCATAACCAATATTTAACAAATTAATGTGTATGAACAAAATTTTACTTGTTTTCATGCATGCAGAGGGGTGAGGGAAGGTGATTAGTTGGTTACCTGTTCCACTGTATTTTCCATAGCATCAGTGTGTTCCGTGGAAAGCTCCTTGTCCATAACTATTTCATCATGTTGCTTTGCAGATTCTGCTGACTCTTTAGCTTCACCACTGCAGGTTAAACCTTCCCTACTGGAGATTGTTCCATCAGGAACAGTAGTATCCTGCCATGTTGGTAAGAGAAAGCAATAGAGTCAATATCGAGCATTTGTAACTCAAAAGTATGATAAAAACCAATGGCAAACGTCACATGATTACCTTGGTTTTCACTTCTTGTGCACTTGCCTCTGCCTTAACTATATCAAGAGTTGATTGGCCAAATAGATGTGGTGGAGATACTATCTCCCTTTGACTATCTGAAGTTGTCTCGTTTGTGTTTAAGGACAAGGTAGCAACAGCTTCTGGTTGTACACAAAGAGCTTTCGGTACTGAAATCATGTCATTGTTTTGCACACCTGCAGCTTCCATAACTTCAGTGCTGCTAGGATTTTTTGAACACTGTCCTTGTGAAGTGTTGCCAACAAAGGTAGGATGACCATTATCTGAGTTCTGTTTCTGCGACTTCACATCTCCATTGATAAATGATGAGACATTCAATGTTGCTTCCATTAAACTATTTCGAATTGTGCCATTCATACATGCAATCTTTTCAGGAATAGTGTTCTTTCCTAAGAAATTAGAAGTGCCATCCTTAAACATCACTGTGCTCCTTACTCTGTCACGCACATAGAATAACATATATGCTTTCTGGCTCAATACATCTGCCTCGCGAACTTGGCGAACCTGCAAGTATCCATAAATAATGAATAATGGAAGAAGAATAAAGCCAGGCAAACAAAGGACGCCAGTATGGAAATCTTGCAGCAAAGATGAGAAAGGCAGATGTGTGCAAATTCATTTACAAGACAAAAACTCTACCTGGTTATCATCAAGATTGTGCCAAATCCCACTAGAAGTCCGAACAAAGCAATAGTAATGACCTGACTGCGTATTCCAGCCAGCATGAACCAACACACCATAAAGACTGTATTGGAATTCCATGCCCTTCATATATAAACATTAAAAATGTAAGTTGTATGGAGAAGTTCGCTAAAAAATTTCAAAGGGGTGATCGAAAGACCAATACTTTCATCAACTAGTACTCACTTCTGAATTGCTTACAAATGGCTTCAAGTTCAAAGTTGGCTGGAAATCAACTTTTTTATCAATCTTCTGACGAGGGTTGAAAGGGCTAAAACGCTTCAGGTGAATTGTCAACACATGAGGAGCCTTATCAATTGTAAATCTTTTCTTGGCCACAACCTTTCTCTTGCAGCCCTCACAGTTGTACTGCTCTTCCCCGCCATCTAGTAGCTCTTCTTTAGTAAAATTTTGAAGTGCTTTCATCAACGTAGCAGCATCAGCAATTTCAAGACTGAGATCCAGGAAAGGATCAAATTTGCTGGAACAGTACGAGCAATTTGCGCATCTCACCTGCAATGCCCATATATATAGCCACACATTGATGAAATCAGGATTATATTTTGAATTGATATAACTCATACCATGGCAATCGACCAATTAACAAAAATATACCTGACTTCTTAAGCGACCACCAAATATCCTGTGAACTAGACTCTTCTCATAAGCACTTGGAGACTGACTTGGTATGCCATTAGGTAAAGAGCACTTGTGCATGGACTCAAGTAAGTTAACCATTAGCTCATGCGCATCTTCCTGCCTAGAGTTGCGAAAACTACGAGAGATGCCTATCTGGCAGTTAAAGATAGCATAATGCAATGATGATTCCAAAAATGTAGATAGATAGGATTTTTTGGAATTTAAATTAAAAATAAAATAAACAGTCCAGTTACGCTATGGCACAAGAAAGGATACATCTTAAGTTCTTCACGAACTGCACAGGTGTCAATATCTTCCCGGTTGACTGCAGAGCACTTCTAACATGGTTCTGTAGAGCGCAAAGTGCACAGAATCCGGTTGTCCGGCCTTAACAAAACAACAACTGAATTAGTATCAGTACTAGTAATTAAAAAGGAGCAGTTGCCAATGAGAGAGAAATTTGTTCTAAATTTCTTTGATAAATGAGAACCGTTGTTCTGCTACTATGGGACGGGTCATGAGATATGCCACATTCATCCATCAAGTTGAATGAAATCGGAATAATTTCCTTCCAACCCACATGAAACAGATTTGTCGAGTGAAGCACACTCCCAATAAGCAATAATTGCCATGCAACTGCAACATACTAACACAGGCAGTGGTTTATCAAGCAATGCACATTCTATTGCTTCCCATTATAATGCCTGAAGACCTGCCCAAGGCCTGAAGACCACCAGAGCAATCATAATGAAGACAAGCCATTTTACTGGAAAAATGCATCATGCCCCCAAGACAGCAACAAAGGCTGTCTGACAGACTTGATTGGCACTTCCACAGGCAGTGGTTTATCAAGCAATGCACATTTTACTGGAAATGCATCATGCCCCCAAGACAACAACAAAGGCTGTTTGACAGACTTGATCGGCACTTCCACAGGCAACCTCATATCATGCCATGCCATGAGGGGAATTGATAAGCCAAGTTGCAAGCGGCATCGAACTTACATGAGGAGGACTTGTGCTTCCCGCTCTGCAGGTACGCCACGAAGGGCTCGGTATAGGTGAGGCACTGCAGCACCGAGTTGAGGTAGCACGTGTTGCCGAGATTTCGCAGGCCTGCCCCCTGCGTTGCACACACACACACCAGAGGGCACCTCAGTCTCGGTAAATCCACTTCACTTAGCCTCGTCGCATGTTTCAGAGGCATCAATGAAGAATTTGAAATTCCCCAGGTAAAATCAAATGGTGGTGATGAGAGCGAGCCAAAATTTGAAGGAAAGCAGAGTGGATTCGAAAGTGTTTTAGCTGGATTAACTCCAAAAATGGAACCATCGTCTCTGAACCAAAAATAAATAAAAGGCATAATTGAACCGCAAAAAAAACACAGAGCGGGACTGCAGAATTGCAGAATTTGATTCGTGGACCAAAAACCCAGCAGACTGCAGCTCCAGTGGAGAACTGAGCCGAATTGCAAAATCCCAGTCGCAAAAAAACAAAAATCCCCCAAAAAAATAAGTGTGGGGGAGGTGTGGACAGACACACTCACGATTCTGCGGAGGTAGACCCTGGCGGCGGCGAGCTCCCGATCGAACCCGCCCCCGCTCCCGCTGGCCTCCCCTTTCTCCCGCCCCTCACTCTGCGCCGCCGCCGCCAGTCGCTTATCAGCCCGAAACCCCCCTGCCCCTCCGGCCGGCCCCGCCGCGTGGGGCTGCCTCGTGGTGGCGGCGTGGAACTCGACCCTCCGGTGCAGCGCCGCCGCCGCCGCCGCCTCGCCCATTCTAGGGTTCCGCGCCTGACCAGGTGGCCGCCAGCTACTGGATCGGGCCATCGGGGGTCGGTCGACTAACCTCTTTTTCCTGGGTTAATTTTGCGGGGTTTAAAACGATCGGGTCCGCGTCCGGGTCCACGAAGACGAGCGATGGTGGGGTTTATTGTAAGTTTGTAACCGACTAGGAACGGCAGGTGGACGGCTGAGATTGGACGACGGGAGGCTGGCAAGCACATCCCGACCGTTGGTTCGTGGGACCCATTTGGGAAGCTTGATTTTCCTATGGTTTCCGACGAAGCTCGGCGGCGGCGGGATTGCCGGGATGTGCGGGGAGGAGACGGCTCGCGCCGCTGCGTGCAGTTGTCGCTTTGCCGGTCGGGGATGGCTGGCGCGCCAGCGTGGGGAAGAAGAAGAATAATTCCCAGGCCGTGTCGTGCCGGGGAAAGCGACGACGCCGAGCTGATGATTGGGCCGGACCGGTCGAGCTGGCGATGAACGATGGGCTCGGGAATGTACGTGTCCGTTCGTAGAGTGAAACTAGTTGAATTTCTGTGCGGCGGCACGCCGCATCCTTGGTGTGAATTTTTGTTTAATTTGATAAAAGTCAGAATAATTATTTTTTATCTGAAAGGAAGAATGATAAACTGGTAACTATTTTTTGTGTTTCATATATTGATCGAACTCGCCAAGATCATAGCAAAACCAATTTCAATTAAACTATATGAGAAATCAATAGCCACACTTGGCATGGAAAAAGAAAGCTAAGCAGCAATCTATAAAATGTAATCAATCAGCTTGTTCGATCTGTAGCACTGCATACCATGGATTTTTAAACTGCAAGAAAATGAGATAAAAAATACATCTTATGATGAACTGGTTAAAACTGCTATCTTTTATGTCGTTGCCACCACTATTCTGCTGCTAAACAACACCACTATTCTGCTGCTAAACATATGTGTTCTTATGTACTGTGACATCCAAAAAACATTATGGTCTATATCCGAACAAAATGAGGCGACTTGTCCATGATAATACAAGATTTCCTCTCTTTAAAAGAAAATATCTTATTTTTTCATGCATGCTTAGGTACCTGCTCGGTGATTTGGCGTCATATGGGGCAGCGATGGAAGGTCTAGCGATTGACAGTAGTTTAACATTGGTTGATGCTAGAATTTGTACTCTGTTCTCAACTTTTTGGACCACGTTGCAAGGACAGTATTCAGAGAATAGAAGAATCAAAAAAGTGTTTGAATAGAAAATTAATGTTATCCAAGTGATGTATTGGACAGGAAAAATACATACATTCATGTATTGTTCGAGCATTTAATAAATTTGCCTTCATATATTTAGAGGAACTGTACTTGTGTGTTGTTGATATGTTGGTTAAATCGGAGTTTTGAAAATATGTTTGTTTATTTGCCATAAATAGGTAGCATTTTTTGTGATAGTTCGGATACGTAATTATTTATATTTTTCAGGTGGGTAAATTCGGAAATGCTGCTTGTTCTGAATATTTATTTTTTTATGCAAATTGTTTAAGTTAAATGGTTCTACAAGTTACTTTTTTTGTCTTTTTTTTGGAAGAAATAATAACATTGACGCTCATATTCATCTGGTGTAGTCAAATATTATCGTGTCGGAATTTTTTTGTGGGTTACATTTTTTTTTGTTTTTTTTTGTTCTGGTTTAATGCATTTTCTTTGTGGAGAATTTGGAGATATGTTAAATTGAAATTTTTCTATATTTTTTATGCATTTTTCTGAATAACAAATTAGAAGTTATAATTTCTATCAATTGTCAGCTTTTTACTGGATTTTTGGAACCTATGACACATAGGACTCGTACGTCATTTTTTTTTCAAATCGTGTGTGGAAATGGGAGGATGACATTAGTAAAATCCTTTTGAATTCGATTTCACATTTATGGAAAGTTTATTCGTATGGTGTGAAAATATTGGCCAAATTGAAATGTGGGGAGCTTCTTAATAATAATAAGAACCTCTGTTGATTTTCTCTCTATTTCTGGGCTATTTTACGTGCCCTTGTAAAATTACTAAAATTTTATGTTTTTATTCATGCATGAAGACACTAATTCCAAGTCTTTTTGTAAAACTACCGTCTCCAAGGTTGTTCTCTGTGCCTGGCAGACAAAGAGTTCGGTCGTCGTGACGCATGATGCCGTCACTTTGCTCCGCTCAACCCCGGAGCAATCAAAGGCAACCGAGAGGTCCACCATCATCTCATCTCCGCCCTTGCTGAGAAGCGCGCGCTGGACGCCGTAAAACCACTATGCGAGGCATCACGTCGTACATTGCTTCTGTTTGTCCAATGTTAACACTGATGGCACATGCTCCTTGTTTTTTCAGTGTTAACCCTGTATATGGTGATCCACAAAGTTCATCAAGTGTTATTATTGACATGATATTGTTTTACATCGTGTCGCATCATACACTGTGGAGTTTTGTATGTTGTAAGCCATTATAATCTTTGCAACTATGCTCTCTTAGAAGAGATGTCCATCAGATAGTGTAGCCTTTGTAATATGATAAATAGCTTTGCAACTCTCATGTACATAAACAATATTTCTATCTATTTGGATGGCAACTCGACTATCAAATGCTTCAAGACAAAGAAACATATAAGCAGGAAACATCCCAACATGCGGACTGCATTATAACAGCTCTCTACTTGATCTCACAATTTATTTCTCCTTACACACAATGATGTACATCCTATATTTAGTTCAAATCCTGTTCAACTCGATCAGTACACCACCATATAATTTTTCTGGCATTGTGACGGAGCTGACATAGTGTTGATCTTCCAATGTGACTCCAACATAACTTCCAGCAGCCCCAACAAAACAATCATCAGACTATTATAGGAAGACATAAAGAAAAGGGAACGAATAAATATATGACACATACGTTCGAAATAACTCCCGTGTTAGAAATGAAAACATGCTACTAACTACACTGTCATACTTTGCGGTTCAGCCCACTGGTCATCTCTTGTTTAGAATTTAAAGGATATCTAGCTTCTTTAACAACCTTCCTATTTAATTTAGACTAATGCATAAACTTTTCTGAAATACTTGCATGCGTAAACACCGAACAACTTACTTTAAGTTAGATTTTCTCTATGCTCTGTTTACACCATAGATATAGATCTGCAACCAAAGGAACTTTAGAAAAATACTGAAAGCCAACAAATGAGGTAAAAATGTATAATGAAGGTATATCACCTACCATTTTCGAGGGTTGCAATATCATGGGCAAGGCGTAAACTGTAGTAGGAACTGTATTCCTTATAGGCCAGCCATTGGAAAAGGTAGAAACTAACGTAAGGTGTATCACAACATAAACTATAGGAGTTATCCCTAAATAATGGAGAATTGCAGTTTTAAGCCATACCTACTCGACGGGAAAAAAAGGAAGGAAGACATTAAATCGGAAATGGAGGTAGTGGATTAAACATATGCAAATAAGTATTTGCGAAAATACCATGACACATATAACAGAGTCATTCATTGATATTCGGTCAATATGCTAGCCTAAGATTGGACCCGAAAAACCACAACACATTTTATCATTACTTAGCCCACGGTCTTGTCGCTTCAGTTCAAATGTAGTACTGGATTATCAGCTGGTATTAGCAGTAAACTCACCAGGAAATGGCCGGTCAAATTGCGGCTCTATTGACCAACAACTTGTCTCCTCATACGGAATCAATTTCTGAGATGAAATTCATAGTGTCAGTGGAAATAGCTTGGGAAAGCCATATTAGCCAATCTGTGAATGGGTAATTGCTCAAATTAAAGTAGGAGACCCCAGATCAGATACTTGACATGGAATTGGTCGCCTAAAATCCACCAAAAGAGAATATGATGCAGAGATGCATGAATGCCACTGTTTAAATCAAGGTCTTCATACTTTTACGGAAAAGGTAAAAATCTATATATAAAAACAACCTGTTGGAGTATCTCAGTCTCATAGTTTCTATCAGGTGGATATTACAGTTCTACAGTTCCTATCGTGCAGTGCCAAATTCCTGTTAAGATCCATCGCCGTGTATATTTTTCAATCACAGCATGCCAATTGTGCATCATATTACTTGAGCCCATATAAAGCTCATTACTACACATATTTGATAAATTCAATGTTGCTAAATTCGGTTCATGTAAAGAAAGTAAATTTTTGCCGCTGTGGTGCTTGCACGAACGTAAATATGGTGGCAGGATCAACAAATTACCAAAAGCTTCAAAACTGTATGGAGTAACAAAAAAAAGGCCTTGACTTTATGCAATAATAATTCGGATGAATGAATTCTAAAAAACCTCCAGTAGTTAAAAATTTGGCTGTGCTGATACCTAAAGTAGTTCTAACTGCATGAAACAGGAAAAAATATCTCCCATCGATAAATTCAATTTTGCTAAATTCGGTTCATGTAAAGAAAGTAAATTTTTGCTGTTGTGGTGCTTGCACGAACGTAAATATGCTGGCAGGATCAACAAAATACCAGAAGCTTGAAAGCTGTATGGAGTAACAAAAAACGGCCTTGACTATATGCAATAATAATTCGGATGAATGAATTCTAAAAAAATCATGCAGGTTATTCACCATAATAATTTACTGTGTGATGTAGGTACACAAAGAACCAAGGAATTGACAGTCCAACGAAACAACGTAGAGAACCTTTCAGAAATAAAACTACTGCCAGCAAAACCGAATTAATTAATCACATGGGGATGTGATGGATTGGCCAAAGAAACTCGCGGATCCGCAGCACTTGATATCTCTTCTGACTTCTGAATCTAGTTGCTAATTATTCTGCATTTTTATCAACACCATCTAGAGTGTTGATGTCTTACGGAAACCGCGTTTACAAACTCAATACGGAATTAAGCACGTCTTGAGCTGTCCAAATACACGAAATAAGGACTTCATCTTACTTATTTAATATAGAATTTTCATTCAACCTGTAGGTTTTCTATTGTGGTTTTGAGCGGTGGCAACTGGCAAGGTTGCCATGTAAAATTGCTAGTACATATCTTTCTAAAGTTTGTACTCTCCTCATGACCACATAAGCTACGTGTGAGTGGAAGTATACTTGCATAATGTGAATCACAAATGGAGTCTTCATGCAAGAGGACCAAGTAATGTAACAAAATTTCCTTACACATTGAAGGAACTATTGTAAAGTCTTCCAACAAAAGAAAGAACATGCAGTTGCAAAAATATTTAATCTCCCCTAGTTTATTTATGATCTGTGAGCACTTCTCTTCCATGACTATCTCCACCCCAAAATTTCTTATTCCTGGCCATCTCCCAATCAGTTTTTTAGAACTGATATTTTGATTTTGCCTATTCACACCTTTGTTAACGATCATATGAATCACTCGATAGCATTATACAATTACCATTATTATTGCTATTTTCTTCTATTAAACCGTGAGTTTGTAGCTTTATTGTTCTCTCGATACTCCTTGAATGAGACATTATGGCATTATTGCCTCTTTCGATTGCTCGATGGGCAGACGATTCCCATTGTGATCTTTCTAGTCTTCGAAGTTGAAGATTTTGAGGGTATTAGGTCATTGCTCTTAAGATTTAAACTACTACCCTGCTTAGTTGTCATTTTGCTCTAATTAAGAGGAGGGGTGTAACCTCAGTCAAATATATATCTGAAAAGATTCTCTGAAACGTTGTATAAATGTACATGTCCCTACCTGTTATGTGCTCACAACAGAACATCGCCAGAGTCCTTTCAATAGAATTTAGAAATTTTAGAAGCTGCAGTAGAAGGTTCAGACATTAAGTTCAATAGAATGGAGGCGAAGTGTGCATCAATTTGGAGCTCCATGGATGCAAGGAGCGAGGAGTCTGAAATGATTGCTCACCTGCAATCCATGTTCTGGAGCAACATTGATGTTGCTGCCAATTTTTGTTCTCCAAACACCAGCGCCAGTTCTTGTATCATAGCTAGCAAAGTGCCTAGTAGTTTGTTCCTTGGTCGTGATGATGCGAGCTATGCTGCAGCGCCCATGGTGAACTGTTAACATGCAAAGCCTATTACCTGAAATATGAGCAATTACGCACAAGAACATGCAAGGAACATATAAACGTCCCTGGACCTAGAAGTCTAATATTTTCAATAGATAATTGTCCTTTTCAAACATGACTGAAAGCGTGTAGTGTGCATAAAGACAGTATTCCTTGTGTGTTGTTACAGCCAGAATCAACGTTCCCACATCTGAAGTACCGGATAAACAATATGAAAATAGAAATTATAATTATTGCAGTAGCAGGGTAGGACGGTGTTAGTATGATCTTTGTCGCTTGCATGGTGTGCTAACATCGAGATTGCATGAAGGTTGAACAAAACTGGATATCAGAACGTGAAAGGGGATTTGGCAGTTTTGTTGGACATACCTGCGGTGGAGATGAGGTTGCCCAAGGCGTTGAAGACGTCGGTGCAGACCATGACGGAGGTCTTGAGCACCGCACTGTGCTTGTTCTTCATCGTCTTCACGATCGCCAGCACCACCTTCTCCTTGCCCACCCACGGATCGTCAGGTCGGATCCAGTAGGAGAAAAATCATCAAAGAAAGAAACAGAGAGACACAGAGAGAGGGGCAACCATACATGATCGGGCCGAGGAGCGCCGGGTGGTGGATGGCGAGCCGGCGTGCATCGTTGAGCTCCTCGCAGACCTTCACCCAGTCCTTCGAGTCGATCTCCGCGACCAGGCTAGCGGCCCGGGCCTTGGGGCCGGCCACCAGCTGCAGATCCTTGGAGCGGACGTACTCCACGGCCTGCTCTGCCGCCGCCGCCGCGGGGGACGTGGCCTTGGCCCTGGGCGCCGCAAGCGCTTCTTGCCTCCCTCGCCCCCGGGGGAGGCGACGACGGCGGCTAGTGTAGACAGCTTGGCAGACTTCTTGGGCCGCTCCGACATGGCGGCCGGCAGCGTATTTTCGAGTGCGCGGAGGGCCATGGGATCGATCGAGCTCTATTGCTGGATGGAGAACTGGACATGGGGAAGCAATGGATGGAAGATGGAGCCGATTCCGCCGATTCCGTGCGTCTCGGCACGATTTTGACAGCGAGGAGGTCGAGGGGACTTCGGAGGTAGCCTCAGTTCCCCAGCTTTTCCGGTGCACCACCGTCCTCTGTGCACAAAGAGGACAGGAGGACGCAGGCGGATTTGGGAGGAAAACAACTCGCTGAGGGCACGGATGGCGGCGGCGTGAACGGCCCAGGAGCCTCTTCTTACCCTACTCCTCCAATTCTTGCCCGGCGTTCCGGCACGCGGATGTCGGCGAGGAGGGAGAGAGCGCGACGACGGAGGTCGCTGCGTGCTTCGATCTGAACGGGGAGAGGTGGAGCGGCGGGGGCAGGCGTCGGCGGCGCTGGCGAGCTCCGGCCGTCGCGCGAGAGGGAGGAAGGGGGAGGGGGATTCTGCCGACAGTTTTGCAGAAAAATCAGCGAATTTTTCGGAATTCGCGTTTCGGTCCCTCGCCTCGCGTTTTCGTGGACTGCGGGTTCTATTTACGGGTTTGTGAGGGGCTTTTCTGCAAATCGATCACGGACGCCTTCCGCGGGCCGTTGGATCGTCGACGGACGGCACGGATCACGGATTTGTGAGGGGCTTTATAATGTATGACGTTTTAGCTAGCTACAGTCGCCGAGCGCTCTCAGGGGCTCGAAAGGTTCCGTCTTTAAATATATAGATAGATGCATCGGTAGTTCTTGAGGTTATCGGCCATGTAGTTTAGTAACTTAGGATCTGCGTCAATACAGTTTTTAAAGTTATTTTGAACAATTCTAAATATACAACCTCTGTTTCACAAAACTAGCTGCTAAAACGTCATACATTATAAAATGGAGGGAGTACATGGCTAACCTATAGCGTTGACATGGCAATGAATTGATCCACTATGGTCCTCGTCTCCTCGAATGTCCAAAACAATCCGACCCCACATGAACAAAATATTTACCACAAACCACATATGTAGGCAACCACAAAACCCGGCCCCACAAGGATGTTCTACGGAGTTAGCGAAATATACATGCTAACCGTATTTTTTTAGATGCTAACTGTGTTTAGTTTCCGTCAATTAGCATGGTCTATTCTCATAGATCAAATTTTCATGGTACGTACTACGAGTGGCTCGAGAGAGGCGATCGTAACGTAACGGTTCCGTCCCCCACGCCGGCGACGTCGTCAGCCAGTTCTGCCTCTGGTGGCCTTGAGGTCTTGGAGGCATGGCGGACCACGCCCCCTCGCCGGCGGGAGAGTTTTGTTATTTATTTAGCCAATTTTTCATTGTCTTCTTCGGAACGGTGAGGTGGCAGCTACATCCAGAAGCCAGAATAAGGTCTATCCCGCTCTATCCTCGTTCTGGTGGTGCGTCTAGCCCGGCGGAGGGCGCGTGGAGTTGTGTGTCTGGTGGATTTCTGAGCATCCAGTCGGTTTTCGTGTTTGTTGGTGTTGTTTTAGATCTGGCTCTTCTGATTTACGAGTCTCATATGTGGCGATGATTGCTTCTCTGGTACGCTGGTCCTTTATGGCCTTAGCACGGCGACTTTCTTTCTGTCTACTATAACAAGCTCTACTACAACAATTTTTTTCCGACTCCGGTGATGAAGGGGGAGGATGGCGGTGCGCATTCGACTCGTGCCAATGTCTGTAGTCGTCGCTAGGTGGTCCAAGTACATATTTATAATTTTTATTACTTTTTGAGCTATTTATACTACTACGGACCAACGGGCACATGATCTAATCTAGATCCATGTTTACAGTCGCGTCAATCCGGCATCATTCGCGCCCTCAACAATTCGATTGATTACAGTACAAGTTGGATAATCAACATAGACGCTCTGTGGCAACCTCGACGTGGTCTCCTTGTGCGTATGTGTTTCGTGTGGGTAGCCAGGTTGGCTGTGGTGGTGTGCCCAATGTGGTCGTGTTCCATGACGACATTGGTGTATTTGTACGGGTTTTCGGTCGGTTCCCCTGCAAATGAACCGGTCTATTCTCTTCGACTTCTTTAAATAAAATGAGGCAAAATTGCCCGTTTTGTTCAATAAGATAATCAACCTAGCCCGCCAATACTAGGCATCGCGACCAGCCACTGCTCATTCTCTGTGCTTCATCGACCCCCGATCACTATGACACTACAGTTAACCGCCTGTGGCATGTCCCCTATATATCACCGCCCAATTTCACCAAATTATTTCTAATGGTATGGATGTACTGATTATAGCGTGTAGATAAGTGTTGCCGAAAAATAACTTCTATATATGATCGAATAGCAACCATGATTAGTAACTTTCCACATAACGGAGTCCGGATCGTTATGATTTAAATGACTTGCTCAATCTTTTCTCATATTGTGGTGGCGAGATGTGATTGTCAGTTATTCCTTGCTCAATGAAAATGGTAAAAAAAAATTTACCCTGTCTTCTTCCAAAAAAAAGAAAAGAAGGTGGACATCCTAAGTTTTAGGACTGTTTTGGACATTTCTAATAACTTCGAGGACCACAGTGGACATACTTCGTTGCTTTGTCAATGCTATACGCTATCCATGTGTATTTAGAACCATAGGTGGACATCCATAGAAACTTTCAGAACTATTTAGTATAAATCCTGAGTTGCGGGACTGTTTTGGACATGACCGATAACTTCGAGGACATGCATTTCACTCCCGTTCTTTGGAGGCAGCGCTAGATAGTTTTTTATGTTTATGTTTAACTTTTAACCACATCTGATGAAATAAATGTTTATGTTTCGAGCTTAAAACACAATTAAATCCTAAAGAGTTAATCACAATCAAACAAAACTTTTTCACAATACTCAATGGAACATATATAACTTACTGTTTTTTTTAATAGTTTGAATTTCGAGTTTAAATTTAGATCAACTGTGTCCGTTGAATCCTTATCAGACGGCACATATATGGGAAAAGTCACCATGATACTTTATCTCAACTGTATCCGACGCGACTATCCGACGAGACATCTCATGGAAGTGGCGACGACATTGTGTTCACGGCGGCTTAGGTGTCTCGGACTGCCGCTCACGGTCTGTCCATCATGTTGGATTTTTATGGATCTTAGCCCATCTAGTCTAATAAGTTCTGAAATCGCAAATACCCATTCAAATGGCTTGCATTCTCAAAGTGGGAGTGAAACGGTTTAGTCCTACATTGCTATTGCGGAGAGAATTGGACATGCTTATTTGGCAACTCTTCTATCTTCACTAAACAAGTGAGAATATGAGCACTTCATGGGAACTCCTCCTCCGCCAAGCCTCGTACACACGACACTTTTTTTCATGCATCGAGTTCGGATTAGAACCCGTTTTTGTGAAAGATTAAGTTTTTCATAGTGCACCAACTATGTGTGTACGTGCATGTGCATCATCGTTAGAGAGACTGACAATCATTAGATTTATTTTCATTAACTTTGTAATTATGAATTGATTTAGCTAGGTGCATCATCGTTGTCTTGGTACCTTGAAGAGTAGTACAATTCTTCATTTTACAAAAGAATTTTTTTAAAAATCATTATTTATTTATTTATAGGATTGTTATAACTCTCATGGCCCCTGACCTACCTACCAAAGACCAAGCTCGTAATGAAGGGACTCTTAGTTGTTGACCTACTGGAGGATCAATGGCTTCATATGACTTCCTACCAAAGTCTTATAAGTAGCAAGGCGATCTTTAAGTCTAGGACGAGTGGCATATTTTATTCTAGTTCTTTGTCTCATAGTTACACAATCCAATTTGGTGTATTATTTGTTGTTCTTTGCTCATTAGGATATGAATTTGATATGTATGGTCATGGAAGACATCAGGAATTACCGATGGGTTACCGAAGTCACAACAAGCACAAAATCGATCTTGCTGCTAGCTGCATTTCTATCATAGAACTTTGATCTAGGCATCTCTTATACCACTAACTTGGAATGTTGCATCCATCCGCGATTGACAGTGGCATCTACTAGAATGGTGCGAGAAATTATGGCTTGCAAAAGTGTAACGTAAAGTATAAAATTGTTTTACATATCACACAAATTCCATCCTTAATTACCATCCACCAAACCCCTTACAATGGCATAACATTACACAGTTAAAAACCTCTTACCATGCATATGGTTGGCTTTATTGTTGGTGATCCACGAGGTCATAGAGCTACTAGTACAGTGACAATCCTATTGAATGCGTTTTAAATACAGAGTTGACGCATCTACAAAGTTAACGTGTCTTTAGCTCGACGCAAGGATATGTTGAAATTTTTGGACTATATTAGCTCAGCTCTTTTTTATATTTCAATAATTCCTGAAAATTGTAAAGGGCCAAGTGACCCATTCATGCATGGTAAGAGGTGGGACAAAAGTTTAATTCTATATCGCTAGTTGGGAGAGAGTTTCACCACCTATAATATCAACTCTTCTATCACTAGTATGAGGCGTAGAAAAAAGAGAGAATAAGATAGAGTTACACGCGCGCTCCGCTTCCCCGCTCGCCGCGTTGGGTTTTGAGAATGAGCCGAGGCAGCACATATCTCTCCAACAACTAAAGTAGCGGGGATCTCTGGCATGTGGTTGCTCCATGGCCCGGTCCCGCTTTTCAGTGACGCGTGGAGGTGCTACCTGTTGGTTGTATACTGCATAAATATACTTAGGTATCGTGGGAAATCGTTTGATTTTTTTTTCATAACTTACAATATTGATATTCAAACTAGGAAAACAATGTACACGAAATATATGATTGTCGACGAGTAGGTTTCATTCCCGTGCTCGGTTTCGAGTTTCGTCGCCTATAACTTTTCAATTTCGAACTGGTGTTCGGAATATTTTTAGATGTATTTTGTCAAATTCGTCGCACTCGATTGACTGTTTGAAATATCCTTTGATGAGCAGGTTCATCTCGACGTTTCACACAACTTTTGTGTTGTAATTTTTCCTTTTCACTTTTCGAAGGTCATATACGAGTAGATCTTGTACACGTATGTATGTGTTTACACATGCGTGTTGTGTTCTTCAATGCCTTTGTCTTCTCATCCCAAACACCGCCGGTCGCTGTTATGAACTCTGTCTTGATATGTGTTCTTTAACCTGGTCCATGGGAGTAGATATTATACTGTACATATGATGATCGTTAAACCTATCAACATGTCTATGGTATGCTTGTGTTTTCATTGTCATCGCGAACTTTGTTGGTGCCGACGCTTGATTCATTATTATCAGAATGCAAGCCCTACACTTGAATTTACATGATATCCCTTTTTCCTCTCCATGAGATTACATCACGAGTTATTGTAAAAATAAAATAAAATAAAGAGGTTATGGAAGTCAATATTCTCGCATTTATTGTACCGCACTAATTCCTACTTTTTTTTGCTTATTATTTATGCAAAAATAGTCAGCAAAAATGATTAATTGGAATTCTAATTAATCATTGAAGAATGAAAAAATCGCTTCTTATGGGGATGCCACATAGACGAATCTATCCAAACGTAGAAGTGTTAGGTAAATTCATCATGTAGATAGAGGTGAGAGTAAGTGGCAGTGCACACAATACACGTTGCAACCAAATGTTGGTGTTTGGGTTTTTCAGAGCAAATAAAAAAAAATCAATGCATGCCATAGAATGAGGTGTATAACATGACTCAGCTCACGTTTCTCCTCAACCAGACTTTGGGACGGACCCAAGAAGGGCCGAGTGTTACCATAGTCTTTAGGAAAAACTCTGAAGTTATTGGAATTTGCTAACTAACAAAGTGCCCCAGTCACATGATTGGCCCCTATTGAAAGTTTTTTATGGGTTCGCCCCTGGCCAGACTCTGGAAGACCACGTATGCAAGGAGGCAAAAACGATGCAGGTAACCAGACACGCCTTTGCTGGATGCTATGGATGGATTCATGTTCAACATGGCGATATTTTTTAGAGCTCAAATCTTGGCTACTACAAAGAGAGGAAGTAATTTTTTTGTCTGGTATAAATTTCATAAATCATCAGCTTCAAGAAGAAATTCACAAACCACATTTAATTTCTCAACCATCCATTTATTGCTAATTTGTATGTACTGATTTGAAAACGACGGCGATATAAACTGGAGGCAATGCAGTCGCAACGAGAGACTAATAGAGACAATGACATACATTATGTGGTGTGGTTCGGGTCAAAGCAAGTAGTGCAACTAGGTGAAAGGACAAACGATGTCGCCTAGAGGGGGTGAATAGGCGATTTAAAACTTTTACGGTTTAAGGCTAGATAATTGCGGAATAAAACTAGGTGTTTAAATTAACAAGCCAACAACCTAAATATACTAGGTTCACCTATGTGCACCAACAACTTATGCTAAGCAAGATAACAACAAGGTGATAGCAAGATATAAAACTTCAAGCACGAGGGTGATACATGTCAAACGTATCTATAATTTTTGATTAATCCATGCTAGTTTGTGATGTTGTCACATGTTTCTACTATCATATTACATCATTTTTATGCATTTTTTCGGACTAACCTATTGACAAGATGCCTAGTGCCAGTTTCCTGTTTTTGCTGTCTTTTCGTTTCAGAAACTTAGCACAGAAAATATTCTCGGAATGCGCTGAAAATTTACGAGGATTTTTTATTCGCCAAGACGGAGTTTCAGTCCAGAGGGCAGCCCTGGGGGCCACCCACAGGGCAGGGACGACCCCCAGCCGCGGCCTGCCCTAGGGCGGTGGGTGGGACCCACCCCTGCTCCTGGTGGGTCCCCTCGGCCCCCTCCGACGCCTATAAAATCAGATTAATCCCAAAAACATCGAGGCGGCCATTATTTTTCAGAGAAGTCACCCCGAGGCGCTGCCACCATAAACCCTAGTTCGGGGGTAATTCTGAAGCTGATCCCGGCACCCTGTCGGAGGGGAGATCGATCCCGGAGGGCTCTTCATCGCCATGCCTTCCTCCGGGATGATTTGTGAGTAGTCCCACCTTGGACTACGGGTCCATGGCAGTAGCTAGATGGTAGTCTCTCTCCCTTGTGCTTCATGTATTATGATTTTGTGAGCCGCCTAACATGATCAAGATCGATTATTGTAATGCTATGTGATGTGTTTGCTGGGATCTGATTGATTATGAAGTTATGATCAGATTGTGCATGATTCTTATATGTTGATTTATGGTTTTACATGCTCTCCGATGTGCTACTTTGGCCAAGTGATTGTGTGTATCTCCAAGAGGGAGTATTTATGCTAGATAGTGGGTTCATGCCTCTTTTGTTCCTGGGCACGAGTGACAAAAACGTCTAAGGGCGAGGGTGTGATGTTGCTACTAAGGGTAAAACAGCGGTGTTAATGTCTCTTTTGATATTAGTATTGCTTACTTCATGCGCTTTACTTAATGCAAATATCTGTTGCTTGCAACTTAATACCGTTGGGTGACAGGCTAGATAGCGATCCCACGGTGGACTTTTTAGACAAAGATGCAGTTGGATTCAACGGTCTTTGTTCATTGTCGTGATGCCTACATAAATATTATCATGTTCTCTATGTCATAGCTAGATTAAGTTTGTGTTATAATCTTGTCAATTACCTTGCTGTAATTTGTTTACCCATCATATGAGTGTTTTATTTACTTGAGAGACTCCACTAGTGAACCCATGGCCCCCGGTCCATCTTTTTACATTGATTGCAACCTTTATTCATCACTTTTCATCATCATTACTCCTCTGGTCCACTTTCATATTTTCATCTATTTCACTATACAATTTGACCGCTTTGTTTTCTGCGATACCGGAAAGATTGACAACCTTTCCGCCGTTGGGGGCAAAGTAATTGGTTGAGTGTGTGCAGGTCCACGTCCGTTGAAGATTAAGCGCCAGAGATCTTCAACATTCACTTTGTTGTTGATTTCAAAGTCCTACTGGTTCGATAAACCTCGGTTCGTTAACGAGGAAAAACTGCTACTTACTACATCCACGCCTTCGCTTGGGGCACAACCCAATGCTACCATCACCGATCATCAGAGGGCTATCACAATGTAAATTGCATAAGTAAAGAGCTCGAGTATAGAAATAACCGAGGCACGCGGAGACGAGGATGTATTCCCGAGTTCCTCCTTGTTAAGGGAGTACGTCTCGTTAGAGGGGTGTGAGCTCGCCACAAAGGCCTACTCAAGACGCCAAAAAAGGCCTCACCCTATTCTCTGATGAGCCTCGCCCCAAGGGTTAGGTTCACCTTCCACTATCGGAATCCTTCAAGGCGGAATCCGGAGCCTTTACAACGATCTTGGGGCACACACCCACAACTCAATCGGGGGCTCCCAAACCTTGCCCGAAGCTTTACAACTCAAAACCTTCGCGACACCACCAACCGTCTAGGGTACACAATGCACCCAAGAGGCACAAGCTCTTGGGAACACAATGCACCCAAGGGTAACAATCTTCTCGAACTTCAACTTCCATAAATCTTCGTGAAGAGCACAAACCGATGCACCAAATGCAATGGCAAGAACACACTAAGTGGGCAAGTCCTTCTCTCCGAAATCCAACCAAATCAACTAATGCTATGGAGGGATTTAAGAGAAAGAACAAAGAGGAGAATCACCAAGAACTCCAAAATCGAGATCTACTAGGTTCCCCTTACTTAGAGGAGGAAAGGAATGGTAGAAATGTAGATCTATATCTCCTCTCTCTTTTCCCTCAAAAAGTAGTAAGAATTATTGGAGGGATTGAGAGATCTCAAGCTCAAGAAAAATATCAACAATGGACGTGAGAGGGAGCTTAAAGAGCAGCCAAAACATTGGGGAAGAAGCCCCTTTTTATAGTGGCCCACGAAAAGTGACCGTTAGGGGGAAAACCCCCAGCCCCTGCCAGCCCAGCCTTGGGGCTGGCCTAGAGCCCGGCCAGGCCGGCAGGGAAGCATCGGAGGCAAAAAAAACTGCAGGGAGGCCGGCCTCCACCCCGGCCTAGGGCCGGCCCGCGAGCGCAGGAGGCCGGGGAGGCCACCGAAGCCACCGGCCTTATGGCCCGGCCAGGCCGAGCCGGAGAGAGGGGGAGGCCGGGGTGCAACCCGACACACCCGGCCTGTGATCCGGCCTGGGCCGGCATCAGGCCCGCGGGAGGCCGGCCAGCCAGGGCACATTTTTCTTTTTCTCTTTTCTGTTTAAAAAATGGCCGAAGATAAAATCGCAATAACTTTTACTCTGCATTTTCGATAATCTTGGATTCATTGGAATCACCACAACGAGCACAACAAGACTACGCAGAGAAACATCATTGTTCAACAAGAGAGGATAAGACCAAAAGATGAAAGGTAAAACCGGAAGCCCCATATCTTTTGCAAATGAAGTCCAAATGACGTGAAACAAATTTTGTTGGAAAGAGGGCGACAAATTCTACCCAATAAAAAGTGAAAATATTGAAACAAGCAAGGGAGATTTTGCTAATAAATGGAAGAGTAAAACCTTCCACAGGGACGAACTGACAAAATCTCCAACACCGAAAACGCAATAGAAGACGCATATGAAAACCGTTTTCGGTGAACTTGGCATTGTCATGACAAGCACGACAAGCACCACAACCACACCACGATAAGAGCCTAATAAGAACCAATAAAGATGATTGCAAGGATGCAAAGGTTCGAGCTCTCCACGAATGATACGATCAAGATACTCGGTCGAGAGCCCCTCTTGATACTACGACTATCTATCCTATAACCCGGTTTCTCAACTAACATCATGAGACCGGTAAAATAGAAAACCTATTAAGATCATACATTTACCTTGCGCATAATCCACTTGAGCTAGATGATGACAATCTTTGTCTTCTCAAGTTGGACCACGTTTCTTGATTGCGCTCCGTTTGGTGAAGACTCGCTAATAGCTCCCCATACACCAATATGGGAGAGGCACTCTCCGGCATATCTTCACTTGGACTTGTGTGTTGATCAACCCACACTTAGGCTTGATCAACATATAATCTTCTTCCCTTAGCCTTGACTCCAACAAATGGAGATCAAGCAACGCATATGGACACAACCTACAAGTAGCTCAATACAAACATTAGTCCATAGAGATTGTCATTAATTACCAAAACCACACATGGGGGAAACCATGCACTTTCAATCTCCCCCATTTTGGTAATTGATGACAATCCCTTTTTAAGAGGGTTTATATAATGAATTAAGCAACCTTGCAAGACAAACAAGCAAGGATGCAAGCGCATTAAAGGCAAATGCTTAAGAACCAAACAAGCATAAAACCAAATTCCCTTAAACCCTCTAAACTTCTCCCCCATTGGCATCGATTGCCGAAATGGGAGGAAAAATTTAGAAGGCCAATATAATATGAGTTCCTCAAAAATGTGTGCATTTCTCAAGATATGAGTGAAATCAAATGCACATATCCAATGATGAATAGTTAGAGGAAATCAAACTATATTGAGGATCCAAAGATTGCAAAAAGATGAAATCATTCTAAACATCTCCACAAAGGAGATAGGCAATCAAAAGATCCAAAACAAGAGTTCTAAATAAAAATGGAGAAGCTCCCCAATGTTCATGCACTATTGAGGAGTGCACAAATATGGAATCCTCACTCCCCCAAAATCATCTAGAACACGCAACAAGTGCAAGAGTGCATAAAGCTAAAGCAAATCATAGCACTTGCACCAAGGATATGGTTGAGCCATAAGAAGATACCAATTAAAAAGACTCATCATAAGATAGGCCCAACCAAGATACAAAGAATATTTTTCAAAAGGAATATGTTCATAAGCTCAAGGATACCAATTGGAGACTAGAACCAATTGAAAAAGCCAAGAGCTAGTGAAAACATTTAGCCAAAAAAAAAACAACATGCTCACCGTGATAAGCATGAAGACAAGGATCTTCAATAAAATGTGAGTGCAAATAGAAATAAGACAAGCACTCACGAGACAAATTTGGAGCCACCAAAGAATTATAGATAAAAAACAAGGTGGCTTGAAAGAAGTAGGATGCCAAATAAAAGGTGACTTCTCTCATATGTATAGGTTTCTAAGTAGACAAATCGTTGATGATATACATCCACAAAGAAACTTGCACATATAAAATGGTCGATGAAGGAGAGACCAAGGTGTCCAAAAGGAAGTCATATATACACAAGTAAGATTATTGCTTAAAAGCATAGCACATAGCTCAAATTTATCTCATTTGTATAGATGAACTTCAAACACATCAAAGACATCACACATATCACTAAGGGAACAAGAGATAGTAGAGATGTTTTGAGATAGGAAACAAGTATCACAAATAACGAATATCAATTGAAGGAAAGGTTTTTTGCAGTTTCATCACAAATATCACAAAGATATACCAAGTGAAGAAAATAAGCCAAAACCACAACAATTGCACATAAAGGCTTTCATGCCAAGAAGCAACCTACACAAGGTTGAAAACTAGAAAGGTATGCATGAGGTAGATACTTGTTGCCGAGGTGTCATTGGTGATGAGTAAGATAAGAGTTAGATAATCATCGTAGCTTGACTTCTATAATCACATGGTGAGAGTTCCTTCCTTATGAATGAGACAAGCATCCAATGCATCTCCATTGTACCTAAAACAACATTCAAGTACAACATGGTTCCCAAACTCATTGGGTCCCATAGTAGTTAGATACACTACAATACATAGGAAACACTCCACATAAATATGTGCATATAGATATGAAATTGAATTTCATGCACATCTTAGCCGATTTTAGGATTCGGTGGAGTATACCCTATGTATTGGAACAAGAAAGACAAACATGCCATATACTATATATGTTACAGGAATATACATGCAAAGTCTTTCAAGAACCAAACGAGATACAATTTGGACAAAAACACCAAGTAAACCAAAGAGAGGACACACCAAAGTGTGACACACAAAGGTTGTCCAAATTATATCAAAATCAAAATCAACACATGATTGATTCCATAACACATCAACACATGAAGTGAGATATCAATAGGAATCAAATCAAACAACACATGAGAGATAAGACACCAATTGAAAAAGATACCAACTAGAAGCGAGGATACCAAAAAGGATATTACTCGAAAGATATCAAGTAAAAGAGAAGTCAAGAAGCAAGGTATCAAAGTTCCCATAAGAGATACTAATTGGAACAAATATCTATGGATGAGATATCAAATTCCAATTAATACCAATTGAAGGTATCGAAACAAAGCCAAAGAGCATAGAAGATAAAATATGATAAAGCTCAAAAGGCATTTCTCATTCATGAAGATAAAACACAAAACGAGGAATGAGAAAGCAACTCCCTAGAGAGAGCAAGGTTACAACAAATAAACCAAACACTCACTACACTTTTTATGATGGCACAAAGCATCAAAAGAAAAAGGTTTGTCTTCCATAAACACATAAGATAAAAATCAAATGCCAATTGAAAGGATCAAATATTGATTGATAGGATAGGGTTCTAAATAATAAACGAAAGCTCCCCCAAGATTCATGCATTATCTTGATATTTGCATTTGAATACAAAATGCACACACAAGGGATCATTACTCTCCATATGTTATTTACAACACTAAACTATACCAATTGAAAAATAGGATCCATGCAAGAGGCAAGGAAGACAACGGAAGTCAAAATAAACACTTGGCAATAAATAAGGCAATTCAACGCAAGAGCCAATGTGAAGATGGTCTACAAAATCCACCACAATTATGAGTATCACTTGTCATGGACAAGGAGTATAGAGAGACATTTCTCGGTGGTATATAGGAATGATATTTAAGACCAACTTCACAACAAAAGCATATAGAAGAAAGATGGAACTTGTTTGAGCAACTTGCCACATAGAAACAAGATAATTTAAAATATCAATACTAAGTGGCAACACCTCATATGTTCACATTTTCTAGGCTTGTAATATGCACAAAGCTTATTACTCCCCCATAATGTGATAATTCATTTCTTCCAAGAAAGAGGCAAATAAAATCAACTAGAGAAATTAATGGACATTATAGAATTTGAATTTCTCATGAATATAACATACCACATAGTGACTAGATAATATTGAAATATCAATACTAGGTGGTGTGCCTCATGTACACACATTTTTAGGTTTGTGAAGCGCACAAAGCATATCACTCCCCCAAAATGGGATAGTCCATTAATCTCTCAAAAGAGCCAATTGAAATCACCACAAGGTCCAATAAAGACTCAACACAAAGTTTACACATATATGGTGCGCAAATTAACATACACAATCTTGATTGCTCAAGGTAAGTAAGAAGCACACATATACAAGCACATGATAGGAACAAAACTAACACATGCAAGGGAGCAAGCAACTTTCAATGTATATATAATGTAAATACAAGTTACCGCAAGGAGGAACATAGGATATGAGATATGACAATATAATCCAAATGACTTGGCTTGAGGAAATATAATCATGAAGATCCCTTAATTCTTCAAGGATAGCCAAGTCTCCAATGTCCTCCACAAACACCTATTGATCAAGTTTGAGCTTGTTGGTCCCCAACCAAGTTGGGTCCTAAGAGGTTAGTCACAATAGGCTTGGCAACCCAAATGGTTCTTTTCTTGACAGCACTTTAGTTCCCACATATTTCGCAAACACATTGCCAACCCTATCCTTCCTAAGAGAGTAAACATCATCAATTAAGACGGGGTTGGATAGGTTACCGATGGTGCATGAAAAAGCAAAGTGACCCTTGCCACGTCAAAGGTAGCAACATCGACTCTTCTCTTTCTTCTTAATAGGCTCTCAACATGAGGAGCGTTGACTTGAGTCTTCTTAGGAGGTGGCCGTTGTTCAACGCGTGGTTGAGCATGAGATTGAACAAGAGGCCACTTCCCTAGTTGCTTCTCACTAAGAGGCTTCTTCTTCATTGGGAAATCCCTAACATGGTGCCCTTCAATCTTGCACTTGAAGCAAGTAATCTTGGCCGAATTCTTGACTTGTTATTGGCCCTTCTTCTTGTCATTCTTGGACTTGTTCTTGTTGTTGGACTTGAATCCAAGTCCACTCTTGTCATTAAGGGATTGTTGCACACTCAACACATTGTCAAGTGCGCTCTTCCCTTCATGACGCTTTACCAAGTCTTTCTTCAAAGAAACGACTTGGGCTTTGAGGTCTTTTATTTCCTCTACATGGTTAGTGGCAACAAAAGCACTAGAGGAAGTAGAAGCTTCAATGTTAGAGCAACAAGGCAAGGAAAGTAATTCATCACATGATGTACCAACATTTTGAGTGGATAAACTACTAGGACTAGCACATGGCAATATAGCATTTTTAGTTAAAATTGTGCTATTATCCACATGAGGGTCACAAGATGTTACCTTGGTAGTGATAGCCTCATGAGCTAACCTTAGACTACCATAGGATGCTAGAAGATCATCATTAGAGCTAGATAGCTTTTCATGACTTTCTTCCAACTTTCCATACTTGCTAATTAGAAACTCAAGTTGAGCCCTTAGCTCAACATTCTCCTTCAAAATAGATGCTTCACAAGAAGTGGAGTTAGTAGCACAAGTATCATTAACATTAGGAATGGAAGAAGACAACTTGGCAAGCTCTTCCTTAAAGCTAGCATTTTCCTTTTTAGTGACTTTATATTTAGCATGAGCATGGTCACGATCTTTAATGAGTTTAGTAATTATTTCATTATGAGACTCCTCAATACATTCGAGTTTCTCCTCAAGAAAAACCCGAGTCTCATGCTCTTCCTCAAAGGCATATTCTAAAGATGCTTTTTCATCCGCATCCTCTCTTTCAATCCTTCCTTTTTCTATAAGGCTTGCTTCCAAAGCCTTAATAGTAAGTCCACGCTCAATTAGAGTTTCCATAATTTGAAAGAGGTTAGCATGAGCATTTTTATTTTTAGGAAGGGCATTAAGAACCATGAGACCTTTCTCATGAAAGGAAGCGTCATCATCATCTTCATCATTGTCATTATTTTCATCATCATCACTACTAGAAGATTTTGGGGCGCCCGTTTTGGGGGCGACAACTGGGGAGGGGCGGCCCCCATAGCCGCAATCTCGTCCGGATGCCCCCCATAGCGCTTGTTCCGGCGCCAATCCGGACGGTCTATGGGGGCCGCGACTGGAGATGCCCTTAGCCATAAGACAAAAGGTGGTTGATGGAGATGAACAAGTAATTAAGGAACTACTCAAGTTCACATCTTGTTCCATAGAAAATTGAGTTTCCTCTACATTATTAATAATACAAGGATTAGAGGGAACACAAGCATTTTTATCATGGCAACAAGATAAAGCAAGCATATCATCAAGAGATTTATCCAAGTAATTTTTGGATGATATGAAAGGACCATCAACACTAGCATGTATGACATTTATAGTGCTATGTGTGTTTAGGTCCAAAGATGAGGCATTGCAACAAGATAGAGATAAAGGATCATCAACAATGAACTCACTATTACTATGCCTATAAATGAGAGGTCGCTCCTCTCTACTAGACACAACACACAACCACAACTCTCATACGCTTGCCTCCTGGTTCGCGAGTATTGCGGCGTCGACCAAGACTTAGCGGGACAGCAGGCCTTTGATTGCTACTGATGAAGAGTTGGGTGGTGCCCCAAGCGAAGGCGGAGATGTAGCAAGCAACAGTTTTCCCTCGATAACGAACCGAGGTTTATCGAACCAGTAGGATTTTAAAATCAACAACAAAGTGAATGCTGAAGATCTCTGGCGCTTAATCTTCAACAGATGTGGACCTCCACACACTCAACCAAAATACTTTGCCCCCAACGGCGGAAACGTTGTCAATCTTTCCGGTCTGGCAGAAAACAAAGCGGTTAATTGTATAGTAAAATAGATGAAATATGAAAATGGACCAGTGGAGTAATGATGATGAAAAGTGATGAATAAAGGTTGCAATCAATGTAAAAAGATGGACCGGGGGCCATGGGTTCACTAGTGGAGTCTCTCAAGTAAATAGAACAATCGTATGATGGGTAAACAAATTACAGCTGGGCAATTGACAAGATTATAACACAAATTTAATCTAGCTATGACAAAGAGAACATGATAATATTTAAGTAGGCATCATGACAATGAACAAAGACCGTTAAGTCCAACTGCATCTTTGTCTAAAGAGTCCACCGTGGGATCGCTATCCAGCCTGTCACCCATCGGTATTAAGTTGCAAGCAACAGACATTTGCATTAAGTAAAGCGTATGAAGTAAGCAATAATAATATCAAAAGAGACATTAACACCGCTGTCGATGGTTTAGATCAATGGTGAAGATACATGACTATGTACGCGCGGGCATCGTCAATGTGGGTTAATGGACGAACGACACGGGAGAAAGGATTTATACAGCTTCGGGAAACATCATCCGGTAATATCCCTACGTGCTGTTTTGTGGCTAGGTTGTATTCCTTATGCTCTTGGTGGAAGTCGCCGATGAGCCGGCTCCTCTATGTTTTGTATCGTGTGTCTAGATCTATCGGGCTCTGTCCCGTCTGTCTTGGTTGTGTTGGGTCTGTCGGGTCTGTCCTCTTGGTGCGCCTTGCCCCTCCTTATAAAGGTGGAGGAGGCCGGCTTACATGTCGAGTCCTTTTAGGACACTGCTAATCTAATACAAGTCGGTAAGGTGAGTCATTTTCCTATTCTGACTAGAGTCGGCTTGCTGGGCTTCCTCCTGATGGGTCTCGTTAGTACTCCTTACGGGTACCCGTGTCCCATATCCACGACAACCGTTGTTTTACCCTTAGTAGCAACAACACACCCTCGCCCTTAGACGTTTCTGTCACTCGTGCCCAGGAACAAAAGGGGGCATGAACCCACTAACTAGCATAAATACCCTCTCTTGGAGATACACACAATCACTTGGCCAAAGTAACTACGCACATCGGAGAGCATGCAAGAACATAAATCAACATATAAGAATCATGCACAATCTGATCATAACTTTATAATCCATCGGATCCCAGCAAACACATCACATAGCATTACAATAATTGATCTTGATCATGTTAGGCAGCTCACAAGATCATAAGACATGAAGCACAAGAGAGAGAGACTACCATCTAGCTACTGCCATGGACCCATGGTCCAAGGTGGGACTACTCACAAATCATCCCGAAGGAAGGCATGGCGATGAAGAGCCCTCCGGGATCGATCTCCCCTCCGGCAGAGTGCCGAGATCTGCTTCAGAATCACCCCCGAACTAGGGTTTGAGATGATGGCGCGTCGGGATGACTTCTCTGGAAAATAATGGCCGCCCCGACGTTTTTAGGGTTAAAGGGAATTTATAGGCGTCGGAGGGGGCCGAGGTGGTGCCCAGAGGGCAGGGGCGGGCCCCACCCACGGGTCCTAGGAGGGTCGCGGCCGCCACCCGCCTGTGGCCCCTGGGTGGCCTCCCAGGCTGCCCTTTGGTCCTCTGGTTCCTTCCGTCGCATAAAAATTCTCCGTAAATTTTTAGCGCAATCCGACGATATTTCCTGTGGTGGACTTTCTGAAATACAAAAACAGGAAACTGGCACTAGGCATCTTGTCAATAGGTTAGTCCAACAAAATGCATAAAAATGATTAATATGATAATAAAAACATGTGACAACATCACAAAACTAGCATGGATCAATCAAAAATTATAGATATGTTTGACACGTATCAGCATCCCCAAGCTTAACTCCTACTCGTCCTCGAGTAGGTAAGTGATAACAAAATAATTTTTGAGACATGCAACCAACACAATCGTGATCAAGATAGTAATGTAAAGCATAGGATGTGAATGAAGTGATACAAAACAATTGTCTATAGTTGATAGCAAGAAAGCAATGAATAACCAAGTTGAATCATTCAAGCAAAACCTTTCATAAATAGTACGTTAAAGACATGAAAGCAATGTGATCCACATATTTGATTAATTCACAAAGGTAATAGTTCCATAACAAAAGTGTTTGAGAATCAAAACAAAGAAGATGTAAGTTTTAGCAAAAAGCTTCAACTTCCAACGGTAAAGTCAAATTAAAGATTCATGTTTAATCTGACGATGCAATATGATCAATGATACCCCGGGTCAGTGCTAGATGTTTGCTTTGGTGGAGATAGAAGGAAGAGGAAAACTGACTCAACATTAAAAGTAAAAGAAAGGCCCTTCGCAGAGGGAAGCAGGGATTAGTCATGTGCTAGAGCTTTTTATTTTTATGAAACAGAAGTAAAACAATTTTGAGACATGCATGCTTTCGTCAACGACTTCACAACAAAGATGCTATCTAGTCCCCCAAAACAAGCAAGTCTTTTAGACTTGTGAGAGCAGCTGGTTTTTAGAGGAGCGGGTACACTCCTCTTTCTCCTTGGTTTCACCACTGTCCAATGTTTAGAGCTGATTTCTCAGATTTTTTCATTGCGCGGAGGAGAATGGTGAGTTATATTTATATTTTTGCTTAACCTGCTCTCGGGTTGATTCAAGTGAAGACGTAATCTATCGACACCGGGTGAAAGGGGGGAAATGACCTTGCTCGTCACGAGTTATATCTAGCTCTTCACTGCTCCCTCACGAGCTTAAAAACAGAGGCACAAAAAGAGAGTATTTTAAATTTTTAAAGATAGCACATGACAAATTTACTTGGAATGGCAAAAAATACCATGCATAGGTAGATATGGTGGACTCAGCTGGCAAGATAGTTTGGCTTTGGGATTTGGATGCACGAGTGAACCATACACTTAGTACAAATTTTTGGGCTTAGCAAAGAAGGTATTTGAAGCAAAGATCTAACATTAACCGGTAACAGAGTAACATAAGACATAAGTCAATCATAACCATAAAAGCTCCACACTGTCTCCCTTGTTGACCAAACATTTCTTTTGATGGAAAGATTAGCGTAATGAATTAACAACTACGAAACACCGCATAATTTCAAGCTTTTAACAGTATTTCTCACTAATCAATTCCACTCAAATAACCAGCAAGTTTAAGCATTCATCTTAATATCTCAAAACAAATTATAAGTATCAAGTATCCACACAATGATCTACAATACTATGCAGGCTTTCGTTTTATTCCACTATCACATGAATAGCATTTTGTCACTTTGACAATTCAAGGAATTTATCAATAACAACTCTCCAACAAATATAAGTGAAGACCAAGAGAGTTTAACAACAACTACTAGCAGCTCTAAATAAGATAAAAGCTAAAAGCGAGAGCTTACTAGCAAACAACAGTAGCTAAGAATACTCAACAAAATATAAGCGAAGCACAGGAATATTCAAATGAAAAAGCGGAGAGTGTCTCTCTCCCATACAAACAAAGCAAGGATCCAACAAGCATATGACCAGCAAACAAACAAACAAAACTGAAAGTAAAAAGACGCTCCAAGCATAGCACATAATATGTAAAGTGATAAAAACATAGTTCAACGAAGACAACCTCATGATAGTCGATGAAGAAGGGGGTATCCCCAAGCTTTGACGCTTGATGGTTCTTGATATTCAGAGGGGGTGCCATGGGGGCATCCCCAATCTTGAGCTCCGATCCATCTTCAATTTCTTCATTATCCTCTCCTTTGGAACTTAAAAACTCCCTTCAGACAAAACTTCTCATAAACTGATTCGAGGGTTAGTGCTCATAAATTAAAAATGCACATGGGTTCAACTCAAGACAAATTGCAAAAAAAATTATTAGGCATTAGCTACTGTTCACTAAGCGTCAATGTGGCACTCCATCCCAAGAGTATCACATTTGACGATAGTAAAGAGACGAATACAAAATAAAAGCAGAATCTGTCAAAATCTGAACAATCTGTAAAGATCGAATTTTTCGAGGCACTTCTGTAGCTCAAATAAAAAAACTCAAAACTAACTAAAGATAGATAAAAGTATCAGGCTTGCTGTATAAAAATTTCAGAAAATGATAAAATTCAGAGATTGTTTTGGATTTTTGAACAGTGAAGGACAAAAATCTGTTTCTAGACAGCAAAACAACACCTCGCACTTTCAATGCATTAGAGGCTAAACTTGGCACAAAAAACCAAAATAAATAAGATACCATGAAGTTTCTACAGAAGCAACAACTTCAAGACTCAAGAAAAGTAAAAATCAAACTAAAAGTAAAAGATGGGTTGCCTCCCAACAAGCGCTTTTCTTTAACGCCTTTTAATTAGGCGCAAAGCCAAATATCAAGTTCTTTCGGAGGCCTTTGCAACATCAAGAGCATAGCTTGACCTTATGATTGATTAAAAAGGAAGCTTTTTTCTCTTTCTAGGGAAGTGTTCCATCCCTCTTTTAAGGGGGAACTGAAATCTTATATTTCCCTCTTTCATATCAATAATAGCACCAACGGTCCTCAAAAACGGTCTCCCCAAAATAATAGGACAAGAAGCAGTACACTCAATGTCCATAACAATAAAATCAACGGGAACATAGTTATCATTAACAACAATAAGGACATCATCAAATCTACCCAAAGGTTTCTTTTTAAAAGAATCAGCAAGATGCACATTTAAATAGCACTCTTCCAAAGGATTTAAATTGAGCATATCGTAAAAACTTTTAGGCATAACAGAAATACTAGCACCAAGATCACACAAAGCATTGCAATCAAAGTCATTTATTCTCATATTAATAGTGGGTTCCCATCCATCTTCTAATTTTCTAGGAATAAAACTTTCTAGCTTAAGCTTTTCTTCCCTGGCCTTGATAAGAGCATCGGTAATATGTTTCGTGAAGGCAATATTTAATTTACTAGCATCCGGTGACTTAGTGATGACCCACAAGTGTAGGGGATCGCAACAGTCTTCGCGGGTAGTTTGACCCTAATTTATTGATTCGACACAAGGGGAGCCAAAGAATATTTATAAGCCTTAGCAGTTGAGTTGTCAATTCAACCACACCTGAAAAGGATTTCTCTCGAAGCAATTTATCAGTAGCAACAGTGATTTGATGGCAGCAGTAGAATAGTAACAACGGTAATAAAATAAAGACAACAATGATGACAGTAAAAGTAATGATTGTAAACAGCGGGATTAAAACACCGTAGGCATAGGGACAGATAGACGGGCGTTGCATGAATAAGATAGCTCATGAAATGAACATAACTAAGCACGAAGCAAATAAATATATAAATAGCATCCAAGTATCAAACAGTCATAGGCATGTATTCCTAATTTAGCCGTAAGTGCTTACAATAAGAACTTGCACGGCATCTTTTGTCCTGCCATCCGGTTTCAGCCGGGCCAATTAAGGAACAAATGGCAATTAAGATGTTCCTTTTAATAGAACACCAGATCAAAGCATTAACACACAATGAATACATGTAACCCTCGAGTTGCCAACCATTCTGTAGTGACTCGACCCAATAATATGGATCTCGTCTATGAGTATAGTGCTAGTCCCGGATCGACTCGCTAGCACACTCATTACAAATGAATAACAGTAAAAAATGCGTCTTTATTAATACCGAACATGATCCAGAATACATAATTCTTATAACTTGCATAGCTCAAGGCTAGCTCAAATACTTAGCACACAGCGGAAATAAACGAAAGATGAAGCGTCAATCTTGATGTGCCACATGCGAAACATGTCGAGTGAAGAATTCATGACCTAACGACTCTCAAACCTGGAACAGTGAAATTGCAGCCGTTCGCGAATATGGTCAGTACATTTGGATTTGTACTGGCAAGTGTGCACGGAATTAATAAACACTAGTCTACCTAGCAACTACATGCAATTTGGGCTAGGTGGACTTGAAGGCTCTTTGCACAAAAAGCAATTTTAACCTATCAATTTGATAAACCATTTTACAACAAAAGTAAACAATCATTGGACACTGATAGAAATCAGTGCTCCTATCCCTTGGTTCACCCATCAAATTTTATTTACTGAAATTGGAATGAATGAGAACTCTTGTAGGATCTAGTCTAGTGGGCTCAAGTTGTCCGTAAACGGGGACACGGCTAAGTACTTAGGTTAAACTCTCGAGAGTGTTGTACACTTTACCCACATGGTTTATCTAACCCCATTTACCTAAACACTCAATTTGTATATAGGTTGGGAGAAAGCTAAACCGAGACCGTTGGGTAGTAGACCCTCAAGCCATCCTCCGCACCGTACCAAACCTACTACGCTACATCTCTGGCTACGGGGACCCGAGTGCCTACTACTTAGTTAGTCAAGACGATGCCCATATCTATTTCGACATGTGGTTGTACTCGTAAGCTACTAAACAAGATTCCACATTTATTCTCGGGAACCTGGGTGGCCATTCACAAGTGCACCTACTCGGATATTACGGACCCGAGCAGCCACTCAACTATTTACCGCCAAATCATACCAATACCACCCTGTCTTGGGGTTACTCTTTGACTACCCCACGGTGGTGATACCTGGGTCACACCAAGTCCATCAACCCTATGGCGAGGGTCCAAGGAAGGCCCAAGAAGGACGACGTGCGGCCCAAGATAGTCGACGTTAGGTCATCAGCCCTGATCGTCCTGTAAGTGCCATCGGCACCGTTCACCCGAGACCCAGCCTGTCATATAAAGGCTGGGAGGGTCCCCCGTCTAGGGTAACTTAACTTCAACTCATAGCCGCCATCTCTAACCCTAGCGAGATCCCCATCTCGCCATTGTAGACACGCTCAACATCAATACCAGACAAGCAGGAAGTAGGGTGTTATCCTCCGGGAGCCTGAACCTGGGTAAACGCCTCGCCTGTTAGCCGTCGCGATCACCAGCGCTCATCTCTCTCCCCCTCAATCAACCCGGGGTACTCGACCCAGGGATTTGCCGAGTCCCAACCTCGTCAATTGGCGCCGTCTGTGGGAAAGAACGAGCGCTGGAACCATGGTCGCTCCGGCCCCATCAACCGTGAAGATCGACGCTTGCACCGGGGAGCCCATCTGCTTCAACTCCCTCGAGTACGTCAGTCACCCGCCGGCTCATCGCTCGGTGTACGCTGAACTGCGTGAAGGTACGTGGATCACCTTTGGTACCATGCGCTACCTCATAAACAGCTACGGAACACTCCGATCTACGGTGGCCGCGCTACGTGCGGTGGATTCACCCGCATCTACATCGACTACATCAACCACGCCTTCACCCGCCGCCGAGATCGCATCTGCTGCGAATGCAGCGATCGCATCTTCGACTGCCGCGAAGATCGCATCTGCCACGACTACAACGACCGCGTCATCACCTGCCGTGATCGCATCTACCGCGACTGCGGCGATCGCATCTTCGACTGCCGCGAAGATCGCGCCCGCCTCGACTACGCCAACTGCCTCCATGGCGGAGATCATGCCCAACGCAACCACGACACCCGCACCTCCGGCTGCCAAGGAGATCGCATCGGCGGTGACCCCTGCGCGGATCAAGTCTACTTCGACTACCTTGGTCGCGTCGCGGGCAAGGCCAAGATCTACATCGACTCCGACTACGTCGGCCACGCCTTCGCGTCGCGAGATCATCCGCAAGCCAATCGCACCCGCGTCGACGACAGCGACTCCATTCCTCGCGTCCGCGGTGAAGGCCGCGAAACTCTACGGAAAGAACCTCAACGGCAACTGTGGTACCCACCACGTTGGAGCCATTTTCGACTCCGAGCACGGCTCGGATGAAGGAAGCAGCAGTGGAAGCATCAGCCCCACTCCCCGGATTTACCCCGCACAAGTCTACATGGCCGGCCCGTCGCGGGCCAACGGCGACGAACCCGTATATCCACTGGAGGTGGTCATGCCGGACCAGACACGACTCACCATCACCCGCGACATGGCAATCAGAGCCCTGAAGCACGTTGAGGAGGGCACATACCCCCACCAGACGCACCCCGAGAGGACCTTATGGCGGTCCAGTACCTGCTGCGGAAGGAAGGCGAGCGACTCCGCGCAGAGAAGGCCGAGCTACTCCGACGCAAGGAGGATGCTGACGCGGCGAGTGCCAGGAGGGCCGCTTATTCATTCACTGCTGCCTCGACAGAGGTCTCGCAAGGAGCAAGGCGCCACAGGGCCCGCGTGCCCCGGATGACAGAGGCCGAACGCGCCGGAATCACCCGCAACCTCGAGTCGTCATACATGACTGAAGACGCGGATGGGATACCCGTCCCCAAAACACCCGGAGCTGCCCTCATGGCAGTCGAAACATATCTGCGACTGACGCAGCCGCCTGAGGGTGACGCCCGTGCTCTCCTCCACAAGCAACAAATCATGTCCATCAAGGCAGTTGAAGAGGCTCTGGCGAACAAGGCACCAGCAGAAAGGGCGCAAGAAAATCGGGGTCGCCGAGACCGCGAACCCGCAGCACTCGCAGGCCCAGCTCCAAGACAGCCGCGACAGCCGCAGCCAGGCGAAGACCTCCACAACGTCATCACACACAGGACGGTAGACCGCAACCGCACCCAGCGGACGGTCCGCACACCCAATGCTGACGACCGCGACGACAGCGATTTCGAGCCACGCGGCGCCCCATGCTTCAGCTTCAACATCCGCGACACAAGAATGCCCAAGGGCTTCAAGCTCACGGCAGAAGCGGTCAAGTACGACGGAAAGCAGGACCCGAGAGACTGGCTGGAGGACTACCTCATAGCCTGCAGTTGCCAGGGCGGTACTTCGACTACAGCCATGCAGTACATCTAGTTGATGCTCACAGGATCTGCACGTGGGTGGCTCAACACTCAACCCAAGGACGCCTTCAGTACGTGGGACGAGTTCGCGGATGCCTTCGTCAAGAGCTTCCTGGGGACATACTCAAGGCCAACAACTTTCGTCGAGCTCCAAGCATGCAAGCAAGGACGGGATGAGCCGCTCCGGTCTTACATCCAGCGATGGACCCTGCTCCGCAACACCATGGAAGCCACCTCGGAAGACCGAGTGTTGGATGCCTTCATGCATGGCGTCTATCGCCGCGACCTCCGCGAGGAATTTGGTAGGCTCCGGCCGAGAAACATGATTGACCTCATGAAGATAGCCAACCAGTGGGCAGACGGAGAGGACTCGGTCCGTGATACTCCACGAGACGAGGCCGGACCAAGCAACTGGCGGGAAGGACGCCAGAAGAAGAAGCCGCGTTACCACGGCAATGACTCAATAGAATTAGTAGCGGCGGGATTCGAAACCCCCCGCGAGAATGAAGCACGCGACAGCAGTCGCCAGTACATTCGAAGCGGTGATGACCAGAATCGCCAATATAGCCAAGGGCAATTCAACCGAAGTGGTGGCAGCACCTACCGCGGCGACGGAAGCCGCAAACGAGAGTGGCAGAGGCGCACGCTGACTCCGGAGGAAGAGCTGGAGCAACCCTGCAAGCACCATATGTTCAGGAACCCGGAAACGGGCAAGTGGGGGTCCCGCCACCTGTTGAAGGACTGCAAGAAGGCACGCAGGATATACCAGGCAATGCAGAAGATAGTCGCTCAGCCAACCACGCAGTTGGCTCTCCAGGCAGCACCCGCAGCACAGCCAGTCGCGCAGTTGGCTCTCCAAGCAGCACCCGCACCCGCACCTGCAGTCGCTAATCCAGCACAGGCAGCGGGAGCTTTTTATCCGCAGCAGCAGCCGCAGCAAGAAGCCCCTGACGCATATCCAGCGGCACGCGGACAGCTCAACATGATACAGAAGGGGCGCCCTTCAAACAGGACCCAGAAGATCATCACCCGCCAAGTCTACCAGGCTGTCACCTGTCCACCTGCAGTACCCGAATACCTGAGAGGGTCAGAGACACCGATCACGTTCTCCAGAGCAGATCATCCGCCTGCGGTACCACGACCCGGGCACGCCGCTCTGGTAGTCGAAGCTCTGATCGGGGATTACACCTTGAAAAAGGTGTTCATGGACGGAGGCAGCGGCATCAACATTATCTTCGCCGACACCCTCAGAAGAATGAACAGGCCAACAACAAACTTGACGCCATCAGCCACCACCTTCCATGGCATAGTACCAGGGCAAGCAGTCACGCCCATGGGAGCAATCACACTCGACGTCATCTTCGGCACACCCGACAACTTCCAGAGGGAGGCGATCGACTTCGAGGTAGTCGACTGGAAGTCGCAGTACCATGCGATACTCGGGCGCCCAACCTTTGCCAGATTCATGGCGATACCTCACTACGCCTATCTGATGCTCAAGATGCCTGGACCCAAGGGCGTCATCACGGTGCACGGCGACTTCGACCGCTCCAACAGCTGCGACCGCGAATTCAGCCAGATCTCTGAGTTCTTCGGAATGGAGGAGCACCTTGCGATGATGGCAGTCGACAACGACAAAACCATCTTCCCGCCATCCAAGAAGCCAGCCAAGGGCTCCGCCTTCAACACGACCGACGACACAAGAACCCATCAAGTCCACCCGACGGACGCCAGCAAGACAGTCAAGGTGTCGACAAGCCTGCCTATCGCATAGGAAGGCGCGCTCGTCGAGTTTCTACGTGAGAACTGGGAGATCTTCGCCTGGCAACCTTCTGACATGCCAGGCATACCCAGGGAACTCGCCGAGCACTCCTTACGCGTCCACAAGGACGCCAGACCCGTCAAGCAGACCATGCGACGCTTTTCGGGTCCCAAGCGAGACGCCATCAGCAAGGAGATCGACCGGCTGCTCCACGCCGGATTCATCCGGGAAATCAAGGACTCGGACTGGGTAGCGAACCCGGTCCTGGTGGAGAAGAAGAAGACGAAGAAACTCCGCATGTGCGTCGACTTCACCGCCATTAACAAATGCTGCCCCAAGGACCATTTTCCGCTCCCGCGGATAGACCAGATCATCGACTCGACTGCAGGCTGCGCGCGCCTATCCTTCCTGGACGCCTACTCCGGGTACCAGCAGATCAGGATGAAAGTCGAAGATGAAGAGAAGACTGCATTTATCACACCCCATGGTGTGTTCTGCTACCAAATGATGCCCTTCGGGTTGAAGAACGCTGGAGCCACATACCAGCGCACGATGCAAGCTTGCCTGAAGGAGCTAATAGGAAAGATCGTACAAGTCTACGTCGACGACATAGTCATCACCACTCGAACGGAGGACAGTTTAATTGCTGACCTCCGCAAAGTCTTCGCCGCACTCAACGAGTATCAGATCAAGCTGAATCCGGACAAGTGTGTTTTCGGCGTGCCAGCCGGAGAACTGCTCGGGTACCTCGTCTCTGCAAGAGGAATCGAAGCCAACCCTGAGAAGGTGCAAAACATACTCGCAATGCCAGCACCGACCAAGCTTCATGAAGTGCAACGCCTAGCCGGCCGAGTCGCAGCTCTCAGCCGGTTCATTAGTAAGTTGGGAGAAAAGGCCCTGCCTTTCTACCAACTGATGAAAAAGACGGATAAATTCGAGTGGACAGAAGAAGCGCAAGACGCGTTCGACAAGCTCAAGAAAACCCTCACGACTCCTCCAGTACTGGTGGCGCCACTGGAGAACGAGCCGCTGTACCTCTACGTGTCAGCCACGAACAGAGTGGTCAGCACAGTACTCGTCGTCGAACGAGGAGAAGAAGGGCACAGCCACCCTGTTCAGCGACCCGTCTACTTTCTTAGCGAGGTGCTAACCCTCTCCAAGCAGCGATACCCGCATTACCAGAAGCTAGCGTACGGAGTCTTCATGACATCAAGGAAGGTCGTCCACTACTTCTCCGAGCACACCATCACGGTGGTAAGCTCCTCTGGGCTCTCCGACATCCTCACCAACCAAGCCGCGACAGGACGAGTCGCCAAGTGGGTCGTCGAGTTAGGACCCTGGGGGCTGAAGTATGCGCACCCGAAGGCAATCAAGGCCCAAGTTCTTCCAGAATTCACCACAGAGTGGATAGAGGCCCAGCTGCCAGACGTACCCGACTTGTCCAACGCATGGACAATGTACTTCGACGGGTCCAAGAAGTTCAGATCAGCAGGGGCGGGAGTCGTCCTCATCTCACCCAAAGGCGACAAGCTGAAGTACGTACTGCAAATGGACTTCCCAACACCCTCCAACAACGAGGCAGAGTACGAAGCCCTAATCCACGGCATGCGGATGGCCAAAAACTGCGGCGCCACTCACCTCATGATCTACGGAGACTCCTACCTTGTCGTGCAGCAAACCATGAAGCAATGTGACGCCATCGCCGACAACATGATAGCCTACAGGGACCTATACAACCAGCTGGAAGGCACCTTCGACGGCTGCGAGCTGCGGCACATCGGCCGCGAGAGCAACGAGGAAGCCGACATCCTCGCCAACCTCGGCTCAGACAAAGCACCGGTGCCACCCGGAGTCTTCCTCGAGTGCATCAAACAACGCTCCATCAAACTCCGGCCTGCGCCGGGATCCTCTACACCGACAACGAGCACCACCAACCCGCCCAGCACGGAGAAGGAACCCATGGAGGTAATGCTGGTCGAACCCACATGGACAAGCCCATACCTGGCCTACATACTGCATCAGAAGGTGCCAGCGAACCCAGTCGAAGCCAAGCGCGTCGTCCGCCGCTCCAAGGGCTTCACCGTCATCAACAGGGAACTCTACAAGCGAAGCATCTCAGGAGTCCTCCAAAGGTGCATTGATCCAGTCGACGGTCAAGCCATCTTACTCGAGATCCACGCCGGCATCTATGGACACCACGCCAGCAGTCGAGCCTTGGTGGCCAAAGCCCTACGAGCAGGGTTCTACTGGCACCCCGCAATGCAAGACGCAGAAGAACTCGTGAGGAAATGCATCGGCTGCCAGGAGTTCGCCAACAAGCCGCACGCACCGGCATCAGCACTGAAGACCATACCACTCGCGTGGCCCTTCGCTCAATGGGGGCTCGACATGGTGGGTCCACTCAAGAAGTCTTCTCCGGGCGGACACACTCATCTTCTGGTGGCAGTCGACAAGTTCACGAAGTGGATCGAAGCCGCGCCCATCACAAGTTCGACTGCCTCCTCGGCAGTTAACTTCATCAGGTCGATCATCTTCAGGTTCGGTGTGCCACATAGCATCATCACCGACAACGGCTCGAACTTCACAGCCGAAGAATTCAAGGACTTCTGCTCTGACCAAGGCATCAAGCTCAACTACGCATCTGTCTCGCACCCGCAGTCCAACGGACAAGTCGAGAAAGCCAATGGCCTAGTCTGCAAGGGCATAAAGAGGCGCCTGCGAGTACCATTGAGGCGCGCTGCAGGCGCCTGGGTTGAAGAGCTGCCATCTGTGCTGTGGAGTCTGCGCACCACGCCAAACAGATCTACCCAATACACGCCATTCTTCATGGTGTACGGTGCTGAAGCAGTCCTGCCGTGCGACATCAAGTTCGACGCCCCCCGAGTGGTGGCCTACGATGAGTCTGATGCAGAAGAAGCACTCGAAGATGACATGGACACCCTGGACGAAGCACGCGACATCGCCCTTACCCGCACAGCCGTGTATCAGCAAGACCTGCGCAACTATCACGGGCGGCGACTGCGGCCCAGAGCGTTCGTCCCTGGCGATCTTGTCCTCCGTCTCAAACAGAAGAAGGTGCATAAACTTGCCTCCCCGTGGGAGGGCCCATACATCGTGACAGAAGCAATCGGCGGCGGAGCCTACCGCCTGAAGGACTCGAAGACGGGGATAGTCTGCAACAACCCGTGGAACGTTGCGCAACTGCGCCGCTTCTACGCCTGATCGACCCCAATTTGTAACAGTACAATGTCAAGAAGCGGCAGGTTTCAGACGCACTCTTTCCCTCGCCAGGGTACCCGAGGGGACTGGAAGGGTTTTAATGAGGCGGCCTGCTCGCAAAAATCAATAAAGTGATTTGAGGAACAAGCTCTCCCCTTTACTTTTGTCAGCAAGCAACATAAACCTAGGCCGCCACCTGATGCACTCGGGGGCTGCGCCATACAGGTCAACTCGAAAATCCTCGGCCGCCACCCGAACCACTCGGGGGCTGCGCTGCTACAGGTCTAAGTCAAAACCTAGGCCGCCACCCGACGCACTCGGGGGCTGCGCCATACAGGTCCAACCCAAAAATCCTCGGCCGCCACCCGACGCACTCGGGGGCTGCGCCGTACAGGTCTAAGTCAAAACCTAGGCCGCCACCTGACGCACTCGGGGGCTGCGCCATACAGGTCCAACCCAAAAATCCTCGGCCGCCACCCGACGCACTCGGGGGCTGCGCCGTACAGGTCTAAGTCAAAACCTAGGCCGCCACCCGACGCACTCGGGGGCTGCGCCATACAGGTCCAACCCAAAAATCCTCGGCCGCCACCCGAAGCACTCGGGGGCTGCGCCGCACAGGTCTAAGTCAAAACCTAGGCCGCCACCTGACGCACTCGGGGGCTGCGCCACACAGGTCCAACCCGAAAATCCTCGGCCGCCACCCGACGCACTCGGGGGCTGCGCTGTACAGGTCTAAGTCAAAACCTAGGTCGCCACCCGACGCACTCGGGGGCTGCGCCGCACAGGTCTAACTCGAAAACGCCTCGGCCGCACTCGAAGCACTCGGGGGCTGCGCTGCACAGGCCTGACTCGACACACCTCGGCCGCACTCGATCCGCTCGGGGGCTGCGCCATACAGGTTTACAGAAGTCTACAAGATACAATTTACTCACTCGGAGGCTACCCCCACCTCGGCATACATACACTCATACTCCCACTTGGGAAAATTATCTTTTACAAACTAATGCTACACAACAGCAGTCTGGTAGTCTTACTCTACAGGCTCATCCTTTGGCGCATCGAGTGGCCCTACAAGCTGCTCACTGAAGTTCTGGACCTGTTGAATCATCTGACGTGCAGCCGCAAGGGTATCGGCGTAGTCATCCGCTCCAGGCAAGCCGTCAAGCACCTTGTCCAAGGGAAGATGAGGCCGGTGCATTCGAACGTACGCCAGCGCCACGTTCGCCCCGCCAACAAGCTGGGCGTGCACGACTTCCTTCAACGCCTTGCCTTCACGGAATTTCTCCAGCAGCGCAGCCAGTCCACTAGGCTGCTCGTTGTGCGGAAAGTACACCTTGTTGATCTGCCAGAGGGTCTTCCTACAACCTTCCAGAAGCAAAGCAGCCCGCCAGGTGCGATCCAGCATTCTAGCCAGTACACTGCCTTCGGATTTGTTCGACCAAAACGTACGTGCTTCGGGTGAGTCACTGGTGGCCTCTCTTTCCACCCGCTCGTCCACTCGACTCTGCTCGGCCTTCCAGTCAGAGTTTACATCTGCATCAAGACCCAGCACTTAGAACAGAGAAAGCATAAAGAAGCCGAAGCAAAGCGCTAGAAGGCCAACCTTGCAGCTGTCGACTGATCAAGTCTATCTGGCCAAGAAGGAATTCCTCACGCTGGGAGAACGGCGCAGCGGGCCGTGACTTCAAGCGCTCCAACTCCAACTCGACAACCTTCAGCTTCGACTCAAGCTCAACAATCTTGTTTCTCATGAAGGTGATCACTCGCTGGTCATTTACACTTCGCGCAGGAGCTGGAGGAGTTCGACGACGATGGCGAGTGGGTGCGGCCGAAGAGGTGTCCTCATCCTCACCCGCACCAGCAGTTCCAGCGACCTCAGGAGCCTCGCCCATCTCAGACTGCCAAGTTCGACAGTGTCAAGCAAGGAAAAGAGAACATTCATTCTAGCAGAAATATGACAGAAGACTCGAAGGCACATATTCACACTTCAACATCAGCATGTTCGCGGCCAGAAGACCCGCAAACTATATGGTTCATTACAGACCAAGACCAAAAGAAGAAGAATTTTCAAATAAAGGAGTCTACATCGCAGACTCCGACCGAGAACGGCTCTTCCTAGCAGCCAACTCCGCAGCCTTGGCGATTTTCCTCTCGAAGGTGGCAACCAACTTCGCAGCCAACTGACTCGCCCGCTCCTTCACACCGCTAAGGGACGCGGTTTTGCCATCAGGCCTCCGAGGGAAGTCGCTGACAACCTTCTCAAAATCACCTACGACTTGGTGACCAAGTAGGAGCTGGAAAGTGAGCTCTGAGCCGCGTACCGTCTGCGCACGCGTGTAGTCCGCCATGGTGGTCGCGTTGCCTTCAAACGGAGCCGCAAGCGCGTCAATAGCAACCGGCGATGGCTGATTGGGGAAGATGCTCCGGTGCACAGTCGCCAAGGCGCCTGTCGACTTCTGCAGCACCGTCGAGGCATACGCACAGACGCGATCGATGAAGCCAACAGCTTCCGTTAAGCTGACATTGGCACTGGAAGTTCCTTCGGGAGGAGCACCTCCGTAAGTCTCTGCTCCAAAAAGACCACACTGATAAGACACCAGAAGTCGACACAAGAAAAAGTAGGCAAACAGCCGAGATACTTACTTCCAGTAGCATCGGCGAGTGAGAGCAAATGCTCAACCTGGGCCTTCTCCAGTTCATCCCGGGCTCGCTCACGCTCTTGAGCTTCGCCCAGTGACTTCTCCAGCTCCGCGACCTGCTTCGCCAGGCTCTCCCTTTCGCCTATGGATCACCGGAGCAAAGTTAACAATGAAGATAGTCGAAGCACCTCTTGAACGCAAGGGTTAGTACTCACTGTTTGCTTGCTCCAGAGCAGTGCGGAGCCGACCCCCCTCCTTCTCCATTCGCACGAAGGCTGCGGCTCCCTCCATCAGCTGGCGACAAAACGGCTGTGGAAAGAACAAGACATCAATCTGCGCCCGACTATTCTAGTCACGCACATCTTCGGGGGCTACTCCCATCGGGAGCGCTGTTCGCGCACCCGATACAGATCTTGCAGACTGAGTTAAGGGACACTTACATGCTCAAGCAATCCAGCGTCCACCGAGGTCGCATCAGCAGTCTTCTCTGGCACGGAGGAAGTCGAAGCCTTCAAGGTCGACGCATCACCCGCCTGCGGCTCTTCTTCGGTCGCCTTCGCGGTCTGCTCGAACACGGGAGCAGAAGTGTGCTCCATCTCTGGAGGCGAAGAACCGACAGCGCCAGTACGGTCGCTGCGACAAGATAATTCAATTCAAATACTCGCAAAGGCAAAAAGGGCACTCGACAAAACAAGGTGATGGTTGCAAGACTAACCTGGTGACGTCCTGATCATCCTCGCTGCCCAGGGAAACGGAGGGCATCCTCGCGAATCCAGTCGGCGGTGCAGAACTGAGGGGAGGCACGACTAAAGGCTCCGTCGGGTCGCTCGTGTGCCTGGCACCAGAGGACGACCCGCTCACCTCGTCCACGTTCTCCGCCTCCACCTGCTTTGCGGGTGACGAAGCCGAAGCAGACTCGCCACTCTTTCGTTTCTGCCGCTTCAGCAGCGGCTCCTCATCCTCGTCATCCTCCTCCAAGGTTTCACTCCGAGAGGTGGCGGAGGGAACTTCATCGTCATCAACCTCTTCATCCTCAGGGAACTCTGCCTCTTCATGAGGTCCGTTCTCCATCAACGGAGGAAGGCTGACAATGCTGGAACGACCCTGTCAAGAAATTCGGGTCAGACAAAAGAAGATTTCGACAGAACGTACAAGACAGAAGCAAAACAAAAGGAAGCTTACCTCAGGCACAGGGTTGTTTGGCCCATACGGCTGGACCGGGCACTTGATGTTGCATGGATCGGCGGCTCGGAGACTGGTGATGCTCCTCACTTTCGACTCAACTTCGTCATCGCCGAGTTCATTACCATGCTCAAGCGCCCACATCGGGTGGACGCGAGCGCGGAGCGGCTGCACCCGAAGCCTGAAGAAGGTGGCAATGAGTTGCACCCCACCTGTCTCACGCCCAAGGCTCTTCAGCAGGCTACGGAGAAGCACCAGCAAGGGTTGAGTCGCCTTCCTGTCTTCCTTCGACAGCGAGTGCGCCCATGCCTTTGTCTTCCTCAACTCGCGATCAGCCGCGAAGGGAAGAAGCCCTTCCTAGTCGCACCTGACGTAGAACCACTTCCTCCGCCAGCCTTGGACGGAGTCAGATTTCTTCATCTGGAAGAAGGTGGTGTCGCCACGCACCTGGATGCCAAAGCCGCCCACCGGGTACACTTGCCCGCTCTTCCCCACATTCCTTCTGACAAGGAACAACGACTTCCACAGCAGCCAATGGGGTGCGATCCCCAAGAAGCACTCGCAGAGCACGATAAAGCTCGCGATGCTCAAGACGCTATTGGGATTCAGATCGTGGATCTGAACCCCATAAGCATACAGAAGACCACGAACAAAATCGTGGAGGGGGAACCCGAAACCCCGCGGAAGAAAATCCACGAAGCATACGCGTTCCCCCTAGCGAGGGGCAGGGAATACCTCCTTCCCTGGAGCGCGCACCGCCGCCTGGTCCGCCGGCGGCAGCAGCCCCTGCGCGCGGAGGCCCTCAAGATCGGCCTTCTTCACCGACGACTTCGACCAGTCGCCCTCGGGCTTCTTCATCACGCTAGCCTCGGTGGCGACGACGGCGCCGGCGGCAGACTTTCCCCTCTTCATCATGACCTTGCTCATGGTGGGTGGAGAAGAATCTAGCAGAGGAGCAGCAATGGAGGAGCAGCAATGGAGGAGAGAGCAGTGGAGATGGCGGCGAAATGAGGATGGGGTGAACTATTCCCCACCGCGGTGAAAAATATATACCGCGGGGTCAGTTCATCCTGGCTGTTCCCCATGAAACTGCTCTCCTCAACCTCATCTGACCGTCCACGCGTCGCGCAGAGATGCCAACCGTAGCCGCCCACGCCGCCCACTACGCGCGGGAATCGAGGCGCCTTCATCACGCCACGAAAATTTCGCGCCCAACGGTCAGATCAGTCAATGCTGGCACTGGGACCACCATGTCACGTCCCATCGGATGCAGAGCACGCTGAAAACGTCAGCGCTGACGTCATCTACGGAGGCGTAGCAAGCCAATGGGCTGATGGAGCACTCGGACAGTTCATTCGAGTGCAACAAAGATACAGTAAGCTCTAACAGACTGAGTCGACTCGACAAGTTCATTCGAGTGTAAAAGAAATACATTAAGCTCCATGAGCTGAGCAAACTTAAGCAGTAAGCCAAACCGGCCGAGTACAAAGTAAGTCGTGCAAAGCAAGTTGCGACTCCATCAATTCGAGACCCTTCTTCACTCCCATCGGGAGCGGGCTTTTCGACTGAAGGAAAAATTGAGTTTAACCTCAATTGCAAGCAATTCAACTTAATCTCGGGGGCTACTCCCATCGGGAGCGCTGTTCGCGCTCCCGAATGACTCAGAATAATCGCAGTCGAAAAATCACCGACTAGAGCAACACTCGCAGTTCTCACCCTGCAGTCGATGTTTCGACTAAGAAATCCTCCATAAGCCCTGAACGGTCGGAGTCGACCATTTTGTTTGTTCCTTTCAGGTTGGCGTGCCCAGAAGGAAGGAGTCCTTTATCCGACTCTACGATTCGACTAAGCACTCGGGGGCTACTGTCGTGGGGTTACTCTTTGACTACCCCACGGTGGTGATACCTGGGTCACGCCGAGTCCATCAATCCTGTGGCGAGGGTCCAAGGAAGGCCCAAGAAGGACGACATGCGGCCCAAGGTAGTCGACGTTAGGTCATCAGCCTTGATCGTCCTGTAAGTGCCATCGGCACCGTTCACCCGAGACCCAGCCTATCATATAAAGGCTGGGAGGGTCCCTCGTCTAGGATAACGAACTCAACTCCAGCTCATAGCCGCCAGCTCAAACCCTAGCGAGATCACCATCTCGCCATTGTAGCCACGCTCAACATCAATACCAGACAAGCAGGAAGTAGGGTGTTATCCTCCGGGAGCCTGAACCTGGGTAAAACCTCGCCTGTTAGCCGTCGTGATCACCAGCGCTCATCTCTCTCCCCTCAATCAACCCGGGGTGCTCAACCCAGGGATTTGCCGAGCTCCAACCTCGTCATCTCCTAAGAAATTATTTGTTATCGTTCTACCTACTCGAGGACGAGTAGAACTAAGCTTGGGGATGCTGATACGTCTCCGATGTATCTATAATTTCTTATGATCCATGCTTGTTTTCATACCATTTGCTACATGTTTTGTTTACATCTTATAGCATTTTTATGCATTTTTGGAACTAACATATTAACAAGATGCCCCAGTGCCAGTTCCTGTTTTCTGCTGTTTTTCCGTTTCAGAAAAGTACTTAAGGAAATATTCTCGGAATCGGACGGGACAAAAACCCAGGATCTTATAATTTCGTCACGCACACGGAGTCCAAAGGGGAGCCGAAGACGCACCAGAGGGCGACCACACCCTAGGGTGGCGCGGCCCACCTGTCTGCCGCGCCACCAGGTGGTGTGGCCCCCTCGGACCTCCACCGACGCCGCCCTTTCACCTATATAATCCCCCCGACGAGAAAACCCTAAGGACCCGATCAAAATTCTAGAAAAACATCCGTCGCCGCCGCCGTCGTCAACCCTAGTTCGGGAGGGTTCTGAAGCCCTCCCCGGCCCCCTAACGGAGAGGGGAATCATCGCCGGAGGGCTCTACACCACCATGCCCACCTCCGGACAGATGAGTGAGTAGTTCACCTTGGACTACGGGTCCATGCAGTAGCTAGATGGTAGTCTTCTCCAATTGTGCTATCATGTTTAGATCTTGTGAGCTGCCTATCATGATCAAGATCATGTTATTGTAATGCTACATGTTGTGTTTGTTGGGATCCGATGAATAGAGAAGTACCTTGTGATGTTGATTATTGATATTATCATGTCTATGTTATTTGTGATCTTGCATGCTTTCCGGTACTTGTAATTGCCTTGATCAAGTAGTTGCTTGTATCTCCAAGAGGGAGTATTTATGCTAGATAGTGGGTTCGGTCCCTGTGTGCCTTGGCTTGAGTGACAGAAACATATAAGGACGGGGGAGTGCCGTTGCTACTAGGGAGTAAACTTTATGCACAGTTCTTCATGCAATTGTCTGTTGCTTGCAACTTAATACTGGAGAGATTTTACGGTATGTTATCTCAAAGGTGGACTATTTAGGCATAGGTGTATGCTTGGAACAGCTATCTATGTATTTTGTCGTAATGCCCAAAGCATCTCATATAGACATCATCATCCTCTGTATTATGCAATGTTCATGCATTGTCATGCATTCTCTATTCTGTTAATTGCCCGGCTGTAATTTGTTACCCAGCATGTGTAGTATTTTATTTATGGAGAAGACACCACTAGTGAACTGTGGACCCCGGTCTATTCTTTTACATCTGCAATTAAATCAACTGCTCTACTGCTTTAATTTACTGCAAACAAGCTTCCTTCCACACATAGATTTAATCCTTTGTATTCAGCAAGGCCGGTGAGATTTACAACCTCACTGCTTCGTTGGGGCAAAGTAGTTTGATTGTGTTCTGCAGGTTCCACTGTCTCCCCTGCAACAGCTCTTTTTCTGGCACCGTTGCTGTCAACACGCCAAGCACATTTTCTGGCGCCGTTGCAGTTGTGGACAACCTTCTGAATCATTCCTCACTCCTACTGGTTCGATAACCTTGGTTTCTAACTGAGGGAAAACTTGCTGATGTGCTCCTCAAACCTTCCTCTTGGGGTGCCCAACGAAGCGTGATTGATTAACACCTCTCGCGCTATCAGGCATATGCGCCGGAAGGCCCGGCTGGAGCGACGGGTTTTGCAGCGGGCGAAACAGCGGAGGCCCGACCGGCGGACGAAACTGCCCAGCCGCGGGCGCGGACCCTCCGAACACGGGCGGGAATGAGCCGGGTTGTGGCTGCCCGGCGCCGGTGCCGGCATCCAGCCGCAGCGGAGGAGGTTGAGGTTGAGGGAGAGACTGAGCGATGGGCCGAGGGCGAGGGTCTTCGCCTCCGCTGAGCTGCTGGCGAGGGGCTGCCATGAGTCCGGCCGGAGTCGCCGCAACGGACGCAAACGTCTGCATCCACCGGAGAGGGGGCGGCGCGGGCGCAGAAGCCGACGGCGGAGGAACGGAGGCAGGAGGCGCCGGCAACGGCGGAGATGCGGCGGACGAGGAAGAATCGGGCGCAGCAGATTGTCGAGTACGAGGGAGACGCTGCGGCAGGAACCAAACATCTTCAGAACTAGGGCACGACCTCCTTGGACGGTAGAGATGCGCCCAATTAGAGGGACGGCCCGGATTCAGCCCAGATGACTCCTGGCGCGTGGGGCCCGATTGCAGGAATTTTGAATCCTGCCCAATCACCGCGGATGGCGGATCAGCCGGACTCTCCTCCACCGCCGCCGGCGAGCACGCCACAGATTCCTCCTCCCGATGAACCAGCGATGTCCGTCCCGCCAAGGCCTTGTCGAGGAAGGTGCCTAGAACGGGGGGGGGGGGGGGGGGGGGGGGGCGGCAAAATGCGACGGGGAGGCAGCGGACCACGCCACTGCCTCATCCGCGGTGGTGAGCGCGCGATACGGAGACCTCCCGAGAAGGATGAAACTCCCCGACGAGCACGGCACAAACCCGGACGCTCCACCATCAACGGCACCACCGGCGTCGGATCCCTGCACAAAGTCGGCAAACCAGAAACTTCACCGGAGCTAGACGGGGAACCCCGTTCCCAGAACCTACTAGACGGCGAGGCGAAGCCGGCATCCTCCCCGAACTCCTGGATGAGCTCCTGGTCAGATCGCAAAGGACGACGAAGGGGCCGATCCTCATCGACGACATCCAGCGTACCAAGAAAAATCTGAATAATGCTTCCCTTGATGTGAACTTGCATGGCCTATTTGCATCACAGGACTGAAAACCCCACAATAGGAAAAACACAGGAATTTAAAAGGTTTGTCGGCAAAAAACAAAAGGTTTAAGTTAAGACTAATGTGCACGTCAATAGGAAAAACAAAATAGATCGCCTCCTTCGTGCACGTCAAGACTAATGTGCCAATTAGTCAAGTCGCCTCTTAATAATCAAACTTGGTTTAAGTTATGTGTCTTTCATATATTTGTTTGCGACTGCAAGTCCCTTGCCTGTCCGAGTGTGGACTTTATTTTACTCTTATCTAAATGGATCATTTAAATCGTATTTGGAGAATTTTATGTTGGAATATTCGTGGCATTAACATGTCTGAGAAATGGCCTTTGATTCGAAACAAAATTGATGAGAGTTTGGCCTCTATTGTTTGTTTGCAAGAGACTAAGAGAGGAGACTTCTCCCTCGCCACCGCCAGAGGCACCAACCACCCCGCCGCCTCCCCTCGCCGCCGCCAGTCGGAGTCGCCGGGCAAAGCCCGCGCGACTCGGCGGCGGCGGGGTCCTCTCGTCCTTCTGCTGATGGCGGTACGGCGCGGGCCGGCCTCCTTGGTGGGAGCTCGGGCGGCGGTAGCGCTGGCTCGAGGCAGCGCAAGGGCAGCGAGGCGGCGCAGACGCGACGAGGCGGCACAGGTGCGAGAGTGCGGCAAGGCAGCGCTGGCGCTTGCCGGCGCGGATGCGCGGCGCGAGGAGGGCCGGCGGTGCGGAGGGCTTGCGGCGCTCTGCCTTCGTGGCTGGGGCGCCGGGCAGGCCGCGTGCGTCGGTGGCGGTGCCAGGAGGGTGCGGCGGTGCTGCGGGCCCACGAGGGTCGGATCTGGGCGTCGGTGGGCCTACGGGCTGCGAGCTCCAGGAGGTGCGTGAAGGGTCTGCGGGGTTGCAACGGCGAGGCTGCAGCGGGCGGCGACGGTTGCGGGTCGGGAGGAGGTTGCCAGGGCGGCGCCGGCAACAAGGTCGGGAAGGAGGAAAGTCGGGGCGGCAGCCCCGGAGTTGCGGCTGCGGTTGGGCCGCGGTCGGCGTGCTGACCACCGTGCCGTGAGGTGACGCGGCGTTTGCGGCACGTGGAGATGGTGGGCTGGTTGGTCCCCCGATGGGCGGTCGGTGGGGTTTGCGACACATCACCAGGCGAAAGCCTTGCCCGGGCTGTCGGCCAGGGCCGACGACGGCGACGCCCTCGGGCGCCGCGTCCTTTTTGAAGGCGTCGTCGAGGTGGTGCTCTTGCTTCTCCACGTCGGATTCTCCGGGGGAAACCCTTGATCCCTCGCGGAATCGGGCGAGGGCGGCGCTCCTACGTCGCTTGCCTCTTGGGGCCTCGCCTTGGATGTTCCACCGACCAACGGGGCTTCTGGAATGTTGGTGGCTGGCGGCGGCGAGTCTTCGTCTTCGGCTTGGGGGTGTGCGGCCTTGGGGCCGGTGTGGATGCCGGAGCGGCGGCTCCGGGTTTCCCCTCCGCCGTGCTGCGTTGAGGACTTGAGGTGATGGAGTGTCGGCTTTGGTCGTTTGGGCGTCGTGGTCGTCGGCTTGGTTGGGGCGCAGCCTTGGGGCTGGCGGGGATGTCGGAGCGGCGGCTCCGGAAGCTTCGCCTCCGTTGTGAGGCGTCGAGGTCTTTGGTGTCGGCTTTGGTCGCTTGGGCGTCTTGGTCGACGACCCGTGTGGTGCGCGGCTTTGGGGCCGGCGTGGATGTCGGAGCGGCGGCTCCGGACTATCACCTCCGCCGTGTTGCGTCGAGGGGTTTTGGTGTCGACCTTGGTTGCTTGGGCAACTTGGTCGTCGACCCGTGTGGTGCGCGGCCTCGGGGCCGGCGTGGATCGTGTTGTATCTTTTTTTTTTTAGGCCTTGTCCTCATGTTTGTTTCTACTTTATCAATATAAAAGGCAAAGCTTTTGTCTCGTTTCGAAAAAAGACTTCTCCCTTGGCTATTTGAAAAACTTTGCCCCAAAACGATTTAATCAATTTGCATTCGTTCCCTCGGATGGTGCCTCGGGTGGACTGCTAGTGATGTGGATGGGAAACAATTTTAAAGGGGAAGTGATTCCGTCTGAAATTTTTGGCATAATCATTAAATTCCAGTCTCTGATCTCATCGGATATGTTCTATCTGGTTAATGTTTACGGCCCATGTGAGGGTATTGACCGATAAAACTTCATCGCTTGGCTTTACAGTCTAAATATCGATGATGATTCTCTTTGGTTGCTAGTTGGATACTATAATTTTTACAGATATTCCGACAGTAGAAACAGGCCTGGAGCAAACCTCTCAGATAGTGCCATTTTCAATGACTTGATTAGCTTCCAAGGTCTAATAGAGCTGCCGATTAAGGGTCGTGCCTACACTTGGAGCAACATGCAGTCTGATCCGTTACTTGAGCAGCTCGATTGGTTCTTCACATCTCCTAGTTGGACTCTGAAGTTCCCAAACACACTCGTTCACCCTCTAGCTCGCCCTACCTCTGACCATATACCATGTGTTGTATCCATTGGTACATCCATACCCAGAGCTAGCGTCTTCCATTTCGAGAATTACTGGATTAATATGCCCGGATTTATGAACTTAGTAAGGAATATATGGGATATACACTGTCCTGGGGACGGTGCTAAATCCTTATTAGCCAAGATGAAATTGATGCGTAAAGGACTGAAGAAATGGAGTTCAAGCCTATCAGTTATCAATAAATTAGTCAACAATTGTAATGAGGTGATTTTGAGACTAGATGACATTGAGGAGCAACGTGTACTTCATATAACGGAATGGAACTTTGGAATCATTGTTAAAAATAAATTGAGACACCTTCTCCAATGTAAACATGAGTATTGGAAAAAGCGGTGTACGGCCAAATGGGCAAAATTTGGTAGCGAAAACTCTGCATACTTCCACTCCATGGCAACAATCAGGTACATACAAAACACCATCTCCTCTCTCACCAGATCAGATGGGACCATGGCTCATGAAAATCATGAAAAAGCGAGTATTCTCAGACAATTTTTCAAGAGAGATTGGGTATCACTATGCCAACTGATGACACTTTTGACTTTGCCGCATACCTTCAGCCCTCCATTGCCTTGGACTCTCTATCTGCTCTGTTTACAATTTCAGAAATTGATGATGTAGTGCATGATCTTCTATCTGACAAAGCGCCAGGACCAGATGGTTTCAATGGTCTATTCATCAAAACATGTTGGCCTATAATTAAATATGACTTCTATCATCTCTGTCATGAATTTTGGCTGGGCACTATCAACCTGCAGAGTATAAACGATGCCTTTATCACTCTCATTCCGAAGATTTCCTCTCCAGAAAGTCCTAATGACTATAGACCGATTTCATTGCTAAACTCTTGCTTCAAGCTTATTACCAAGCTCCTGGCTAATCGACTACAAGAGAAGATCTTAAAGCTTGTTCGCGCAAATCAGTACGGATTTCTCAAAACCAGAACTATACAAGATTGTGTTGCATGGGCATTTGAATACATTCATCAATGCCATCAGTCTAAGAGACAATTTGTGATTCTGAAACTAGACTTTTTGAAAGCTTTTGACACTATTGGACATGAGGCTTTGATTAAAATTCTTAAATTCAAAGGTTATGATGATCGCTGGATCATGTGGATTGACTCAATTTTCAAAACCGTTTTTTCCTCAGTTCTCTTGAATGGGGTGTCAGGGAAAAAATTTCCATGTCGTAGAGGAGTTCGTCAAGGAGATCCTCTCTCTCGAATCCTGTTTGTAGAAGGTGCTGATTTATTACAATCAATGGTTAACCTCTCTGCCAGGTTAGGTCGCTTGACTGCACCAATTCCCCTCCATGATGCTGATTTTCCTATCGTTCAATACGCCGACGACACTCTTGTCATAATGCAAGCTTGCCCGAGACAACTTCTGGTGCTCAAAAATCATCTTCATAGCTTTGGACAAGCCACGGGTCTACAGGTTAATTATAATAAAACATGCATGATGCCAATTAACGTTAATACAGAGAGGCTCCAAGAGCTTGCTCAAGTTTTTGGATGTGTCACCGGCTCGATGCCCTTTCCATATCTTGGACTTCCTCTAGGCATTACAAGACCCACCATTAATGACCTCTCACCCATGGTAGATCAGATTGAGAGAAGGCTCAATGCTACTGCAAGATTTCTTGATTATGGCGGCAGACTAACTCTGGTGAATTCAGTTTTATCTTCCATGCCAACTCATTATCTTGGATCTCTGAAAATTCCAAAAACTATTATCAAAATTTTTGATAGAGGAGGTGACATTGTTTATGGGACAAGAATGAGGTTAGTGGCACATCCCATTCCCTTGCAGCATGGTCTATAGTGTGCAGACCAAAAAAGCATGGCGGTTTGGGTGTGATTAACCTAGAAATTCAGAATTGTGCCTTGCTTCTTAAACAGCTCCACAAGTTCTTTTGTAAGGCAGATACTCCTTGGGTCCGACCTGTGTGGTGTTTATAAGGTGACTCCCCTCCCCATGCCCAAAGCCCTAGGGGTTCCTTTTGGTGGCGAGATATTTTTAGTTTGGTAAATATTTACAGAAGCATCACCAAGTCTGTAGTGCACAATGGGAAAATGACTCTTTTTTGGAAAGATTTCTGGGCAGATAATGAACTATTGTGTGATAAGTTACCTCATCTGTTTTCCTATGTGCTGAATGAAGACTCATCCGTGGCAGAGATGGCATTAAATCGAGACCCAGAACATCACTTTGCTTTACCTCTCTCAATTCAAGCCTATGAGGAATTTGATCGCATGTTACAGGCCCTAGACACAATTGACACTGGTTCTAGTCTCAATGACTCTCATGTTTTTGCCTGGGGAAATGATTCTTACTCGTCTGCGAAGTATTACAAATTCATTTTTTCACAGTCTCCCAAGAATGGCACTCTTCAACTTATTTGGAAATCCAAATGTCTCCCAAAGCTCAAGGTATTTGTGTGGTTGCTTTTACTAGACATACTAAATACAAAAGATCTGATGCACCGCAAGAATTGGCACATTGAGGAGGGTATCAACTGTGTTCTTTGCGATCAAGATTGCTTGGAGACTAGAGACCACTTATTTTTTGATTGTGCTTTCGCCTCACTTTGCTGGGAAGCTGTTGGGTTTGCATGGGATTCCTAGCTTGCAATCTTCTCACGTGTGGAGGCTGCAAAACAAAACCATGATGGGCCTTGTTTCTTGGAGATCTTTGCATGCGTGGCATGGAACATTTGGAAGACCCGAAACGATCTGATTTTCAGAGATATCCAGCCGGCCATGGGCAGATGGAGGATGAAATTCCAAGATGACCTTTTGCTACATCAGTTCAGGGTCAAAGACTCGTTAGTAATGCAACTTTTGGAGTGGATTAGAAATTCTTTTCAATAAGTTTTTTTTGAGGAAAATACTTCCTATAATCTCAATGTTTTTTCTTCAATTTGAACCCCCATAGAAATATCTCTCATGTAATATTTTTTGAGGTTCTAGCCTCCCATATATATAATCCCTAACCGTAGGGGCTTCCCCTACGGTAATTTTCCTCAAAGAAAAATAAAAGGTAGAAAAACACAGTAAACCTAAAAGCATGGTCGTTTGAAAGGACAACAGGAAAAGTGTCTCGATCCAATGCGACCGTGTCTTAAAAGTGGTGGTACCGTATGTTCAAAATCCTATGATATTGAGGAATAGAAGTCCAATACATAGGAATCTAGGTAGCACAATTCCTTTTATCCAAAGGCAGTTCATAGAAAAAAACCTAAAATTGGAATCCTACAAAAATCTTATGAAATTCGTACTGTCCAAAGGGGGTTGTAGCTTATAAAAATCAATCATTTAGTTCACCTCGCCTGATTTTATCGAGTTTCATATCTGAATCATGTTGAAATTTAATCAAGTTTCATCAAGTTTAATACATAAAAATAGTTTCACATACAGAACTTGAAGAAACTACCTAAAACTTGATGAAATGCGTATTAGATAGACTACAACTTGATACTGATAAAAATATAGGAGGATTGTGTGTTGATTTTAACAAAGTCGAAGGTTGCATTTTCAAGTATAACAACAACTAACAGATTGTGGCCATCTCTTCTCCATTCAATGGTTATAGAGTCTTAGGTGCACAAGAGTATCCAGGGAACTGGAATACTCGATACACTCTTATGGTATCCTAGTCATGTAGCTAGGGATCATATGGCATGTTTGGCGGCATGTGTGCCGGACCCCGGGTTCGTGTAAGGTAATGTTTTGCTTTTTTCTATCTATTTTTGTAGCTAGCTTGTAGTGTATGGACATATGCGATGATGCTTTTTTTCTAAGAAATCAATGTTGTGCAATTCTAAGATGGTGATCTCTTTCCAAATATGATGATGAATATATCATTCACCACCAATGCTTGCAGACAGGGATCATCATATGATAAGGAAAAGGCATCTTGGATTAGTTTTGGGCTGGGTTGTGGAGGTTCAGGGTGTTGTGGAGGTGTATGATGACTATTTTTTTTTTTGCTAGAGATCCAACGCAGTAGGCTTGCTTGGTGCCACTGCACTTCAGAAGGTTATTGGATCCTTTCACATGCTTGACTATGGCTAGTTGACTCCATTGATGAAATAGTGAGGATTGGGGAGAGCATCACGACAAATGATTTTCAACATGTCATGTAGCTGTTCTTGCGGTTTTTGGAGAAAGATACTTCAGAGCACTCAATGCTGAGAGCATTGCACAACTCATGACTATAAACACTCCTCGAGGATTCCTGAGTATGCTTGGTTGTATTGAGTGCATGTGTTGGATATGTAAGAACCGCCCAACTACTTGAAAAGTGATGTACTCAAGACATGCAGATGAGCAAACCATGATTCTCGAAGTTGTTACGCCCCAAGATTTTGTGGATCTTTGAATGATATTAATGCACCGTAGAGATTACCAGCTTTTCAAATAGTAACTGTAGGAGCAACTCTAGAAGTGGAGTTCATGGTAAAAAAAAAATACAACATGTGGTATTATCTTGTTGATGATGGGATCTACCCCTTCGTGGTACCATTCAACTGTGTAGCTTGAAAGGCCAATTTGTATCCCAACCCAGCAAGTGGCCCAAATCGATCCCATGGTGAACAAATCATATGGGCTACACAATCGGCCCAGCTCCAGCTCGAAGGATAATGGGTTCATGCGAGTATTGCTTGCTGGTATTTACTAGGGGAGTCTCTTGAAAAAGAAAAAGAAAAAAACTCGTAGTACTTCTACTTTTGGTAAGCAGGATGGGAAGTTGGGCAACACGTCCCTTTGCATGCGAAAGCGTTAAGAATCCCGCACGCTTTCCTTTCTCCCGGACGCGTGATACGGGCCGGGCCCCCGTCCTGTGAACGGACGGACGAGATCTGCGCGAGACAGCGATGGATAGTCGGCATGGGCACGAGACGAGACCAACTGCCCGTCCGACTCATTCACAACGCGCCGAGGAAATTGCACATAACACAATGTTTGGTGTCATTGTTGCGCAAAATACAAAAAAAAAACTAGTTTTGCAGCGAACCCCAATTTTTGGTCTAAACATTGCAGCTAGCCCAAATAACTCACTTAGAGTCTTAAAAGTGTACCCGGAATGTGAGGTTTGTATTTCTATACCGTATATCAAAAACTATGCAGCAAATTAAAAAATTGGGTAGCATAACAATAAAAAAATAGAGATTATACACGTAAAAATATATGCGAGTATACACACAGAATGTGGAAATGGTGGCCGAGCTAGCTCATTTTTCCAAAAATAATTGAATCTGTCTCTTTTGCACATTGATGTATCTCCATGTATATTATCTACACCTGATTATTTTTCCAATTTATTGAAACACAAAAAATACAGATCAATTATTTTTGCAAAAGATAACAAGTTACACTTAACCTAGCCACCATTTTCACTTTCCGCGTATTTTGGTGTAGATAAAAATGGAAAACATGCAGATTTTGATCCGTGAATAATGCACTAAAAATGAAAATTTCCATATTTACCTTTTTACGTAGCCCAGAATCATTTTGAATGTGCCTTGAAAATTTACACAGTGATGGATCTAGACTTTATCTATATCTATAATTTTTGCTTGAATTTCTTAAATAACAAAAATGCTAATTTAATTTTTTGGACACTGAGCTACATGTAGCTCGAACTCCAAATAGCCGGTCTCAATATACATGTTTTTATACTGATTCTCATATTTTTATGTGTATAATTTTTATCTTTTCTACTGTTATGCTGCTCATTTGTCAATTTGTTGTATAATTTTTTTATATACAGTATAGATATACAAGGCTCACATATCAAATACACTTTTAAGACTCTAAATAAGTTATTTGGGCTAGCTGCAACGTTTAGACCAAAAGTTGGAGTTTGCTGCAAAACGAGTTTTGTTTATGTGTTTTATGCAACAATGACACCAAACATGGGTGTTATCTGCAATTTTCTCCAACGCGGCCGGTCGCACTCGCCGCCTACTCCAACAAAACGCCAAACTAAATCTGGGGGTGGAGGGGACACAACCGAGGGGAGCTCGCGTCGCGCGGCCACCTCGCCGAGATCGACGCAACCCAAGCGATACAGCCAACCAACCGCGTCGTCGTCGTCGTCGTCGTCGTCGCGTTCACGTTAGCGTGCGGCGAATATCCGAACGGGACGGCACACCAGCACCCGCCCGGCTCCGTCTATCTTTTGCCCTCTGGCGACGGCGATGGCGATGGCGGCGGTGGAGGAGGCGGAGGTGGAGGGGCCGATGCTGCCGGAAGAGGAGGAGGAGAGGAAGGGGAAGCAGGGGGGGAGGAAGGGGCGGCGGTACGGCCTCGTCGAGTACCGGGCGCTGCCGGCCTACATGCGGGACAACGAGTACATCCTCCGCTACTACCGCTGCGAGTGGCCGCTCCCGCAGGTGCTCCTCTCCGCCTTCTCCATCCACAACGAGACCCTCAACGTCTGGACGTGCGTAATCTTCACAACCTCTCTCTCTCTCTCTCTCTTCCCCCACTTCTTAATCGTGCCATCGGATTGCTCTGCTGCCGCTCGTTTATTATTGTGCCTCAGGTTCCAAGTAAGTTTTACCGTGGCGCCGAATAGAACGGCGGATTGAATCCCCCCTAGACGTGTACCATCCCTGATGCCCTTGCGTTCCTGTAGCTTGAACCTTGAAACATTGCACCTTCCAATGTGTTCTGATGATTTATCTGCATTTTTTCCTTCTATCGTTTTGTGTCGATTCAACCAAGCGTACAATTTATGTAAACATGGCAAGGAAGGGGAAGGGACTTGCTTGAGAACAAAATTTACCTTACCTGTTGATTTCCAGTGCAATCATTTCATTTTTAGTTCAGTTGCTCCTAGCTTCAAATTTGCCCAATTCCTAATGTTGCAACTTGAAAGAAACATTAGTTCTGATGTAAGAAGAAACCTTAGCAAGTTCAGCGTTGAGAATGCATTGTGGCACAACTCTGAATTTGAAAAGATTTGCTGTGCCGTTGCTTGTTCATGTCAGGTAAGAGGGGACGACCACCAATTAAGTAAACAAGTCCCCTTTCGATTGATCATGCGTTAAACTGAACTATGGATTTCAAATGTGTCTTTTCTTGTCTTTGTTGCTTATGCAATCAGATCAAAAGGATAGCATTGGTTTAGTTAACCCCTTAATCTTTTATGTGAATTATGTACTGTAATTGCTGAAGTATGAATTCTAGGAAATTATGGATGGCAGACTTCTGGGTGGTATTATTTTCTATTATTTACTGATGTGATTAACAAAATTTGGAAATTTCTACATTTTCTCTGCTCTAATAAATCATTTTTTTGGTGTGTACTTCAGGCACTTGATAGGATTCTTCATCTTCCTTGCTTTGACCATATATACCGCAACAAAAGTTCCAAGCGTAGATCTTCAGAGCCTGCAGCATTTACCTGATATGCTGAGGAATGCTGATCTTCATAAGATTCAGGCGGAGCTTGCGGCATGCCTTCCTTCGTTACCTCACTTTTCTGATTTACAAAAGATGACGGATGAATTGAGAAGCTCATGGAATTCTATCGATGTGCTTCCGTCAGTATCTCGTTGGCGTCTATTGGAGTTACTCTCGAGTTGCTTGCCACACAGATTTACCCATTCCAATGAAACAAATCTTTCAGTTCTTGTAAGTAGTCAAAAACTTATCTTTTCTTTTCATTCTCACCAATCACCACTACTCATGGGGTTCAGAAATGCAGTGGTAACCTGCTTACAGAATCTAATAGGAATTTGTAACCAGTTCTGGACTGTCAAATCCAAGTCATTTAATTTACTAGTTTATTCTAGTTATTCCCAATGTCACAGATTATGTCTGCTTTCTGTGTTCTACCCAAATTAAGGCAGTTTAGGCTGATGTTGACCAAGATTTGACTTTTAGACAGTTATTAATAATAATAAATCTGGAAATCTGCTAGTCCCTAGTAGTTTACTGGAAACCAGTAACCTCAAGAAATTTGCTTGTTATGGCAGCCTAAAATTTTAACTTAGATGCAAGGCTTTGCTGTTACTGCCTTACTGGTACACAATAACACAAGAACAAGATTTTTTTTTTGTACTTGATATCATCAGACCGTTCTGGCCTTATGTCGGAAGATACCAAGATCCTTTTTCTGCATATGTCACTGAAATCCATCCAATCTCATTAGCCTCCGTCTAGAACTGCAGATCATATTTTGCATTGCATGACTTATGTAAACCAGTTTGTAGACTTATGTGCTGAGAACTTGTGACATGACAACCAATTGATTTTCATTTTTGCAGGAAAGCATGAAGGATGATGTAGCAAACCTGCTTGCACCACACTTTATTAGGCCAATTTCTAGGTGGCCATTCTTCGCCTTCTTGGGAGGGGCCATGTTTTGCCTTCTTGCCAGCAGCACGTGCCACCTTCTCTCCTGCCACTCTCGCCGCCTTGCATATATTATGCTTCGGCTTGATTATGCAGGCATTGCTGCTCTTATCGCAACGTCCTTCTACCCTCCAGTATACTACTCTTTCATGTGCCATCCTTTCTTTTGCAACCTTTACCTTAGCTTCATAACTATTTTGGGAGTAGCAACCATTGCTTTCTCGCTGCTCCCGGTCTTCCAGAACCCAGAGTTCCGAGTCATACGAGCGTGCCTCTTCTTTGGCATGGGAGCATCGGGTGTGATCCCTGTTTTTCACAAGCTGATCCTGTTTTGGGACCAACCAGAGGCGCTGCACACTACTGGATATGAGATTTTAATGGGCCTTTTCTATGGGGTTGGAGCATTGGTGTATGCGACTCGGGTGCCTGAGCGGTGGATGCCCGGGAAGTTTGACATTGCCGGGCACAGCCACCAGCTCTTCCATGTCTTGGTTGTTGCTGGAGCGTTCACTCACTACAATGCAGGGCTGCTGTACCTTCAGTGGAGAGATAAACAAGGCTGCTAAAAGTTCTACGGTTACAGAGCAGGAATAGATTTGTTGGTTCTGTGGTTGTGTGGCAGTGGCCAAAATAGATTGCTACTGCATTTGGGCACAAGAACCTGCTGCTCCGTTGTAAATTGTATATGAAGCATAGACAAGTGATATCAACTTATCAAGTATTAAAGTGAGATTGGTGCCCCTTGTGTGATGTTGGAATGACGACGTGATAAAGATGACAAGTAGCAATTGATTGCAGTTGCTGTTCACAGCACATCACACATCAGCTACAAGACGACGTTGTAGCAGAAACCGACACGCAGACATAGCACGGCGAAGGATCGCGCGTCTGACTGCTTGACCTGTCACCAATGTAATGAAATTTCTTGGCAGGCTGAGATCAATGGCACCGGTAGATTTGCTTTTATTTTGCTGGAACAACCGGTGCACATATTACATAATTTTTACAAAACGATTTTTGTAGCAGAATCCTGCACCCAAAGAAACATCCCTGTTGTCATCGATGTGAAATTTGACAGGCTGAGATAGATGGCAGTGGGACCGATTGATTCGTTTTTTTCTTCTGGTGGGACAGACAGCACTGCGGCTATTTTCCGTGGCACATGCCTCTATCGCGAAAAATCGCTCCCATGGATCTTTCTCGGCTCGTCGCCGTGGCCGTGCTCCTAGGCGCCCTGCGGCCGCTCCGGAGCCACTGCGCCGGCGATGTCAAGAGGCTGCACCCCGTCGTGCTTGTGCCCGGCTACGCGTCTAGCCAGCTCGAGGTGCAGCTGACGGCGGCGTACGACCCGCCGGAGCCTCGCTGCGGCGCCCGGAAGGGGGAGGGGTGGTTCCGGCTGTGGCCGATCAACCACACGGCGATGGACGACGACCCGTGCGAAGCCACGTGCTTCACGGACCAGATGAGCGTCGTCTACGACGCCGTCGCCGACGACTACGGAAACGCCGCCGGCGTCGTCACCCGGGTCCCGTTCTTTGCCTCCACGCGCGGCCTAATCGGGTGAGTCCGCACACCGAGCTTCCAAACCACTCGATCGTTTCAGTTTCCCCTGCTTCCTAGGACTGACACGATTGGACCGCCGAATCTGTTCCTCGCTGATAGGTGGGACCCACTAGTGCGGCGGTTGGAAGCCATGGGCTACCGGGACGGCGAGAGCCTGTTCGGCGCGCCGTACGACTTCCGCTACTCCGTCGCGCCGCGCGGCCACCCGTCCGCGGAGGGCGCCCGCTACTTCGCCGCCCTCGCGCGCCTCATCGAGACGGCGAGCTCACTGAACGAGGACCGGCCGGTCGTCGTCGTCCCGCATAGCTTAGGCTGCGCGCTCGTGTACCAGTTCCTCCTCGGCCGGCCGCTCGCCTGGCGCCGGCGATTCGTCAAGCGCGTCGTCTTCGTCGCTGCCGCCCTCGGCGGCTTCGCGGAGGGGATGAACGACCTCGCCGCCGGCATGGACCTCGGCCTGCCGAACCTCGCGCGGCCGTCGAGCACCCGGCTGGCGCGGAGCCAGCAGAGCGCGCTCTGGCGCCTACCCACGCCGTTGGTGTTCCGGGACCGGCCGCTGGTGGTGACCAGCAACATGACGTACACGGCACACAACATCGCCGAGTTCCTCGTGGCCATCGGCTTCCCGGAGGGAGTCCGACCATACGTCACGCGGGTGCTGCCGATGTGGGAGGCGCTCCCGGCGCCGATGGTGCCGGTGACCAGCATCATCGGAGTCGGCGTCAGCACGCCGGAGACGTTCGTGTATGGGGAAGACGGGTTCATGGGGGCCCCGGAGGTAGTGTACGGGGACGGCGATGGCGACATAAACATGGTGAGCCTGGTGGCTATCGAGAATGAATGGTCTGGGGTGGAGGGCCAGGTTTTGAAGGTGGTCAGGTTGCCAGGTATTCGTCACAGCCAGTTCTTCAGTGTTGGTTCTGCTCTCAGGAAAGTGGTTGCTGAAATACACAACGCTGGTAGAACTCCATGGAGGTCCAGGTTGGAAGAGATGGAGACTGCAGGAAGGCCTTTAATTTTTAACTTTTAAGTAATTCTTGCAGTGATGGAAATTGCGGGATTTTTTCAAAACCAACTGCATAATAAAATCATAAACATGGGGTATAACTTCGTGTTTACTTCCTAGAGAAAACCAGTGCTCTTTGTTGGAATGTGTGAAAAATGTGTACCAATTGTGTTTCAATTGGACTTGTACTTAGCGGAATGTTAGAGCATCTTCCCCCATAGGATGTCCGACACTCCAAATTGAAACACAATACCTAGAGCATCTTCACCGGGGCGTCTAAATTGTGTCCGGCACCTCCCAATTGGAGGCCCCATTGGGGGTGCCGGACATTTGTCCGACGCTTTTTTTTTCGCCCTCCCACCCCCCCCCCCCCCCCCTCCCAAAATGAATCCCCAAAGCAAATTTCTCAATATTACAATTAATTTCATTCGATTGAAAGAGAAAGTTCGATACAATTTGATTCAATTTCGATACAAATTCGATACAACTTGATTTAATCTAAACCCTAAACCTAATTCTACCGGCAGCGGGAGGTAGTCGCGCATGAGCTGCTGCGCCTCCTCGACCTTCAGCGGACGACGGTTGTCAGGCGCGTCGGTCTGCGAAGGTGGAGGCGGAGGCGGTGGTGGTGGCGGCGCCACAGCCCGAGCCACCGCAATCCGGAGCCCCTGGACGCGGCGTATCTCGTTGCGGCATTGGCAGCGCAACAACGAAGCCGCGTTCAGGCTGTGGTGCCCCTCGAGGTCCTCCTCCGTCGGCCGGGCACCTAGTCCACGGCGGTGCATCCTGGCTATGCGAGTGGAAGGAAAGGGAGAGGGCTGGTGGTGGAGTGTGTGAGACGAGAGGGCCGGTGTTGGCTTTTTAAAGCCAATCGAAGGAGTGGAGATGTCGTCGCTATTAACGAGACGGCATGCATACCACCGCGTGGGCTCTGCAGCGCTGCATCGAGGTGACGCTTCACTGCGCCGCCCACCTAGCCACTGAAACAATGCAACCCGTGCAATGATGCGACGATTCGGCACTTAGACGCTGCGGCGCCTACATTGCTGAATCACTGCCGCGTGCCTGCGCATCGACGTTTCGTTTCGTGGACTGAGATCCCGTGCCCCGCCTGAGGCAAGGCACGCGGTGCCTCGAGGCCCAGCATCTGCCCTTCATTCCGCATCTAACAGTCAGGAACAAGTCAACGCAAAATTAGCTCTGGTCCGCACGTCCCCTTCCTCTGTTCTCACGCGCGCGAGCCAAAATCACCTTGGACATGGACGCTGGGCCTGCAGCTCCCGTCGCCGCACTGCTGGAAAGGACGAGAGTTCCCCGTCAGCGTGCTGCAGGAAAGGGAGAGGAGCCGCTCCAGCTGCTCCTCCATGGTGGGCTCCGGCGGCCTCCACGGGAGGAGACGCCCTCAACGGCCGCCCACCTTCGGCTGCTCGTTCGCCTTCCATTTGGCTGCTTCGTCTGCCTCCCGTCCGGCGGCTTCCGCCCCGTCCCTACTACCCCCGTCGACGTCCTCCGATGCCCCCTTCTGACGTCCTCGTATGGCTCCTACGACGGCTCGCTCGATGGCGATGCTACCGGCAGCACAGACGCTCGGTTGAGGAGGGGTCTCTGGAGGTGCGGAGCGGGTCACCGGGATCAACGGAGCTAAGTGGAGGGCGCCGTCACAGTGAGGCCAAGGAGCCCGTCGGAGCGGTGCGGGCAGGAGAAGCCCATGAGAATTGGGGCGGGGGGCTTGCGGGCGCCGATTTATCAAGTCGCCGCCGCCGGAGCTCGCACGGCTCCCTTTCCCACGGCGGCAGAGCTCTGCGCGCAAACAACCCGCCCTGGAGAGTATTTCTTCCCGCGTCTGCCTATTTACTTTGCGCGAATGAGGAAGAAGCTGGTCTTTTGCGTTGACTGATTCGAACCGTTGGATGCAACTGGACGGTGGATCCTGGGCCTCAAGGCACCGCTTGCCTTGCCTCGGGCGGGGCACCGGATCTCAGTGCATACACTGCCGCGTGCCTGCGCATTGACGGTTCGTTTCGTGTGTATGACAAACGGGCCATACCTATCGGAGGCGTGGGCCGGACAGTTTCCGGCACCGCGAAGCTAGCCCCCAAAGTTGGAGACCCGGTTCGTGGTGCCGGACAGGTTTTGGGCCGGACGAGAGCTTTACGAGCCCGGTGTGGCCGATTTTTCTGTCCGGCACCCCAAAGGGCCTTTAGGGGTCCTTTTACGACCCCCGGTGGAGATGCTCTTAGGAGGAAAACTCTGTGCTTAGCTTAAGGTGATCTCACCCGATAAGGTGGAGAACTATGTGCTTACATTACTAGTCCTTCTACCGACTCACGAGCACACACAATTTAAGATGAAAATCAAACACGAGTGCATTATAATTATATTACACAGATGATCCACAATATATATCATCTTATTACAAGTTGCATAGCTGATGGGCTAGCTCAAAGCAAACGACGAAAACAAATACATATGGTGGAGTCCCATTAATGTGCCACATACAAACATGTTGAGTGGAGACTCATAACCCTATTCGTACCTCGTCAAAGGGAGGGAGGGAGGGATGAGGTCTTGGACAAAAAAGGGACACTTCTGGGATGCAGTGTGGGTGTCAAACGGACAATAATTTGGGATGTAGACATGTAGTAGGGGATCGTACGGTGTATTAATTGACGCTAATTTTTACTTGAGGTTTCACCTTAGAGATATATGGATAGACAAGCAGATTTATACACAGGTAACCCTGAACAGTACTTACCTGAGTCTTGTAAGCATTTCAGTGTTAAACTCGAAAGGAACACCGTACGGATCAGCACCTTCGCAATGTGAATTAGGAGGAAAAACATTAGGTGCTTTAGCCATTGGAAGTTCTAATCCATACCAGTAGGAGCAAAATTCTATCGACTAAAATACAACACCACCACAACAGATGTAATTTGTGAGAGCTGCCAAGAGAACAATGTTTTCCATGAGGTTGCTTTGACCCAAATTACAATCATTTATTCACCAGAATGACAAATGCAAGGACATCACAGTGGTTTGAGAAGCCCAATGTTTATTTGCTAGTGTACTTCTTGAACCAAACCCCTATGTTGAGAAAGCTCTCATAATCAGACCGTGGCCTGTAAGAGAGAATAGTGTGAGCAAAAATTGGGAGACATTGTGCAAGACTGCAAGTAATCATGGTAAAATATTTGAAATTTAAACTAACTTGTCGAGTCCATGAATATCTTCTGGGAAGACAATAGTTTTGGTTTCAACTCCTCTCTCCTTCAAAGTCCTTGCATACTGAAAATGTTGCAACAACAGATAAGTATAGATTGAACTGAACAGTTGAGTACAATTAGGAGTATACTATTTAAGGGCTCAAAATCCAAAACAGCCTATTGTAACCCTTTTTTATTTATGAAAAGCAAAGCTTGTTCATTCTGTTAATCAGAATACGGTGTACACAATCTGTAGACCATTAGAAATGGCACAAGGATGTACCTGTAGACCATTAGAAACAGGAACTCGCAGATCTTTTGCTCCGAGGAGAAAGAGTGTTGGTGTCTTAACCTGCAGATGTGATAATATTGTCAAGCGATTGATTTCTGATAAAATAGTCGTGACAGTCTCTTCCTTTGCACGCACAAACTCTAATATTTCGTAGGCATAGATTTCAGAAATAATTTTCATACGAATAGCAACTAACAAATGTACCTTAGAAATATGCGATATTGGTGACTTCTGGTAAAACTGAGTAAGAGTGTCAGCTGAAGGACACTCTGTAAAGCAGTTTTTGGCTTCTTTCCCATAAATCTCCAGAAAGCACCATTCAGGGATATCAGTGGTACCGACCATCAATGATAAGTTACATACTGGATTTCGAGCAGCTGCTGCAACAAATGTTTCTGGAGCCTGTATTCCAAGAAATATGCACATGTCAACAGTATGCTACACCGTAAAACATAATAAATAACATCACGGAGAACATTCTGGTCTGAGTTTCTGGGGGCAATACTAGTTCCCTGCTGTTTGTGGCAGTGAAATGATCTATACCTAAAATCAAAATTCAAATTGTATGGATTGGAGGGGCATGGAAACTGCAGATTATCTGGCCCCAGGCTGCCTCAGAACCTTGGTCGTGTGTGTCTTGATGTGTTATATAGTCATAGCTTGTAATTAGAACTCTTTTCTATCAATGCATCAAGACGCAAAGATTATTGTGTTTTCTTGAGACTAGCTCGTGGGGATTTCAGATAACAAAACATTAAATAGACAATTGAGAATATTTTCTGTACGGATTATTTTTTAACATTTGCAACAAAAAAGGGGCTGGAATTGGTGAAATCACCGCAGCTCAGTGTAACAAGAATGAAACCAGTGATGTTTTTAGCTCCAGTTTGCTGAATCCTGATATTCATCAGAATATATTCTTGGTGCATGGGTCTGTACTGTATTGTACTAAAGCATTGGACGTGAAGTATGATTTCTGTAACTCGAATAATTTGATTTGATATTATTTTACTTCCTGTGATATTTTGCTGAAGTCTGCTTCATCATTTTGATAATAAATCTGATATCCAACTGACAGACAGTGAATTACAAGGTAAATTTCTATGAAAAATATAAACTGTGAGCAACGAAATGCATATAAAAATAATTAAGGAAGAAAAGAAGAGGGTCAAAGAACCTGGCCGATCAAATGTGTTGTCAAGAAACCTCCATGTGAACCTCCAACTACAGCTACTCTAGATGCATCGATTAGTCCTCTCTTTATAACAAATTCCAAAGCCGTCAACACATCATTCACATCCTGTTCGTCAGCATTTAACCAACATAATATCATATAGACCGTTTATAGACATATAGGGAGAGTTATCTTGAACACGAGAAGAAATTAGTAACACCTGAGAACCAATATTGCCAGGAAGAGATTGTAGTGCTTCTTCTCCAAACCCCAATGATCCCCTAAGCACCAGAATAGTACGTGCAGATATTCCATGTTAGCGTTATACCCAACTATTTGGCATGCGAAGTACAGAGACAATGAAACCCAAAAGGATACAACTATCTACGGGTAATGACAAAGCGCTAACATGATCGATACTCATAATTTCAAGGCTCACCTGTAATTTACAACAAGCAGGTTGTATCCCTGTGCATGAAGAAATGCCAGGGATTTTGAGTAGCTTGATGGATAAACTGTGTGAGGGCCACCATGAAGAATAACAATGGTTGGAGTACTTGCAGAATCCTTGCAGGAGACAAAAATAGCCTCAAAGGGCAGCTTAGCACCTGAATAGAGAAAAACAACATAATCAAGCAAGAGGGAGGAAAAGAAAGGTGAGAGAGCTCGTTCTTGTCACTGAAAATACAGAAATAGTGCAAGCGTGCAGTTGTTGTTAAAATAAGATAAAATATGTCATTATTATTATTATTATTATTATTATAAGCTCTACAGGTTAGTCCAACTCCCCAAGATATACAGCTATAATTGGACTTTTCATGGAACTGTCAGGTAAAATGCTGAGTGAACGTCCAAATAAGAATGTTATCCATAAATACTACCGAGAAGATTCTGAAGGAGATGATATCAGTTCCTTTCAAATTTAGTGGTAGCGATCTCACTAAAGAACTTTTCAGAAATTGCCTATTTACACAAGCAGATAACCAAAAGTTGGACTCTCGTGAACTTCACAATCTTGTCTTAAATTATGCATTCTACTGTATCATTCATTTTTCTACAACACAGTTACGTCATGCCACACTCAAAATCTATATATAGTGTTCTATTGTTTGCAATAAAAAGAGGACCACCAGGTGATGAATGCATGAGCAGTTCAGACACAAATAAACAGAAGAGTACCAACTTCATATAGAGTTGTGAAAGGAAAACCAAATTATATCAGCTAGCTGTAAAATTGGTGATCTTCAAAAGGAATATGTAGTGTAAGTTGTTAGCATACCATCTGGAAGTTTGTCAGAAGCGTTGCTGATTGGAATTTTGAGTATGCTGAATTTATGATTGGCTAATAAGGAGCTGACCTGTGAAACACATCATAAAAATGCTTACTATGCACCATTAAATCTTCTGTCAGAAAATTCAAGGGGAAGGGAGGCATGGGCTGTATTTTTTTTTAATTAAACCTTATCAGATGGCTTCGGAAATGGTGATGGAATTTCCTGCCAGTCCCACTGGCACGACTTCTCAGTCTGAGAAGCTTCAAATCCATAGTGCATTTGAGGCGGTGTAACGAGGCTGCTCGAAACTGAAAAGATCAAAGGGGTGGGAAGGCCCATAAATATGAAAACTCGGTAGATGGGAATATGAAAGGCTGATGTAAAGCTGTAGAAATTTGGGCTTACCTGCAAGAATGCTGTTATTGTCAAGTGCGAGAAGACTCCATGAATAATCTGACTCCTGAGGGCTAACTCTTGAAACTTTGCCTCTGTGGAGAAACAAATGATTTCAGGAATGAATAAACTAGTAGCCATATAATTCTAACAGAGGACAGGTAGATGCATGTAATTACGTCACAATGTTGACAGAAAGTATTGCTTCCGTGCTTCCCCAAAAAGAAGATAAAACAATAGTACGTCCATCCGAAAGCCATGGAAACCTAAGTAATCCAGAGCAGTAGATACCAGGGAAACCTCCAACTTGAGGGCTCATTATAATGGGTACCTAAAAAAACAATTAAAGGAATTAAGTATGTGATATCAGATATGAGGTTTTTTCCGACAGAAAACGTTAAGAGCAAAAAATAACTAATATGTAAGTTCACTTTGTTTTGACCTTTTCCCTTTTGATTGAACTATAGTTCAGGCACTTCAATGAATATATGCAAGTCTTGAATCAGGTTTGGCACATGGCAACTGACAATACAAGTGTTATGTTCTAACAAAGACTTTGAGTACATATATCCAAAGTTATTATGTATTAGAAGGTTTGGAAGCTTCAAACTATTAATGAAAACCAGGCATTTAAAGTTTGAAACTAAATTAGACAAACACATTAAGAAAATGGAAAGCCATTATTAATACCACATCATCAACACTAAAGCTCCCCTCTAGTTTCCCATCAGCAGGCCAGTCAATTTTATGAATTGAATTAGTGGCATTGTGTGCTCCACTATCCACAGCACTCTTCGCCGAGATGAACATGAGATACTTTCCATCGGGGCTGCATAATAAAAGGCTTTTGTTATTAGCATCACACTGTGCTCTTAACGTACAGGTATCAGAAAATGCACACAACCATTCTTGCACAGGAACAAATAAAATAGTCAACATAATCAAAACTGATTTTTTTATAAGTACAAAAAAAAAATGTTTGTGATGCACAAAGACATATCTACTGAGGCCGCATTCTATGTCAACACAGAAATGACGTGGTACCTTCTTTTTTAGATGAAATGACGTGATACCTTTGGCACGACCAAGATTATGTATCTTTCAAATGGAAATTATACAAAACTGGGATTCATTGTTGTTTGAATAGCGACAGTTGAGTACCATTCAACTCACCTAGAAAGGCAAGCGCATAGAATTCATAATATGCATGATTAATCTATTGGTGTGGCTTGGTTAGGGGAAAGCATAGTGACAGTGTTATCATTCTTTGTAAGCACCGCATTGTAATCTCCTGATTTAATCAACAAAAGGAAATCAATATTTCTTTCATATTAAGTTCATCACCCCACTCCATGGCCTTGTCTGTTTCCCAAGGATCACTCTGCCATTGCTGAACTGTGTTATGTGCTGAACTTATTTTATATTCTTTTGGAAAAATAGCTACAAAAGCAGAAAAAATTTGCTTTGCCAAAAGGAAACATATGCAAAAGCTGTTTGGAAAATATGGCTTATCATATAATCCACTACAATGCCAAACGCACCCTATTATCCCTCCCACTTGGCCAGGACAATCCCAATACAGAAGAAAAAACTGGTAAAATCCAAAATACGTAGATGTTGTTACTTCCAGTACATCTAGTCAAGCTGTGTGGCCTAATTTAAAGAAGACCGTTGAACAACTGAAGTTATCCTACCTGAACCGTGGGAAAAAAGAGCTGCTCAACTCTGATGTTAACTTCACCATAGCTGTAGTATCACCCTTACTGGAGCTGTTACAACAACAGAAACATGTAATCTCAGATACACTTTGTGAGCATGCGGCATACCAGGTTTGTCTCTCCCATAACTAGGATGAATGAAGAGAAAGTACAGTAATATAATCAATCTTGTTAATTTTTATGCAAAAGATTCCTTAACAAAGCTTGTGTGCAAGTATTTGATGGCATCATTGGAAATAAAATATCAAAAAATAACATGAAGCCCTTGCAATCCAAAGCAACAGAAAAATGAAAAAACTAACGTTACCAAGGACAGAATGCTCACTCAGTTGATGGTTTGTCAGCAACTTCCTTGAAAGGATCAGGAGCAGCATACAGGGCACAAGGTCTGTTATAGCAGTATTTAATACCAAGTTTCCTTGGTGTCTCTTGGAAACCATTATCATCTGACCATGCCACAAAAACCAAACTATAAGACGACGATGGAGCCCAAATAACCTGGCCAACACTTAGTGATCTAGTTATTCCCTTCACAGCTCGTACTTCACCACTGCAATGGAAATATTCCTCAGAAAATCGCAATATTTGGTCAACATGTCCGAATTTGTATCTTCATGTCAGACAGAAGCGTACCTAGAGATGCTAGCCACGAACAAAGCAGGTATCCTTTTCTTACTATAGGTTTCTCCCCAGTCATCTTCCCAATCCCCTTGCCCCTTCCAGCTTTTGCAGTCGTTTTGAGATGAACCTCCCTTCCTGTAACCTGAATCATTGAACTCTGGCTTTGGTTGAGGAGGCTCCTCGGCAACATAAGCTATAAAAGTCTCTTCCTGATTCCATGAAATCCCTTCAAACCTACATTATAGTGATGCAAATCAAAAGTCAAAGCTACAACAGTAAAATGAATAAAATGCAAAATATCACCAAAAAGGAAAGAAAAAGGAAAAGGAAATTTTACCATCCATCGGTGTACAGCGATCCATGAACAGATTGTGCAATATGTATCTCATTCTCCAACTGACAGGGGCCCCAAATCTCTAATTTTGTAGGAGAGTCATCCTCAGCATTCCGTACTAGCAGAAGCTTTTCTCCAGACGGTGATGGAACAACTGCTGACACTCCGCTCATTTCAATCGGGAAGGGAGACCACTGGAAACTCACTGACTTTGAGGCACTTTTGGAGATGTGAGAATTTAGAAGGAAGTTTCTCTTTTTGTTGGCCAAGAGATCTGATTGGCTGATAGAAACCATTGCCCTAGATGTGTTTTCTTTCGACCACCAAAATACCAGTAAGAAAATTGAAGTTCACAATAACTGGATAAGAGAAAAATAACAGTCGATACCATTTTTGGAATTGAAGATCCAAGCCTTGCCAATACTGGGTATCTTGACGAATTCTTGCAACAACTGGGACTGGGAAGCGTACTCATCCACCATGGAAGGATCCATACCAGAAGGCAATCCTTCGGCATGGGCAGAAGCCATCACCTTCGAATACGATGACACCTTGCTAGTGCTGTGTAATCAAAGTGATTAAACCAGAATCACTGATGCGTCTACAGAATCCAAAGTCAACCGGATAGTAATAAGATAAGAGAATCTGAGACCATGAGTTGTTGTACAGTTAATTTCGAAGCATGGCATTTGTCTTCCTATCCCTATCTATCGGGACTTACTTTTATTGGCCCATAGGAGCTACAGTATTGCTTAATTTCTGTTCTATATACAAGTTGAGGACTGGATATAACTGACATCATATCAAAAGAAGCAAGAAGCCACCAGAACAGGAGAAAATTAATTAGAATATCATAAAGCAGATTCGCGATATTTCCACTTGGCAATCGTAAGTACGTATCTTTCTAGTGATTCATATTACTGATGATTCCTCCCACCATCGGGACACCAACGACTATAATTTGAGAGAATCATGCGTATTTAGGGAAAAGACCGTGGAGAACTTGATTGCTCAAAGAGACAGAAATCCTTCCATAGTCTAATTATTCAATAAATTAGATTGATTGATACGAGTGGATTTCCTATTACGATGGATAGAAGAAAGAATGGATAGTCCAATAGCGGCCTCAGCAGCCGCAAGGGCTATCACAAAAATTGCGAAAATGTCTCCTTTTAATTGGCGACAAGAACGCACCTCACTCCTCCCCCAACCCCAACCCCAACCCCTCCTGAAAAAAGATTCTAGATCCTGAGAGAGGTCACCTGTGCCGCAGCAGGGACACGCTGATTGGAGCGCGAGCACAGACAGAAGAGACCGATAGGGCGGCGGCGGCAATGAGGGGGTAGTAGGAGTGGATTCCCGAGCATATGGCTACCATTATAGTGGTTGGATTTCTTTTAGTTTATATATACGGAGTATTAGGCATATCATCTGCAATTTACCTCATATACCCCTATATGGTCTGTAAATTACGTTTTACCCACTTAACGTATGAAGTATGAATATGATGAGGCAGGCGGGCCGCGGAGATGATCAGATCGCATCGCAGCCGTCCGATTGATGCACCCGCTTACCATCTCCTCCACCGCGCTCCTCCGCCTCATTAAGTCACTCTCGCCGGCGGCGCCGGGAGCACACCATTCGGCATCCGGCATCCACTGCCTCCTCCTCAAGGCGGGGCTCCTCCACGCCGGGGCGCACCTCCCCACCGCGCTGCTCTCTTCCTATGCCTCGCTCGGCTGCCCCGGCCACGCGCGGTCTCTGTTCGACGAAATGCCTGACCGGGGCCTCGTCGCGCGCACCGCCATGGCGCGGGCCCACGCGGCGTCCGGGCAGGTGGACCAGGCCCTCGCCATGTTCCGGGGAATATTGACGGACGGCTTGATGCCGGACAATGTTGCCCTGGCGGTCGTGCTCGCCGCATGCCGTGGCGCAGGTTCTTGTACGGCCAAGAGGAACCCAGGCAGGATGGTCCATGCTTTCATCGTGCTCAGTGGCATTGAACCAGACGTGTTCGTCTCTACTGAACTTATCAAGGTCTATGGGGAGCGCGGTGAGCTGACCGTTTCCAGGAGGCTGTTCGACGACATGCCGGCGAAGAGTACTGTTACTTGGAACGCCATGATGCATCAGTATGTCAGGAATAAAGATATGGAGGCTGCATATCTGCTTTTTCTTGCAATGCCAAGGAGGGATGTGGTTTCATGGAACACGGTGATAGCTGGGTATTGCCTGGTTGGCCGGTGCAGAGAGGCGTTAGGGTTGTTCCGTCAGATGATATCTCCATCGTCATGTCCGGTACACCCGAATGGGCCTACCATGAGCACTGTCCTTGGTGCTTGTGCAAGTATAGGTTGTTTGCAGACTGGGATTTGGGTCCATGCGTATATTGACAGGAATCAGATGAATGACAACGGCACAATTGGCTAGATGCTTGATAGACATGTACGCCAAATGCGGCAGTATTGACAAGGCCCTGCAGGTGTTTGAGAAGGCTCCTGGGAAGAGGGACCTGTACTCATGGACAACAGTGATTTGTGGACTCGCAATGCATGGTCGGGCTGCAGATGCCTTGCGGATGTTTAACATGATGCAAGATAGTGGTATATGCCCTGATGATGTTACTCTCGTCGGGGTCTTAAATGCCTGTGCACATGGAGGGTTGGTTGACGAAGGCCTTGGCTACTTCTACTCCATGAAGGAGAAATATAGAATCACACCCAAGATAGAACACTACGGTTGTATGGTCGATCTTCTTGGTCGCGTTGGGCGATTGACAGAAGCATACAGGATGATAAAAACAATGCCCATGAAGCCTAACATGGTAATTTGGGGATCGTTCTTGAGTGCATGCAAAGTTCATAGCAGTGTGGAACTTGGCGAGATCGCGGCAGCAGAAGTCACTAGGTTGGATCCAGATGACCCTTGGGCAAGGGTGATGATGTCCAGCATGTACGCAAAAGCCCAGGATTGGAGCGGTCTCGCCAAGGAAAGGAGGGAGATGAACAGCCTACAGATGAAGAAGACTCCAGGGTGCAGCTCGGTCGAGCTCGGCGGTGAGGTGCATGAGTTTGTCGCTGGTGGCAGCCAGCATCCTCTGCATGCTGAGATTTGTACTGTGCTGGAATTTGTGGAGAGACAGTCACATACAGATATTGGTTGAGGCATGCAAAGTTCTTCTGTTGTGGTTTCTGTTATGCTGGGGATTTTTGCATGAGGGGCTGGCCGAGGGTGGAATGAAATTAAATCTTTATGTACAGATATTGTTGAGCCTTTAGTAGGTGGTTCTGGGTTCCTCTGTTTGTACGTTAGCATGCGGAGGGCCTGAGAAAAAGATCAGCTGATTGCAACGGAGTAGGTCAAATTGCGAACAACTCATGGAAACGACGAGTCCGGCGCCAAGTGCACACTGCCAGTATTTAGGTGGATGTGTCTGTTTCAATTTTTTGATATGAGTAATACATTTCAGGAAGCTATGTTTATCTCATATCCTTGCTGCTCCTATCAAGATATAATTGATAATAATTTCATCAAAGGCATCCAGGTACTGTGGCTCTATTGCCGCTCATGGTTGTTGCCCTACCCTATATGTAGAGTAAAAAGTATTTACCATGTGCATCATATGCCACACTAGCTGTGGCACGTGCCTCTTGTATTATCTTCATCACTGACAATGACAGAGCAAGTAGCAAATTGTCATTGTTGCAGGGTGTTGTGGCTACAGTGTTGTCTTGTTAATTATGCATCTGTCCCTTCCAATGTCAATTTATATTATGTTGGTTTCCTTTCATTACTTTTGACTTAGGCTTGTGACGACTTAATGAGAAGTACATCTGAAATCTGTAGCCTCTGTGGGAGCTCCACCTCTCTTGAGAGATTACCAGAGAACGTAGAGTAAAACAAACTTGGTCTATTTTTGTTTATTAGTGTGAAATCAAGCTTGGTATATCAATTGACTATAATTGTTTCTCATAAACTGGCATTTCTAATAGGATGATTCTGCCATACTTCATGTATTTTGTTAATTTTCCTTATCTTTTATATCTAAATAGGAGCCCCCCAGTCCACTACCTTATTTCTCTGAGTTGTATACAGCCACATCACCACGTTTCATTTGCCCGTTCCACAGTATGCCTTCCGGAAACAGCGCAGTCACTTCCTCACTCCGCAGCCTTGCAACATGGGCTCAACATGCAGATCACATTTAATTCCATTGCTGGCACACTGATATACACTATCTATTCGTCAGTTCATCTTTTCCGCTGCCCTTCCGTCATGAAAACAAATCTTTCTGGATGATCCATTCCTCTTCCACCATAAGTGCACCCAATAGTCTCTGAAACTGAAGAAGGGGAGTCCACCAGTCCAATATCTCTACGAAGGAGGTAGCTGAGCAGCCTTCTTTTCGCTTTTTAAGATCCGGATCGATTCCGCGGTTCTCCTCATCTTGGTGCCACATGCATGCTTCCTTTATTTGTATAAAAAGGCAGCTCCAGGAGTAATGGGACTATTCTGTTGGTAATACACATCGTTATACAAGGCAGGTTGAGGGAAGTTGCCTAAATAAAAAGATGGACAGCATCAAGAACAACTACCATACTCAGTTACATAAACACAATGGAAATGTCATGTGAGCCTTCACACTCGAGGAACTTTTCAGTGTAGAAAACAACTCAAAGCTGGCATTCAGAAACCGGGTCAAACAGGAGAAGGCCAGATATATGCCTGCTCAACAAATAGATTGCTTTGCCATGGGACTTGCATGGTCATAAGATGGGACTGAGCTACAGGAATCTAAAGAAGTGCATTTGCAATAGATCGCATTGTAATGTGAAACGTTTAGCACTTCAGCTTTTGTCATCATTCCTCAATTGTGCTTTATGTTATTAAATATAAAATGCCGATTCATTATTTGCATTTGTGTTCTTCAACCTGGCAGATAACTTCTTGTACTTTCTTTTTTGCAGTTGATTTGTGTTCTTCAAGGTATGTTCACAAATCTATTTTGGTTTTAAATTCCATGTATATGTTTGAAATGTTAGTTTGGGTGAGCTATGTAACAAAATCATTTTTAAACTTGACACTATCTGAAGAAGATCCAGATCTTGTTGCCAGCCGCCGAGTATTACTTTAAAGGCTATGCTTGTGTTATGATGAGTCACGTTGTTGTGAACATTTGAACGGGAAATTGTTCTTCTTTGGCTGATACCAATTCTAAACATATATGTATAAAGTTGCTAGGTGATTTTGCTTGTCATTACCCAATTCTATGACAATATCTTGAGGCCCTCGTTTTAACAAAAGGATAAATGGTAGTCTATTAGTATTTTCCCAGATATAGGCTGAAAGAGCTATAGTGCGTGAAATAATTGAATGTACAGTAGATGGACTGATCATTAAGGACACAAAAGGACAGGGGCTTCCAATCTTGACCTTCTTTCATGCTTACTATTTATCAGTGAGAGACTTTGTGTTTTCATTCTTCGGGCTTTGTTTCCCAGTTTTTGAGGTGCATTCCCAATGTTTTTCGTTTCCATGCTCTTTCTTTATCACTTGATGATTGAAGTTTACTTAGATATTATATTGTTTATTCACAACGGTTGATACCGATGTTTGTTTCAGAATCAGGAGTCAAGGGACTCATAGTTTTCACATTGTTCTATGCCAATATATGTACTCCAATGTTGACATAATACATGAAGAAATTTGATGTTGAAAGAGAGGCTAGGAAAAAAGCTTATGAAAAAATTAAACCCTGATAAGAATGATCACGAGAAGGTAAACTTTCCTTACTAACATCTTTATATCTCGATTATCCTGACATATTAATATTCCCTAGCTGCCTGATCATTTTGTTGTTAGTAATATTGGAACCACACTATATTGGAATTTTAAATTTGTTGATTGCGGCATTAGGATTTCGGTAAGCTCATATCTTATCACTACATCATATTTAAAGGTGTGTTCGCTTAATGGATTAATTGTGCACACGGACTCCTCTTCTTTTAACTGGTACCACCAGATTGAGTTGAGCAAGGTTGCTTCAGACTAGTGCTGTCCTTTACTAGGGCTTCCATGGAATTTGACTAGGGAAGCAAAATTTCTCCACCCTTTTAACACAGGAAGATGCATCTTCCAATCAAAGTATTTCACGGATTCTGCAAATAAACGCCATGTTTCCTGTTTTTACTTAGTCTTTGTTTTAGAAAAACTGGTGAGTAATTTAGCTTTTATTTGTTTAACTTATTAAGGTTCAGGTTGTAAAAGAACAACATGCCTTTTATAATCAGGCTATCATGGAGGTCTCACTGTTGAACATGGTACATTAGTCTATCCAGTGTTCATTTATTTGTTTCAACACTAATCAAGTTGACATCAGAGGCTCGTGATTAATTTATGTTTTATTTTTTTGTTTTAACTTATTCGAGTCATGGTTGTAAAAAACCAGCATGCCTTTTATCATGAGGCTATCATGGATATATCATATATCAGTGTTGAACATGGTACAGTAGTCTATTCTGATTTCAGTTATTTGATTTCATGCACATGAAAGTTGGCATCACAAAAATGGTTTCATGTGTTTGCAGCTAAATGACATTCTTCATTGTGATGTAAAACTAAAAATCATCCTCATAGCTCCAAGGTGAGTTGCTTTCCACCAAAATAAGCATGTATTCTGTCTTGGTTGATTCCATTTAAGTGGTGCTTCTTTACAACTTCATCTAGAAAGCATAGAAGCTGTGCTGATTCTAGGAAAGCCTTTCTTTTGACATCTTGTTTGTTTTCTTGGGTAGCTGGGTTATTGTTGGGTTGCAGGCTCTATAGATGACACTCATGATCCATTTAACTTTATTTGAGCAGAACTTTAATTTTAAAATGATGAGGCGACCGTAGGTGGGAGAAGGAACAACAGAACGAGGAGAATGAGGGGCGCCACAGGATACGCAGTGGCCCACGAGGATAGGACATACGGCATCGGCGCTGGAGGCTAACATAGCTAAGAACCGACAATAGGCTCATTTATGGTACGGTGATGTAGGCACATAAACCAACAGCGTCCGTTCCCCTTCATTCCTCCTCGGCTCGGTCTCTCTCTCGAGCAAGCGAGCGAGCCAGCAGCCTTCCGTCCCCTACTTAATGATTTGCAACATTTCCTATTCGGATGAAACCTTTACGGCCCTACCTGGCTTAATAGTCTGCAATTCATTGGTGCCACAAGCAACTTGGTGTGTCAAAGCCACACCTTCTGGGTCCTCAAGCTAGGCTGCTATGGCATTATTTGGGGGATGGATTGGTTAGATTCATTAGGACCTATGTGGATCGACTAGAAGAAGAAAATCTTCAGGTTCAGACATGAGGGGCAGAGGATTACCATGAGTGGAATCAAGGACAATCTAACATCATGTGCAGAAATTACGGGAAAGCAATTGCATCTTATCATTGAGCAACAGCTGATTTAGCTATCTGCCAGTGTCCACGACAACAGAAAACGAGCAACAGTCTCCATTTAGCAAGTGTTGGCGGAAAATGCATGTTTTGCTGAATCCTCTGCTCTGCCACTACTCTTTGACTATGACCATAAAATTCCTTCGTTGACAGGAGTCTCTACAGTCTCGGTGAAGCCTGATCGGCTGATCGCTACCTGCCACAGCAAATGGATGAATTGGAACGTCAGGTGCAGAAAATGCTGACGTGGGGCATCATCACATTCAGTCATAGCCCCGCAAGAAAGACGGAACATGGCGCTTATGCCTCGATTGCCCGCTAGCTGAATTCTGTCAGAATAAAAGACAAATTTCCCATGCTGGTGGTCGGACAATTGCTCAATGAAGAAGACAGAGGAGCAGCGTCAACAAGTGAAAAGACAGAGAAGAGAGCGGCCCAAGCTCATAAGGGGTTGGACCAAGCTCATTGGGCCGCAAATGCAGACGAGGAGCCCAGCCAAGGTCTGCTCGACTCTGTCACATGACAGGCTATAAAGTTTCAGCGAATTGTAACGGCTTAGGGCAAGAATAGTCTCACCACAAATTTAGGGTATCTGGTTGTTAAAGATAAGACTCTCTTATCAATCATTGTACATCATATTTTTTTTGTCATATCTATGTTATGTGGCATATTACAATAAGACGGTCTTATCAACCATTGTACATGTCCTTATGTTGATCCTCCTCCAACCACTCCCTCTTTCTTCCTCTCCGAACTCGTTCGGGAGACTCGCATGATGTCTGATATTTTGTTTATCTGAAATTTTAATACTTCTCTAAATATGGATGTATCTACATAAATTTCATGTCTAGATACATCCATATATGGAGAAATATATGACATCATTTTTTAGGATGGAGGGAATATTTTATACACTAGATCATCAGTTGCATCCTTACATGTCCATACAATAGAAAAGCAACGAGAAACAAGAAGCACACACATGTTTACATTAAACATTTTAATAGAATTAAAATGATTACAAATAAAAAGAAGTAAAATGATTACAAATAGAAATTCACTTATAGAAACAACATGGCAATTGGCAATGGTTGGAGCGTAGTTTGATAGTCGTTGAAGCGAAGTGTTACAGGCGCAAAATGGTTGTGGCTGAAGCAAACAAAAAATGATACCATATGAACCTGAAGGATTTAAGTTTAGTTTCACAAATTGGCATTGCTTGCCGGGCAAGATTTGCCTACGAAATGAAATGATCTGTTGTCAAAGATGAAGTGTTTACCTTGTCATTTCCACCCATTCAGCTTGAGAACCTATTTTTAATGAACCACTCTTTAGGTCATTTCACTTCACTCTGTTATAAGCCTCTGTCTCGGAGTGGAGATTTCTGACTCCCGGCTTCCAGTGGTTCTGTTGTCTTACAAAAGTATAAAATCATATTTACGAGTTTCTAAAAAAATTAAAAAAAAACATCCGGATGTAGCTGATGATGTATCCCATAATTGTGCATAAATATTAATTTGGAATACTGCCAAATTACTTGACGCGGGAAGAGAACTACGTCAGTAGAACTTTGTAACGTTACCCTTCTTTTTCTTATTCTTATTTTATAATCTCAAATATTTATCAGATTTTGTCATTTTTTGTGTAGCCCATGATACAAATAGTTTTGCATTGTGATTTTCATGTTTGTAGAAGATATTATTGGCTAAGTCAAGAATTTTTCTATTTTTTGAAATATGTAAAAATCTCTTTTGAATATTTTAAAATTAAGCAATCACTAGAGCTCGAGAGCCACACACATTTCATCTGTCATGTCAATTTTAGGGCAAAGAAAGGAAACTCAGCCTTTTGCTTTGAAGTTATATGAAGACGTTCATAAGTGTCCAGGGATGCCATGAACACCTATGATGATGACGCTTTGGCGTGGTGTAACGGGGTTGTATCACGAGTACCCAGTGGAGGCACATTGAAGAAAAGTGTGACGAGGTCACGAGCGGTGTAAGGGTGAAGATGGTTTCATTGATTGATTCGGGATTGACCGCCAACGGAAAGGGGGGGGGGGGGGGGCGTGGAATTAGGGTTGGATGGATGAATTGATCCTGGTCGAGCGAATCAATATGAGATCAACCGTGCTGAACCGGCCTGACGATTTCCTAGAATCGAACTACACGGAAAAGTGTTTACCTTTTCGGTTTTGCTAATTCTCAACTAGCCGGGAATTAAGTTAGTGCTTAGTCGAGTCGTACAAGTTGCTGCATTTTGGATTTTTTTTTTTCAATTACAACGTGTGTCGGACCATTTGCTTTGTATTTGTGATTCGTGCTAGTCATGAGTTGCAACGTGACCTGACGTCGATTGAGAATTATTAACTTAATTCTCGAATTGGTCACATACTTACCCCCATTTTTTTTTCTTTTTTGCTTGCTTTCGAATTATACGAAGGCTTACCAACACGCTATTAGCTATTAGCCTGTCGAGTCCAGCAATGAAGACACTCTTGCCAAATAATTTCAGGCAAGAAAAGATAGAGTTGCGGCCAAACCACATTATTATCAGTGATTAGCCTGTCGAGTCCGGCATGGAGAGTTGCGGCCAAACCCGACCAGCACTGGTCCTTGAGAAAGGGAAAGGATTGGGTGGTGCCCTGCCGCGCTGGTGGTCAAAGCTGGAGGCAAAGGTGGTTGGCAGCATCAAGAAATGCCCTCCCCTCCCTCGTGGATCGCATCCTGTGGCTGGCCCATGGATAGATATAGATGATGGCCTTCTTGGCATTCGGGTTGGCACATTGCCGTGCCATGCCATGGACCACATTTGACCGGTCAGACCCGGGCCACGGGCGACCGTGAGAGCGTCCCCAGCCAGCGCTCCACACGCCCTGTCGATCCGGATTACGCTTAGCCCCCTCCCTTTTCAGTCAAACTAGCTTAGCATCGAGCTGATTAAACAAAGCAGCATCTCCCTGTGGGCAGTGGCTGTTTGGCATCGTTGCGGCAGTGTTCGCGCGTGGGGGAAAGCGACCCTGCCCTACTCCTTGCTCTGCATCCTCACTTCCGCCTGTTTTTTCTTTTACAGGAGTAATAATTTATTTTTTCTAAGCTGCTTGCTCGCTTTCTGTTTGCTCCGGGGAGCAGGGCAGGGCAGTCCAGCGTAGTAGCAGGCCGTTGGCAGGCTTTGGCGTTTTATTATACTGCGGCACCGTCTCAATGACCGTGTCGCATGCTGAGGACCCGAAAGCTGGGGGTGTAAAAACGGAGCATATTCGTGGCCAATCCAAGTTCAAATTATTCAGGTTCAGCCAGTCGGTCAGGCTAAACTTGAATCACGCAGCCAGCCAGCCAGTCAGCGGCGTGCTGACGTTACCCGCATTCTCCGCTCCGGGCATGCATGCCCGAACGGCGGTTGCCAGCCCGTCCCCTGTAACGCTCGCCTGTCTGCCCCAACAGTAGCATTGCGTTGTACTCGTAGGTAGGGGCGGGGCGGTGCTGATGCTGATCTGTGTGTGGGCGAGCGAGCGAGGCAGCTGATGCCGGTGCAGTAGGAAGGAACGTGCGAAGGCGACGACGACGACGGACAGGTGGGCGGGCCGAGCGGCGGGTGATCCGCGCTTGCCTCGATCCGGGGGCGAGGCAACGCAGCGCACGACGACCTACGGCACGCACCCTCCCTCCCACGCCATGATTCAGGTCACGCGCGCGGCCGGCAGCAGCACACTGTGTCGCGCGTGCCCCTCCCCTCCGCGCACGGCCATGATCCAGACGCCAACCACTAGTACTACTACCTGACCCGTCCGTCCATTGCGTGCCTCCTCGCGCACGTACGCCGTGCCGCGTACTCTACTCTACCAGGCCAGGAACGTACATACACGTACGGTACGGTGCAACAGCGGCCACCAGCTGACCCTGTGCTGTGCGGCAGGCAACAGTGCTCGCTCGCCGGCCGACGCGTCCCCGTCCGGCGCCCTCGTCGTGTCATGTCACATCGCGTTTAGTTGATGTCTCCGCTCACCGCCCTTTGACTTGCACCATCATCGTCTGCACGTACGTACGAACGAACAGAGATCGTCCCAGCCGGACGGGACGGGTGCGACCGACCGACCGTGCAGGTCATATTGTTGGCCCGTGCGTGCGGTGCAGCCCGGTCAAGAAGCGCATTTCCTTTTCAAAGCCTCGGGCTGTCCACATGTCCGGTTCCGGCTTTCTTTCCCTTCCTGTACTACTAGCGTGCACACTGCTGCGGACCGCTTTGCCTTTATGTTTTCTCCGTCCATCTTTTTTTTCTTTTCTTCGGTCCTGATCCTCTTTTATTTTCTTTGCTTGCTTGCTCGATAAATCCGCCCTCCTCCCTCCTGGTCTTGGTCATGGTCGCACCGGATCCACTTAATTTAGGTCCTACAGTACTACTACTACGCAAAAAGAGGGGCGCCAACCTGCCATCAATGCACGTGCGATGTTTTCTCATCCTTTTTTTCTTCTTCTCTTTCCGGATTTCATGATTCTCCTTGCGCTCATCACAGGGTAGTACGTACGACACCGACTTTTCTACTATTCAATTTATACTTACTAAAGTTCCAGCGTGACAAACCCTTCCACATTCAAACAACATAGTGCATTTTTCTTTTCATTTCCGGCGCGATCGATGCGTATAGCGGTCAAACACCAGGTCCGATGCGAGTGCCACCGTAACGTGAAGGGGCGCGGGTCACGAGGGCCCCCTCGTCCTTGATTTCAAATAAATAAAGGGAAAGGAAAAAAAAACAGAGCACTCCCTTCTTTGCCACATGCTGACCTCACCGCACGTGCAGCCCGCGTGCCCTAGATTTGGGGTACGGAGCACGCACGCACGCCGGTCTCGATTCCGGCGAGGTCAGACCCCTAGTGTCCGGTGCTTGCTGACTAGTACTACTGCGTCCATTTCCTAGAAAGAAAACGAAATTGAATTTCGAAAAAAGGGGTAACAGTATGGCCATTTCCTAGGAACAGAGGTAAAAATCGCATCGAACCTGGAAGATGACTACCCATATGGCGCCATTTCCTGCAAGATTCCAGCCCATCCCGTCTTGTTGGTGCTTTTGGCATGGGCAAGTTTCCTACTACTACTCTTCTATGTGTAGCCGAGTAGCATGGCAAAGAAACAGAAATCAAATAACAAAAAGGAAATAGCACCGCTAGAAAATAAGAGAGGATAGTACAGTAGAATACAAGACAGTATGCAGGGGGAGGCCCACCACCTCAGGCGGGGTGTCAGTGAGTGTGCTAATGTCTGGTCCCCAGTCCCCACCCTCCTCTCGTCCAATACCCTCTCACTCCTCCACTCCACCCACCCAAGTGAAATCGCAAATCCAAATAATAATTTCGTCAGGATATTCCTGCTCTCTCTCTCTCTCTCGCAAAGACCCGCTCTCTCCTCTTCTCCACCCGCTCTAGCTCAAGACTGGATCTCAGTCACATTCTTCAGTTCCTCCCCCACTTCTCCTTCATCCATCCTCTCTTATCAGATCTCCTCATATCTCGCCGAGAACCCCATAGCTTTCATCTCAAGCCCACCTTGCTTGCTTGCCTGCCTGCCACTCCCTTTTGACTGGTCGGTAGCTGGAGGAGAAACCCAAAAATCCAAGAAAAGCAACAGGTCAAGAGAGAGGGAAAAGCAGGGAGGAGTGTAGGGAAGAAAGATAGATGATGATGCTGATAAGTCGCCCCATGATTCACCACATCATTCCGTCTCCTCCGCGCTTGTAGCAAAAGGAACCTCGCCGTCCGTGCACGCCCCTCCTTCCGTGGGCGGTGGAAGCGCGCGCGAGTGTTTTGGTCGGAGCAGACGGCCGCCACAATGCCGCAGTTCCAGGAGCCGCCCTGCGGCGGGCAGGTGCTCGACATCGACACGGCGCTCAAGGACGGCATCCTCGGGTGCGGCCCCGAGCCCGGGGATTTGGCGCTCGGGGATGGAGGGAAGCAGCCGGTGGAGCTGAGGAAGATGATGGACGAGCTGGATGCGGCGGGGGACGGCGGCGGGGACGAGGTGGTGCCCGCGGTCTTCATCTGCCCCATCTCCCTGGAGCCCATGGTGGATCCGGCCACCCTCTGCACCGGGCAGACCTACGAGCGCGCCAACATCTCCCGGTGGCTGGCGCTCGGCCACCGGACCTGCCCGACCACGATGCAGGAGCTCTGGGACGAGACGCTCACCCCCAACGCCACGCTCCGGCAGCTCATCGCCGCCTGGTTCTCGCGCCGCTACACCCGCTTCAAGAAGCGCTCGGCCGACTTCCACGGCCGGGCCGCCGACCTCGTCCACGGCCTCCGCGGGACGGCCGTCCCGAGGAGGCATCCCCTCAAGGGCCAGGCTCGCGTCGCCGCCCTCCGAGAGCTGCGCCTCCTCGCCTCCACCCACCAGTCCGTGACCAAGGCCATCGCCGAGGCCGGCGGCGTGTCGCTGTTGACCTCGCTCCTCGGCCCCTTCACGTCCCATTCCGTGGGGTCCGAGGCGGTGGCCATTCTTGTCAGTGGCGTGCCGCTCGACGGCGACGCGAAGGCGGCCCTGATGCAGCCGGCCAAGGTGTCCCTCGTGGTGGATATGCTCAACGAGGGCGCAGTCGACACCAAGATCAACTGCGTCCGCCTCATCCGCATCCTCATGGAGGAGAAAGCCTTCCGGCCGGAGACGGTGGCGAGCTTGAGCCTCTTGGTTGGGGCCATGCGCCTGGTCCGGGACAAGAGGCATCAGGACGGCGTGGCCGCTGGGCTTGAGCTGCTCAATTCGATCTGTGCCGTGCACAGACCGGCCAGGAGTATGATAGTCAGCATTGGTGCGGTGCAGCAGCTAGTGGAGTTGCTGCCGGAGCTTGCGACGGAGTGTGTGGAACCAGCATTGGATGTTCTGGATGCGCTCGCTGCCATCCCGGAAGGCAGGATGGCTCTGAAGGATTGCCCGAGGACAATACCAAATGCCGTCCGATTGCTGATGAGGGTGTCCGAGGCCTGCACGCGGCGAGCGCTGTCGATGCTGTGGGTGGTCTGCCGGATGGTGCCCGAAGAGTCTGCGCCGGCTGCACTGGAGGTTGGACTGGCTGCCAAGCTTCTCCTGGTTATTCAAAGTGGTTGCGGACCGGAGCTGAAGCAGCAAGCTTCGGAATTGCTCAAGCTTTGCACCATGAATTGCACATCCACTGTCTTCCTCGCCAAGTGCAAGCTCACAAAGACAATTCAGTGAGAATGGACAGGAATTGTGTCGTTCTCATTGTGATTTCATTGGATGATGATGCTGTGATGCAGTTTTCATCGGCCAGTCTCGCATGATCTGGATTAAGGAATGGATGGGATTGGCAAATTGGTGGATGAAGACCTATGTACATAAACTCGTGATTAGCTGAACTTGCTGTGTGATTGGAACACATAAGAGTGGACGAATGGATTGCCTGCCATCGACAGGAAGCTTGGAGGAACAATGCAGCATAAGCACCGCCCAGGATGGTGGCTATCCGGCGGCTGTACATGCAAATTGGTGTGAATTCGGTAGCTCAATAAGCACTCAAAGAGGGGTTGTGGTAAGTACAGCCAGTTTTGCTATAAGTGTGTGGGAATTTAGCAAAAGCCTGCCATTTAGAGTTTTTTTTTTTTGGCAATGTGGGTTTCTCAGGACTGTAGTTCTTCCTTTACTGGTTTTCGGTGTAATTGATGGTATAAATTGGGTAGAATTGCATACAGTACTGTTGTTTTAGAACTGGAGTACACATTGCCATAGCTATGGAAAAGTTTTGAATTCTTCCTGCATCTTGGTTATTTGATTCTCCGGTCAAATTTGGTAAGTCTACACTGTGCGTGTATGTTGTACCGAAAAGCTTGAGGAAGCGTTGCTGCTATTGAAATTGAAACAGTTGAAACATCAGGTTATGTGGACTTCCTGCATCTACTTATTCTACAGATGTACTCGCAGTTACAGTTGAAACATCAGGAGTAGATGGCATTTGTGTTGTACTCGCAGTTGCAGTTTCTGAACTTATTCAGTATTATTAGTCCATAACCCTGCTCAATTGACGTGCCTCTTGTTTTACATTCCTTTGCGATGCATCTGGCTGCTGTGGTCACATGTTGTGAACTGGAAATGGGTCACAGTTGACCATCAATTCTAAGGACCTCTTTAGATTGTAGGATTTTCATAGTAATTTTGAAAGATTTCAATCCTTAGGAACTTTTCCTACGTGATCCCTTTAGGTCGCAGGATTGAGCCTACCAAATTTCTATAAAATTCATCCATATATCTCTAATTTTATAGGAATCTCAACATGAGCTCATATCTTATTTTTATTTTCCTTTGAGAAGTCAAATGTAATTTCACTCTATCCATCTCTACTCTCTCTCGTCAATCCTTTACAATTTATGTGTTTAATCCCTATGCACTATCCAAAATTTATGTTGCATCTCACGAAATACCTTAATCTTGTGTTTTCCCTATTGCTATGTTTTTAAAATTCTACAGTCCAAGTTATCCCTAAGAGGACGAGTGTATCGATATACCTCGGCCCCAAGTAGCCTGTTTTTGAAATTTTCGAAAATTCAAATTTAAAGCTGCAAGTATTTCAATACAAATATGAGGATGTAGTCAATGCTTTATTCCTCGAAACAGGCATTCTCTCCGCTTTACACACGGCCGAACGATACAAGGTGGTGAGGTGACACTCTTACAAAGAGGATCTTAGGACAACAAAAGCCGCACTGAAAACGCCAAGAGGCGAAAAAACAACACAACTACAAAGCCAAGCAAGCACTTTGGAAGGCCAGACACAGCACGCCAAGCCCTAGGGCACCTGAGCTCCACGACAGCGCACTCAGGAGAGTAATGGCACAAAGCGTCGCCGGCGTCGAGTCCAACTGGACATGGGTTTTCACCCGAAACTCTCGCACGGGAACGGGCACCCCCGACGACGTCCCCAATAGGAAGAGCGGCACCCGCAGGCGTCGTCGTCGTTAATGTCGAAGCACGGAGCTTTCGCTCGGACACGAAGACGACCCAAGGGCACACGCGACAAGAACAACCAACCATATCCGTATGTGCGTGCCACCACCGAAGAGACCTCGTCCGAGCCACATGTCGCTGCTTCCGAGGCCGCCCACACGACCAGAGGACGCAGCCACCATCGCCGCCATGGTGCTCGCCGGAGAGACACTCATGTGGCCCGCCACCCTACCCAGCAAAGACGAAACTCTAGCAACTCCACCCAAACAAGCCGAAGATGGACCCACGAGGGCGCCGCCAGATCTGGGCCCATCTGACCGCACGCCCACGGCTGCACGAACAACCACCACACCTCCGACAGTGCCTCCACGAGACATTGTGCCGGCCATGCCCGTTGCAGGCTTGCTGCAACCCAGATCAAGCCCTTCCTTGCACCGCCTGACGAAGACAAAGCTGCGTGGAGGTAGTGCACGACGCCATCGCCCCGGACTCCGGCCGCGCCACGGTAGAGTCTCGCCCCGCTGAAGAAGGAGCAGAACCACCCGAGGTGCACCGCTGCAGGTTAGATCCGCCCAGCGCGGACCCCATGAGAGTGGCGCCGCCGCTGCCACCACGTGGGCTTTGTCCGGCGGCTGGTTGGGAGGAGAAGAAGGGGAGAGGCTAGAGAGGTGCTGCGGTGGTCGCCCCGGTCGCTTCGTGGGGGAGCGACGCGGAGCGTTCTTTTCCTCCGAAATCCACTGTGAAAACCCAAAGGCCACATTTTCTACCGATTTGTAAAATTTCAATGCAAAAAACCTTATATTTCAGTCTCAGCAAAAATGATAAACGTGCAGATTTGACAGCGTGAAGAATGCATATTTGGGATCTTCTAAAACTTGTCCGTTTTGTGTTTTTGGCCGAGTCTAAAATACGAAGTATCTCACATTGGAAATTTGTACGCTCGTTTTGTACATAGTTCCGGGATTTTCTGAAACTTCAAAATCAAGTTTTTAAATATTTTCAAAAAAAGGACTCCCTGTACTTCTGTGTTCCATATTGACTAGTATTGACTAAGAGTACATTTTCCATGACCCATATATATATTTTGTGTTCACTTGATGGAGGTGGATCATAGATTCCTGCGTTGAGTCCGTATCCTGACAAAGCCGGTTCGCATTTCACGTCAGGGCCAGGGATGCATCCTGGATGGATCGATTCAGATCAGGATGGCCGTACGTATTCCCCCCTCTCCCCTCGTCTCCCTCCGAGTCAGTCAGCAAGGACAAATAAAGTTGTAGCTAAGCTAGGATGGATAGGGGCAACCATCCATGATTGATCCTAGAGGTGGTTTCATCCACCATGATTGATCACGCACAGAGCGGGGTTTTACATTACACGATGCAGGCTTTTGCTTTATGTAGCCAAAGCACAGGGGTCAGAGTTGCCGGTACTACAGACTCGTTGCTGTCTGTCTCGCTGCGGCTGGGGAAGAGAGAGAGAGCTGGCAGGCAGCGCAGCGTAGCGTGGTGGAGTACGTAGTGCTGGCCAGTTTGGAGTTTGCTGGTGAGCCTGTGATGGATAGCCATTTGACTGACCAGGGAAGGGGGAGGTTGGGGAGAAGAAGGAAGCCATGCATGCAGCCGTCGCCGTCGCGCTCTCCTCCTGCTGCTTTCCGAGATCCACGACGTGACGTCTCCGTGTCACGCACTAACCGCACACCCACGCCGCCACGCGCACACACGCGGGCGGCCTTGTCGCTTTTGCCAACCCGAGGGAGGGGTGAGGGAGAGAAGAGAGAGGTAGGTTGCCGCGCGCGCCATGGCCATGGGCGAGCCGAGCGTCACCACACACCAAGCAAGCAAGCCATGTGGGCGAGGCGGGGTGACATGGTCACTCGCACACACAGACTTTGCTGGCCCAAACAAAGCCTGGACCACGAATGTGCGTGCATGCATCTGCATCGATCCCGCCTCATTGATTGATGTGTCCGGCGTCCGGCCGTGGAGTCACTGTGCGTGTATATATCGGCCACCCACGATCACATCCCTGCCTTCAAAAAAAGAAGCGCAAGCAAACAGTGCTGTTTAAGTTGTGTTGATCGACAGATTTTGGTTCTAGCAAGCCAGCCCTAGTCAATCCGGCCGTATCATGCATGCATAGCATAGACCACCGCCTTTATACTTGCGAGCACACTGGCAAAGGCAAAGGCTGGAACGAACGAACGGGGTTTGTTTGACGGGTCTTTACCTTTTTTTTTTGAGGGGAGGGTCTTTACTTTGCGCCACTATGCCCAGAAGGCTAGAATGTGCTGCTGCTGAGTGGTCTCTGTTGGATTGATCTCCACCCGTGTGAGCCTAACGGCTCGCACGGACCCTTGACTTGGCTCCCTGATCGGGGGAGCCCAAACCGTTCTGGGTTAGGGCCCCTGTCGCACCGGCTATAAAGGGAGGTGGGGACCGCTAGGGCACGCACGCCAAGACAGTCGTGGCCACCCCACCTCCACCTACCGATCGAGGAATGCCAGCAAGCGACGGGAAGCTCCTCCCACCTCACTGGCTACCACCACCATGGCCAGCAGCTCGGGCTCCGCACCGCACACAGGAGAAGGTAGACACATCGATCTCTCTCTCTCCCTCTCCTCTCGGCCTCTCTCTCTCTCTGTTATTACCACCGCAAGGGTAAAACCCTAAAGATTGCACCGTGATTGATCTAGACTAGTGTTGTTAATTTTAACATTGGTATCAGAGCTAGTACTAGTTCTAGATCTTTTCGGTTGGAAAAGAAAAACAAAAGAAAAATCAAATAGAAAAGAATCCCTTCCCCGAAACCCTAATCCAAAGAGAAAGGGCAAAGACTCACCGGTAGGGCCTCGCGCTCGCCGGCAAAGAGCGCCGCCGTTCGGGCCGCGCCTGTTCCTCTCGATCCCGATGCGCATCGGCAAGCCGAGGCATCGAGACGAAGAACCACCCCCTCGGGGGCAAAGAGGCACCACCGCTACGCCGCTTGACGGCGGCGCGTTCTCCTTCGGGAGCCCGCGCGCACCGGCAAGGGGAGCAGCAGGGGCGCCGTCCTCGCTCCGTCGTCGTCCTCGCGTCGGCACTGGAGTGGAGAAAGTAAGAAGGGAAAGAGGGGAAAGGGTTGGACGTCGCCGCGGCTGTGCGTGCGCACGTCGCTGGACACCCACAGATCCGACCGCCGTCGTCGGCTTGCCGGCGGCGCGGCGAAACCCTAACCCTAGCGCTCGCGGGAGCGGACGAAGAGGAGATGGGGAAAGTGAGAAATGATCTAGGGTTTCTGGTCGGGTCGGCGGTCCGGTCGTTTTGATCGACCGAGACGCGCGCTGGACCGTCCGATCGTCACGGACGGCCAGGATCGCCCGGTACCGAACCCTAGCCAGCACATGGGCCAATGGGCCAAAAGCACAGAGACCACCGGCTGCTGGGCCGGTTACGAGACGCGCGTGCGGCGCAGAGAGAAAGCGGCCGTGGGCCGCAAGTGCTGGCTGCGCACCGCGCACGCGCGGCACACAGAGAAATGGGCCGTGGGCCGAAACAGAAAAACTGTGGTATGGGCCACACGTTTTAATCAGAGTTTTTCCTCTGTTTTTTGTTTTTCCAGAAGCTGTTTTTAATTGTTTTTGTCCATTTTTTGGACAAATTTTGTACAGTTTTTTCTATACAAAATATTCCAACGAAAATTTTGTTTAGAGAATTCAGAAAAGAAAAGAAAAGCTTCTGCAAAGTATAAAGTTCATGAATTTTTAATTCATGTTTTTCCGCTGCAAATAGAGAAAAGTGCTCCTTTTAAATTTAAAAGGTCAAAAGAATTAAAAGTGAGAATTAAAATTTAAGAGGAGCATGTTAAAGTGATTATTGCAATGTTTATGATTTTGTTAAAGTTTTCACTGAGAAAATTTGTTTAGAGATCAAAAGAAAAGATATACAGATTCCTCTGTGAATTTGTTTAGATCTTTAACTAAATTCTCTAGGAGAATTTTAATTAAAGATCAAAGAAAAGTCTTTTAAGACAAAGTTTTTGCTAAAAGATGATCTCTTTTCAAATTCAGTGAATTTGTTTAGATCTTTAATTAAATTCTCTAGGAGAATTTTAATTAAAGAACAGAAAAGTCTTTTATGACAAAGAATTGCTAAAAGTGGATCTCTTTTCAAATTCAATGAATTTGTTTAGAGAACAGACCAGAACAGTGCAATGTTTGTGAAATACAGAGAATATTTTACAGTTTCTACTGTAAAATAAAAGGACTCTCCACTAATTAAATTGGAACCAACGAGAAAATTTAATTAGAGAGGAGGAAAAAGAGAAATACTTGTTTTAACAAGTTAATTATGGTATTGTTATTTTCTGACCAACGTTGATGATAACAGTACTATAATTATATGAGTTCTATATTCAAAGGGCTAGATCTCTGATAATTTTGCATCAAAGTGATCAATTTCAGAGAAAAGATAAAAGATGCTACTCGTTTGCATCTAACAGATAAATTTTCAAAGAAAAGATAAAAGATCAAGAGATGCTCTTGAACCATAGAAATATGTATATTTCTTGTTTCCGCTGCAATAGAGTTGATGATAATGTTATTTTCTAAATAGAGTTCTTTATTGCAATAGAAATATTATCATCATACTGTTTATAAGTTTTATGCATTGATTCTATTTCTGCCCAACGGTGATGTAGAATTAGTGTAGAAAGATAATGTTTCATTCTAATTCTGCCCAACGGTGATTTAGAATATAAAAGAAAGTTTTAAAGTTTTAATGTGCATATTTTAACTAGAAAGTGTAGGGTTAATCTTATGCTCATTATTGTTTATTATTATTATTGAATGTTTTCTCAGACAAAGATGCTCATGCTTTCATTCGTGAAAGCAAAAAGATGGGTACTTGTGACCCGAAAGATGACCAAGTAAGGTCATAAAGTAAGAGAGTATGTTCTCTCTAAAGAATGACTGCAAAAAGAAAAAGAATTCTTGGATATTAATCCAAGAATACAAATAGATCATTGAGAGTCTTGTTTGACAAATGTCTTTCATGTACTCTCCATGAAGAAAACAAAGAAATCATTCTGAGCTTTGTTTAACGAATTTCTTTCATGTACTCTATATGAAGAAATTTTTTAACGAGCAACATGAATGCTTAATTTGACTAATGTTGGATTAAGCATGTGTATAAAAGAGTATTCAGATTTATTTCTGAATTTGATGATTCAATATGCAGTCTAAAGAGCCAATTGTGGCATCTATGTCTCTTCATTACCCGCATGACGGGAAAGACGATAATACCGCATGACGGAAAGATGATAATACCCGCATGACGGGAAAAGACGATAATAATACCCACGTGGTGGGAAAAGTCTGGGAAAATACCCGCATGGCGGGAGAAAAAAATAATAATAATAATTTGACAAAGGACTTATCCTGTATGACAGGAGAAAGATGTGACAACTCATGTGTTTTTATATCGATTGCACATTTTATGTGTCATAGTTATAAAACACTTAATGAGTCAAAAGAGAATAAAGTTACAAATGAACCTCAAGCTAAGAATGGTATGCAAGTGTGACTTGCAAAAAGTATCATTGAGAAAGAACTCTTGTGAGTTTTGAAAAGGAATAAAGAAAAAGTACTCCCATACGTTAAAAAGACAACTTCATTTTGAATGAAGTAGATCAAAGATAACTTCATTTTGAATGAAGCAAATAATCAAAAGTTTCGAAATTGTGGCAAAAGGTTCTTGCCACATTTCGAGGGGGAGATAGAGAGTGTTACAAAATAGACTCCCCTATACCTCAGATAATGTGATGCATATTATGTATCTAGGTGATCTATGATGAATTGTGATCGTCTGGGAGAGTACGACGATCACAATAATGATACCCCTAAAGAAAAGAGATAGATGTATTATTGGATATTTATAGCTCCGAAAGGAGACTAAGGACGGTACTCAAAGTGCCATAAAGATATTGGATATTGATAGCTACGAAAGGAGACTAAGGACGGTACTCAAAGTGCCATAAAGATTGACAGAATAACAGAATAAACCCAAATAAAAGGATTAAGGATATACCATTTTGGAGAAAATGGAGTAATCTGGGGGAGCGTGGTATGAACATACCTAAGGCTCGAATAGTTTTTATCTGGGGGAGCTTGTTGCTTCATAAAAGAGATGAACAAGCAAACATGGATCTTGTGATTTAGGTCCTTATAAGAGCTATTGCCTTTTTGGCAATAGAAAGACTACAGAATTGATTGTCGCTAGGCAATGACAGAGCAACAACATCCCCATATGAGAAAAACAGATGACTATAAAGTCTATATCAGAGAAATTTAAATGAAGGTTGATCCCGCCTCATTTACAGAAATTAAAAGCAGCGCTCAATCGATTTTGACAAGTGTCTACTTGTCTTAATGATTAGAGACTATGTGAATCCCGACGATGTTTGGGACTCATAAGTAATTTCCAATGGAGCCAAAACAGTAGGCTATAATGGGTCTACAACACCAATGTGACTCCAAAGGAAATATGTAAAAAGCGATTTTAAATCGAAAGATTTGCGCTAAGAGAATAAACAGATTATAATGAGTGCTAATGGCACATAATGATCTGAGTTACATCAGATGAAAGTAAAGAACACAAGGGATCTTATGGACTAGAGCAAGTCTCTAGAATCAAAAGTTATTTTGGGTTAAAGAAAATGAGAGGACAATCGCATTTGTGCAAACTCATAGAATGGGAAATTCATTTCCTAATCCCGTGTATGTGGATGATATCCTACTTGCTAGTGGTGATGTCAATCTACTACCGGCAGAGAAAAGAAATTCTTGTCCTCAAAAGAGTATTCTCGGTAGAGTGTCTCTCGTTATAAGTATCGAGATTAACTGAGAAAAGAAGAAAAGGGGTATTAGAAATATCACATGGACATGCTGAGAAGAAGTCTCTATAGCATGCATGTCGAGAAAACCTACGCCTGTTCTTATTGACAAGGGTAATGGAATTGGGAACTTTAGTGTTCCAAGAGATAACATAGAATGGATCAAATGGATATGGTACCATATGCTTCCGCTGTTGGTTGCTCAATATTACCCTGACAATTCATGTATCCGGGTTGTTTTGGCAATGTCCAATCCAGATATAGATCACTAGAATGGAATCAAAGATATCGGCCTCATACTAAAAGAAACATTGTGCTCTCAAAAGGTTGTGAGTACTCTGAAAGAATTTGTGAAATGTATAGCGAAATCCACAATTGTCGCTAAAATTTTCACATTTGGAGTTTTTGTGTGGAAAATCTCCAAAGAATTAAAAGCTTAACATCAGTGTGATGTAAAGACATGTTATAGCATCATATGAGGCTGAGGGATAGGCAAAATGGTTAAGTAAACCTGTACCCGGAATTGATAATGGTTGACAACAGCAATAACCATTAAGTAATTCACTCCTAAGACAACGAGTCAAGTGTGGTGCCAAACACATTGACACAAAGTTATACGTTGTAAAGGAGAAAGTCCGGAATTATATTGAAATGCTTGGAGCATAAGAGGAACAGATAAAAGAAACACACCAGTGTTTGCAGATCTGCTAATTAAAGGCTTACCGCCCAGTGTGTCTAGAGAACACATAGTCGACATGGGTTTATGGTATTCCGGATAATAAAGAGGCCCAAAAAAGATTAAAGAATCTGTTTCATAACAAAGAGGTATATTGTAGCTGTCTGATTCTATCGGCAATTGAGCTGAGACGATGAAACATGCTCTATGTATCGATCTGTGATGAAATGAGTAAAGTAAAAGGTAAAAGTAAAGTTGAGATCAAGGGGGAGAATGTTGGATTGATCTCCACCCGTGTGAGCCCAACGGCTCGCACGGACCCTTGACTTGGCTCCCTGATCGGGGGAGCCCAAACCGTTCTGGGTTAGGGCCCGTGTCGCACCGGCTATAAAGGGAGGTAGGGACCGCTAGGGCACGTATGCCAAGACAGTCGTGGCCACCCCACCTCCACCTACCGATCGAGGAATGCCAGCAAGCGACGGGAAGCTCCTCCCACCTCACTGGCTACCACCACCATGGCCAGCAGCTCGGGCTCCGCACCGCACACAGGAGAAGGTAGACACATCGATCTCTCTCTCTCCCTCTCCTCTCGGCCTCTCTCTCTCTCTGTTATTACCACCGCAAGGGTAAAACCCTAAAGATTGCACCGTGATTGATCTAGACTAGTGTTGTTAATTTTAACAGTCTCCCCTACAGTACTGGTCTCTACTGCTGGCGACGCCGCTCGTTCTTTAGAGCAACTCTAGCCATTGGTCCCCCCAGGGGGATTTGCCGGCGCGCTCGGGGGGCACCGGCGGAGATATTAGCTCTGGGTTTAGGCATTCTCCCAGCCGTGCCCCCATCCAAGGTTTTTTTCTTTCTTCTTCCGTCCCGAGCAGCCATGGTCACCACCGTCGAGCCTCCCCGAGACAAGCCAACATGTCTAGGAGCTAGCTAGAACTCCACTCCTCCAAATCCCCACCTCGACGCCGCCTTCCCCGTCCTCTGCTGCTCGCGTACGTGAGTGCTCCGAACTGCCGAGGCTGGCCGCCGTCGACATCCCCGTCCGTCCGGACATCGACATGCCAATTCTTCATGTCCTGGAGTTTCGTATCGTCATACTCTTCGCTCGAGAAAAAGGAATCAAGCTAGGACGCCCGGGCTCGCGCGAATCGTGCTCGCCTTCCTCATCTTCGGCCACCGCCGCCACGGACGGAATCGTCGACGTCGTTGCACCGACGGATTTCTTCTGTTGTAGTCGAACGAGTAGGCCGGCATGAAGCTCCTAGACATGATGTCTTGGCTCGGGGTGGCGTAGGTCGACGGCGACGTCAACGTTGCCGGTGCGGAGCACGGCTCGAGCGACGTCCGGGGCCAGCTCGAAGCAGAGAAGGACTGAAAGAGCATGGTTGCCCCCATGTGTTGTTTTGGTAATTAATGACAATCTCTATGGACTAATGTGTGCTTTGAGTTATATTTGTAGTGTTGGTCCATAAGGAATGCTTGGACTCCATATGTTGGAGTCAAGGCTAAAAGAAGAAGATTATATGTTGATCAAGGCTAAGTGCAAATTGATCAACATACAAGAGAAGCGCATGTGAAGGTATGCGAAGAAGAAGATTATATGTTGATCAAGGCTAAGTGCAAGTTGATCAACATACAAGAGAAGCGCATGTGAAAGTATGCGAAGAAGAAGATTATATGTTGATCAAGGCTAAGTGCAAATTGATCAACATACAAGATAAGGGTTTCACCAAGTGAAGATATGTCGAAGAGTGCCTCTCCCATCTTGGTGTATGGGGGAGCAATATGCGAGTCTTCACCAAGCGGAGCACAATCAAGAAAGGTGATCCGCTTGAGAGTAGATCAAGATCGTCATCATCTAGCTCAAGTGGAATGCGCAAGGCAAAGGTATGATCTTGATAGGGTTTCTATTTTACCGGTCTCGTGGTGTAGTTGTGAGACCGGGTTTGTTAGATAGGTAACCGTTCTATCAAGAGGGGCTCTCAAGTGAGCTTTAGCGTATCGGTCGTAGAGAGCTCAAACCTTTGCATCCTTGGCATCATCTTTATTGGTTCCTATTTGGCTCTTATCGTGGTGTGGTATTGGTGCTTGTCGTGCTTGTCATGACAAGCCCAAGGTCACCGAAAACGGTTCTCATATGTGTTCCCTATTGAGTTTTCGGTGTCGGAGATTTTGTCGGTCCATCTATGCGGAAGGTTTCACTCTTCCATTTATTAGCAAAATCTCCCTTGCTTGGTTTCAATATTCTCACATGATATAGGGTAGCATTTGTCGTCCTCTTTCCAACAAAGTTGGTTTCATGTCATTCGGACTTCATCTGCAAAAGATATGGTCTTCCGGTTTTAATAGAAAGGTTTCACCTCTCATCATTTGGTTTGACCATATTTTATTGAGCAATGATGTTTCTCTGCATAATCTTGTTGTGCTCGTTGTGACGATTCCAACGAGTCCAAGATTACTGAAAACGGAGTTCGTATGTGGAAGATATTGCGTTTTCGGTATCGGTAGTTTTCGAGACAGAATATTAGAAAAGAAACAAAAAGAAAAGGGAGGGCAGCCGGCCTCACCGCCGGCCTGGGCCGGCTCCCAGGCCGGCCCGTTCGGGCGCCCCCCCGGCCTCCCTGCCGGCCGGATCCGGGTCACAGGCCGGATCACTCGGGTGGGCCGCCGGCCTCTCCACCGGCCTAGGCCGGCTCCCAGGCCGGCCCACCCGGGTGTTCCCCACTCCCTTCCGTCGCCCCGGCTTGGCTGCCGGCCTGGGCCGGCTCCTAGGCCGGCCCACTCGGGTTGTGCCCCGGCCTCCTCACCGGCCTGGGCCGGCTGCCAGGCCGGCCTGCCTGTTTGCCTTTTCCTTTTCCTTTTTCCTGCACATGAAATATCACAACGGTTGTATTTTCGGAGCCCCTATTTAAAGGGCTTCTTCCCCAAATAAACGGTAACCTTTGGCCAACCTCTTGAGCTATTTCCTCCTCCATTGTTGACCTTCTCAAGCTTGGCTTTCTCTCAATCTCTCCGATAGTTCTTGCTACTTTTTGAGGGAAAAGAGAGAGGAGATCTAGATCCTTGTTTCCACCGGTTGTTTTCTCCTCTAAGTGAGGGGAACACTTTGGATCTAGATCTTTGGAGTTTCTTGGTGTTCCTCCTTTGTTCTTCCTCCTTAATCCCTCCCAAGCATTAGTTACTTTGGTTCCCTATAGCTTGTTCCTCTAGGGCACGTTGGTACCCTAGACGGTTTGATTTCTCGGAGTCTTGGTGGCTTACGGGATTTGTTGGGAGCCTCCAATTGTGGAGTGTGGCTCAACCTTGTTAGCTTCGGAGCTTCGGTAGCTACGAAGACATTGCCAGGAGCCATCAATTAAGTTGTGGTGTGTGCCTCGGCCTTGGGCATCGAGTCTTGGTGGCTCGGTGCATTTGGTGAAGACCCTCCAACTTGTGGAGTGAGCTTCACCCTTGTAAAGGTTCTAGTTGTCAACCTCAACGGCAACATAGTGACAAGTGCCTCGCCACATTGGTGGTAAGACACAACGGAGATACGGTGTGCCATATCAAGGCTACTTGGTGTTTCACATTGGTGAACACCGCGCCGCTCCAACGGAGACTAGCTTCCATTGGGAAGTGAACTTCGGGATAAAATCATCGTCTCCAAGTGCCTCGGTATTTCTATCCCGAGCTTCTTACTTATGCTATTTACTTTGTGATATACATTAAGCTTAAAGTCATATATCTTGCTATCACCTAGTTGATCATATTGCTTAGCATAAGTTGTTGGTGCACATAGGTGAACCTAGCTAGTTTAGGTTTTCGCTTGATAAATTAAACGTTAGTTTTATTCCGCATTTATTCAAGCCTTAACCGTAATAATTTTAAATCGCCTATTCACCCCCCCCCCCCCCCCCCCTCTAGGCGACATCCGTGTCCTTTCAAGGACGAGCCGACGTTCAGGACGACAGCGGTGGGGAACGACCTGCTTCCCATCAGCGTCGGCGCGTGAGGTGTCCGGCGGAGGACGGCGGCAGGCTGGCCAGCAGCCGCTGCAGGTGCGCGTGCGGGACGGGCCGGCCACGCGCTTCTCCGTGTCCGTCCAGGAGGAGGCCGCCGGCGCCGTGTCTATCCACCGGCGCAGGCCCCTTGGCTGCCGCCACCACCGTGCGGCGGCGAGCAGCGGAGAGCGGCCTGGCTCAGGCCGGCCTCGGCGCTCCCCCATGCGGCGGCGAGCAGGGGAGAGCGGCCTGGCTCAGGCGCGCCTCTGAGCTCCCCCACTCGGCGGCGAGCGGCGACAACGTGAGGGACGCCCGGCGACGCCCGACGGGAGGTGCTGGTGCTGCTGGCCGGGAGGATGTGCGGAGCACGGCAGGTGGAAGAAAAGGGAGGAGAGAGGAGAGAGAAGAGAGGAGAAAAGGAGGAGGAGGAGAGAGAGGGCCATAGTGGCTGATAGTGGACTTTTTTGCATGCAAATGCATCGCCGACGCCCCCAGCTGAAACCCAAAGGGTTGGGTTCGTGTTTGGATGCCGGGGAAATCTTTTGCTTATATCCGGCGAAAAACAACGATTTGAGGGCGCGACTGAGATGATTTTTGTTCGCCGGCGGCCAAAAAGTGCTCTGGGGCTGGCTGGAGTTAACCTGGTGATGAATGAATGGGACGGACGGCTCCATTATTATGTTGCAGCCCCGTTCCGTTTGCGACTCGCTTTGCTCTGCTGCGCCCTGCGGCTGCATCAATGATGCCGGAGCCTCCATGTGCAATCAAAAGATCCAAAGGGTTCAGAAGAAGGAAAAAAAATGCTGCTGTGCCGCGAGCAGATCGGGAAGACGATGCTGGTTTGAAATTTCGGATCCTCTGCTAGTCATGGCTAATTTGTTCCCAACATTGCTTTGACTACGAATTATTAATGGTGAATCTCCTGCACGAACACGGACGTCTTTACTATCAAAAAAAAAAAAAGGAAGACGGAGATGCATGCCTACCTGGCGGATAAGAGCGTGTCAACTACACCTCTCGTCAGGCAGTCGTCACCCACGGCCACACACATGTGTCCCTTGTTGCGTATGGCAGTACCCAGACCCAGAGTGCAACGCACGCCAGGCCACGGGTATCCGCGCGTGCGTGCGTCCACGGGCAGGAACAAAGAAAGAACGATTGAGTGCTTGAGTTGACCAACGCTGGCGAGGTTTGCCGAAGGAAACAAACGCGACCAGAACGGGAGGAGATCAGCTGACGCCTACGGCAGCAGCACACACCGATCAGCCCGGCGCTCGTGTCTGCATGCGATGTGATGCGACTCGACGCATGAACTGAAAGCAGGTGGCAGCTCCAAAATAAATTCGTGCCCATTTGTGGGCTCTGGCCGTACATATAGTTATGTTTTTTTTTTGTGTTGTGTGTATATAATCCTTAATGCTCTCGTGTTCTGTTAGCCACGACGATGACGTCAAGTTGTCGCACATGGTAAGGCAAAATGCGACAAATTCGAACCAAATTTAAAATTCAAAACATGAAATAGACCGGATTCAAAAAGGATTCACAGTTAGATCCTTTTTCCACGCCGCCCCGATCAAAAATTCATGTCACCATGTTGACCATGCCATGCCCGGGTCCCTTTTTTTTTTCCTTGCACAGTCCACTCTCATGGAGACTCCAGCGAAATTCATCCACCACTTACGGCAATGGAACCACCACCCAAGAAGAGCGTTTCATGCCGAAAGTCTGGGTCAAAATAAATCACGCCCGAATGAAGGATTTGGGTGGATAACTTCCTAAAACCGTAGTGATTGTGTCGCTTTTGAGACGGATAATATTACACATGACCGGATATTGTTTCTGAAAACTGGTACTACCTAATCACCTATCCTCACAGAACCTAATTTCGGAGCCATTTTTTAATATGAATGATCCAAACGGGAAGAAATATTTTTTTCGTCACCATTAGACCAACCCAGAAATGTGAATCCCAAGAAGAGTGTTTCATGCCGAAAGTCTGGGCCCAAATAAATCACACCTAAATGACACATTTGGATGGATGACTTCCGAAAACCGTTGTGATTGTGTTGCTTTTGTGTCCGACAATATTAAACATGGTTGGATATTGTTCCTGAAAAGTGGTACTACCTAACCACTTACCTCGCACAATCTAATTTCCGAGCCACTCTTGATAATAAATGATCCAAATGGGAAGAAATATTTTCGCGTCGCCATTAGACCAGCCCAGAAGTGTGAATCTCTAGGTTTTCAAAACACGTGGGACAATGTCTTTGAGTCAATGTATTTCCTTCTCAATAGATTTGCCAGACCCCATCATCAGTAAGAAGTTTCAATAGTCATTTAACAAGTAGCATTGAATTTTGACCTCTAAGTCACGAATACAAAGCTCCCCCCCCCCCCCCCCCCCACACACACACACACATCTTTTGGTTTACAAACTACATTCCATCTGGACAGTCAATATTTGTTTTTTTTTTCATTGTCTCTTGCAAAAAGAATCACCATAAAAAATAGTTCATTCTATGCAAAACACCTTAGATAATTTGGAAGAATATACATTTGTAATCCACCGGTAGTGGATAGTGGATCGGGACCAGATATCGAATAGGAAACTGGTCGAGCTAAAAACCTAAAGTTCAACATATTGAGCGACAACGTCTTGAGTTTTCCCGAACTAAAAAACAATTCACTTTTATGAAAATTAATATTTAGCCCCCTGTAACATATAACTACTCGAACGGAGAATTGGTTTCAAGTTCTTCGCCTTTTGTACGCACTTGTGTGATAGACATGTTCGTTCGAGTAGAGTTTTTAGTCGGTTTGATTGATACTGAACCAGTTTTTTTTCCGACTTGTGTCCAGTCAGATAGAAAGTCTATTCCCGTTTAATAAAGCTTGTGATTTGAGATTAAAAAGCAGGGATTTACCAGGAAAAGAAGAAGTTTTTTTTGAATGTTAGCAGGAGAGCTGCTAAATTCATTGAACAGATAGAATATTTGATGTAGGGGGTTGGCCCGATCTTCACGGATTTGAGACGAGGAAGAGGATGAACACGAAGAACATGGAGGTGGAAACGAAGAACACGAGGGGAAAAAGGGCAAATCGTGGGGGATAACTCGCGAAGCCTACAAGGGAGAATCACCCGGCAACAAACCCCCAGCGGAGCAGCCTCCGAATCCCAAAACCCAAGTCAACAACACGCTTAATGAAACCGATTTCTCTTACCGGCCGGTCCACCGATCCAATAGAATCACCGCAGTGAAAGATTGGTTTGCACTACTAGAGACACCTAAGTGAAAGAGTAGCTACAACAAGAGATTCATCATCCTCCTCAGAGGAACCCATCACGGGAAGGAGCAACGCTCAACTCTAGTTCATTCTTTTCTGCCTCAAATGGAAAAGGGGGAAAGCTATTTATAGTCTTAGTACAAAAGGGGGTGAAAGGTGGGGGCCCGGCCTGGAGGCCGGCAGCGTCTGGAGGAGGCCCGGTCTGGGAGCCGGCCTAGGCCGGCCTGGAGGCCGGCAACGTCTGGAGGGGTGCCGGCCTGGGGCCGGCCGGCTCTGGTTGGGTGCCGGCCTGGGGGCCGGCCTAGGCCGGCTGGGAGGCCAGCCGGCTATGGTGGGGTGCCGGCCTAGGCCGGGCTGGAGGCCGGCCTGCCTGTCTTCGCCTCCTTCTTCCTCTACTTGTCCATGACGCTTCCTTCTCCTCATCCACGTGTATGCCTTAGTTGATTGGAGTCCATGGAGTTCCTTGCCAACCTTTGGAGTCCTTGGTGGCTTGTCGTACGTTGGAGTGCTTAACAAGGTGTTGTCGTTGGGTTGGCCTACATCATCTCCCCCTCCTTCGAAAAGCGTCGTCCACGACGCTAGCACATCCTCATCAAGTGAAGGAGCTAGATGGCTTGTCGTTGAAGTAGAAGGCATCATGCCGGCGTTGTTACCTATATGCACCAAAGACCAAGCAGACAATGCGTGTGCATGATAGTGGAGCACATCATCCATGACATGTCCAATCTTGATCATAACACCATTAGCACAACACAAATATATGGAATGGAATACAAATACAAGGTCATTGTGCAAGCAACTCGGCCGAACATCCTCAAGATGTGGGAACACAAAATCTCCAAGAAAATTTGAGAAGGCTAAGATAGCTATCTCATTTTGAACCATATGATGTTCATTGCATTGAAAGCATCGGAAAGAGAAGTTTGTGAACCACACAAGGTGAGAGAGGCTCTTATCATCGCCATCATGGGTGCAAACAAAGCAAAGAGAAGAGCAAGTGTTCATCAATTTTGTAGCAACACCAAGAAGACAACATCCTAAGGTCTCATGACAAGACATGCTCAAAATACCATTATGGTTGCAAATAAGCCAACGGCAAGAGCAATTGTGCATCATACTTTTTGCAACACATAAATCATCTACAAGGAAGATCAAGGGAGCATGAATGTCACAAAGGAAAACCAAAGCACTCACACATTTGCACGCGAACCAAAGGAAAGAGCAATTGTTCAATTTGTTCGATGCAAAACATGGAAAAGCAAAAAGAGGTTGGTCGGAGCCACAACTCTCATTGAAAATGCTCTCAAGAGCTCTTTTTGTCAACTCATGCTCAATTGAGGTTGACATTATGAAGCGTGAGCCATTACACACGAAATTCCATAAAAAGATATTGTGTGCATGGTACATGAATGCATCATCCATTATGACGCATCTATCCATTTGCACATCACCAAACACACCAATATCAAAAGGAATGTATGACATATGTGAGTGGTCAATATGCAAAAGGAAGGGTAAATTCTCAACGTGGCAAAAGAAAGAATCTCCAAATTTTGAGAAAGCTATGGGGCTCATAAGACATCATATCAACATTATTGCAAACCAAGCATTGGAAAGAGAAATTGTTCAACTTCTTGGATGCAACAATGGGAGAAAATTCGAAAGTTTCATAACAAGGCATGTATATGGAAAGATCATCACAAATAGATAATTCCGCATGATCAACATTGGTTTGAAACAAGGTATCACATGGAAATATGAACGAAGCATATGTGACATCAAAAGGATCATCCATAGAATGCAAGCAATCACAAGTCATCATGTCCACTAGTGGGATCATGGCATCAGCAACACCCATATGCGTACCTTTGTAGTACCGCTCATGAGAGGTAGGTGTTGTGGTAGAGGTAGCGGCGTCCATGTGGCCGACTTGTTCATCATCATGTAGACATGGGGTGGCAGCGTTTTCATCCTCCATGTACATCTTCTCCATCATAGGCACCATCATGTCGAGGCTTGGCGTCTCATCGTCCATGGAACCTAGTAGAACATGAGAGAACACACTAGAGGTAGAGGGTAAGTTGTTAGAAATCGAAATGGCCTCACTTGACCTATCAACTACCTCTCCCAACTCAAGTGGTGTATCACTCATTCCCTCAAAGTGGAAGCACTCAAACTCACATATGGTGGAGGCACTCAACTCACTTGCACTCTCACTCAAGTGGGCTAGGTGGCTCTCATTCTCACATGGGATTGGTGCCATATCATCATTCGAGCACATAGGGATAGGCTCGGTAGACTCAACTCCATTCGCCGCCTTGGTTGAAGGGACACTCCCATGCTCAACCTCTTCACTTGGCTCGCCGTCACAAGTGGTAGCCTCTTCAATGCTCGCCTCCATGGTCGAAGGGAAAATTCCATGCTCGACCGTCTTCTCGCCATCTTCATGGTCACCATGTTGTAGTGGTGTGGACAATAAGCTCGGTGAAGAGTCATGTGAGGGCTTGAAGAACTTGGATAAGCCGGCGATAAAGTCCTCACGGATGGTCTTGAGCTCGGCTTGCTCGATCTCGAAGTTGGCATTGTCGGCGTCGAGCTTGGTCTTCAACTTGTCGAGGTTGGCTTTGAGTTTGAGAAGCATGCCCCGGTCCTTCTTGGAGTGTGATCTACTCTTGGACGCCCTGTTGGTTATGGCACGCGGAAGAGACTCCTCATGATGTGTACTTGCCGCCAACTTGCATGTGGGAGTAGTTTGTTGATGGTGTGGCCTTGAGTGGCTTGAGTCCTCATAGTGACGTCGATGATGATCATGAGTAGACGTACGCCGATGACGATTTTTGGTGTTCCTTGAGGAAGACTCATGTGCATAGGCACTTTGCGTTGGCCGCCGTCTCGAGGGTGAGTTATCTTGACGACGAAGAGGAGGGCGAGTCTCCTTGTCCTCTAGGCGAAGATGCCTTGAGCTCCGTCTTCTTGAGCTTGTAGGTGCTTCATGGCGGCGGCGCTCTTGAGTTCGTGGCCTTGAGTATCGTCTAAGTGGGGGCTCATCATCGGTGTCGTCGTCCACATGATGTGTAGCGCGTGGCAGATCCTTGATGTGCCTTGAGGATTCGTAGTCCATGTAGGGTCCCGCCACATCATTGGAGTTGTAGTCGTTGTAGTGGTCCGCCATGACGTTGATGCTTGAGGGCTCGAAGTCGTTGTAGCTCGCCATGTCGTGGACAGTTGCGGCACCATAGTTGTAGTAGTGGTGGTGCTCCGCCATGAGATCCATGCTTGTGGAGGTGTCATCGATGCCGTGGTCCACCATGTCATCCATGCTTGGGGCGCCGTAGTCGTTGTCGCTGATGATGTTATCCATGCTTGGCGTGCCGTAGTCGTTGTCGCTCATCATGTTCTCATCATCATGGCCTCCATAGTATGCTCCGCTCTCACTAGACATGGTCAATCACAAGACAAGTGTATATATATGTGGAGTGGAAGGAACTAAGAAACCAACCTCGCCTAGTAGATAGTATTGGAACTAGTGGACCATGCCAAGAGAAACTGATACACAAGAATGCGGGTGACTTGAATTTCAAAGATCCAAACGCAACTCCAAAACACACACGGCTTATGAGTGGATAGGTATGAATGTGGAAAGCAAATGGAACAACCGGAAACCAATATATTGTAAAGGCAAGTAGAGAACCACGATGACCACAAAGCAAATACAAGTCGATCTCAAAGGATATGAGTGAAGCACATAGAAACACACGCTTTGAAGAGTGGGACTTGTGCAACCAAAAATGAGCTAGTGATGGACCTAGCGAAGACTAAAGCTCAAGTCGCACAAGTACAAGAGAAACCAACTCGATTGCAATTTATTGGTGGGCTACAAGATTTGCACAAAGATACCACACCTACAAATTTTTCATCGAGCTTGCGCGACCTACAAGAGATATGGCATTGAGGCTCTTTCTTTTGTTTTCTCTTTTGATTATTTTCAATTTCTCTTTTGGCCTCTTACTTTCTTATCTCTTTTTGCCTCTCACTTTGCTTGCCAACAAGAGTTATATCAACTAGCGCCTACTAGGTTTGATCGGAACACTACGAGGTATCAAATGTGCAAAGCCCAAGCAATCATAGATGAGCTAGTCTCAATAGGTAAGATAGGCACAAATGGCTTGGCTAACAAGTGATGCAAGGTGGGAGAAGAATTGGGGATGTTATACCTTTCGTCGACGATCTTCACCCGTGGAGTGGAATGCCTCTTCCTTGATCACGGAATATGGTGGCACTAGATGATGGATCAACCACTATGGTGATGTAGAGCTTGTCGGTAGCTTCGATTAGAGACGAAAATCACCAAAAACGGAGTCCGGAGTGAAAAGTTATGGCCAAAACAAAATTTCTGCAGGGGTGTCGGCCTGGGGGCCGGCCTGGGCCGGGCTGGAGGCCGGCGGCTTCTGCCGGGGGTCCGGCCTAGAGGCCAGCCTAGGCCGGGCTGGAGGCCGGGCTGCCTACCTTCCCGTGATGCGAAAAAGTGCGATTTCGGCGGAAAAACGGCCCGAAAAACACCAAATCGGAGGGGAAATCAAAGGAATTTGGCCATGGGAACGCAAAGGGAGGTAGATCAACAAGTATAGCAATGGATCCACGGATCAAAACCTACCAAAACTCACAAGAATCTCAGATCGATCCAAAAGCAATTTGGGGCTATTTTTGGTGGAAATTTTCGAAATTAGCAAAATCAAAGAAAAATTTGTGGATTTGGGGGTGGAAACAAAGGCAAATCCGTGGCAACCCTTGCTCTGATACCAAATGATGTAGGGGGTTGGCCCGATCTTCACGGATTTGAGGCGGGGAAGAGGATGAACACGAAGAACACGGAGGTGGAAACGAAGAACACGAGGGGAAAAAGGGCAAATCGTGGGGGATAACTCGCGAAGCCTACAAGGGAGAATCACCCGGCAACAAACCCCCAGCGGAGCAGCCTCCGAATCCCAAAACCCAAGTCAACAATACGCTTAATGAAACCGATTTCTCTTACCGGCCGGTCTACCGATCCAATAGAATCACCGCAGTGAAAGATTGGTTTGCACTACTAGAGACACCTAAATGAAAGAGTAGCTACAACAAGAGATTCATCATCCTCCTCGGAGGAACCCATCACGGGAAGGAGCAACGCTCAACTCTAGTTCATTCTTCTCTGTCTCAAATGGAAAAGGGGGAAAGCTATTTATAGTCTTAGTACAAAAGGGGGTGAAAGGTGGGGGCCCGGCCTGGTGGCCGGCCTGGGCCGGCCTGGAGGCCGGCGGCGTCTGGAGGAGGCCCGGCCTGGGAGCCGGCCTAGGCCGGCCTGGAGGCCGGCAGCGTCTGGAGGGGTGCCGGCCTGGGGGCCGGCCTGGGCCGGCTGGGAGGCCGGCCGGCTCTGGTTGGGTGCCGGCCTGGGGGCCGGCCTAGGCCGGCTGGGAGGCCGGCCGGCTCTGGTGGGGTGCCGGCCTGGGGGCCGGCCTAGGCCGGGCTGGAGGCCGGCCTGCCTGTCTTCGCCTCCTTCTTCCTCTCCTTGTTCATGACGCTTCCTTCTCCTCATCCACGCGTATGCCTTAGTTGATTGGAGTCCATGGAGTTCCTTGCCACCCTTTGGAGTCCTTGGTGGCTTGTCGTACGTTGGAGTGCTTAACAAGGTGTTGTCGTTGGGTTGGCCTACATCAATATTGATCCAGTTGTAAGGAAAACCGGATCAAAAACCATACAGGTGAAGCCTTTCGGCTTACAATGCACAACCAAACACACACAACATGGACTTGCCTTGCCTAACCCCAGCCAAGAATGGCGAGGGGTTGGGAAACAGAGCCCTGGACCGCTTCACAACCGAAGCAAGCCAACTCCAACGCACAACCCAAACTCCAGTAGGCACGCATCAACGTACAACCCACTCATGACGCCAAGAAGAAGTAGTGGCGAGCGGACGGCACGACCCGACTGGACCTGGAGAGAGTGTCGACGAAGAGATGTCGCATCGGTGTACATCGCGCCCTAGGGACCCACGCTCCAAGAGGAGGCCAACCCTGTCACCAAGCACTGTCGTAGGACTCCACGAGCAACCGGACAGTGCCTCCAAGGAGGTAACGACGTCGTAGCGCCGCCACTGCCTGAACCAGCAAGCTGGATCTGGGGTTTCCCCCGTTGCTCAGGAGGGAGATGAAAAGGCCAAGACGACGCCTTCAAGAAGGTGACGGCGCCCGTAGGCGTCGCCGTCGTCCGCAACAGCACGGGATTTCTCCCAGCCCAACATCATCCCCACCACACAGGCAAACAGAGCCAGCAGCGAGCACACCACAGACGAGAGGCCGTCCCATGCCGCCGGCAAGGGGGCGATGGCCACCTCAAGCATCACCCAGGACAGACCGACGTGCTACGAAACCTTCTTCCGCTTCCCCGCGTCAGACGGGAGGATGCAACACCCATCGACGGCAACATTCGTCTCTCGTCGGCCACCATCACCTCGCGCCACCATCTGCCACATCACGCCGGCCACACCACCGGAAGATGCACCGACTACCAAACGGTAGCGCCATTCTTCTCCCCACAGTCCACCCCACCTCAATCCTCTGCTCCCACGAGGAAACAGCACCACCACCTGCGCCGACGAGCAAGCGCCGGTCGAGCCTGCCGAGCAGCGGCAGAGCACGATCCACACCCTGGCCGAGCGGGCCCGTTGAGCCCAGATCGGGCCTAAACGGGCCCCGATGCGCTGCTCGCTTCTGGCTCCAGAGCGCTGCCACCGGTGTGCGGGTGCCGTCCGCCCCTCCGCCTCCCCCCGCTCCTCGCCATCGTCGCCCCGCCGCTCCTGGAGCCCCGCCGCCGAGCGCAGTTCCTTCCGCGCGACCAGCGTCCGAGGCGAGCGCCTCAGCCTCGCGGCCCGCCCACAGCCCTCCGCCTCTTTGGCGGGCAGGGCGCCGCCACCACCGCAGGTGCCGGCGGCGGCAGCGGTCGGAGAGCTCGGGTTTGGGGTGGACTTTGGCTAGGGTTTGGGTACCTCCGGAGTCGCCCGAGTGGGGGCGACCCGGGAGGGAGAGGAAAAATGCGCTTGGTACGTTTTAGAAAAAAAAGTAACCGAGGAGAGAGAGAGGGGTAAGGGCACCTTGAGTCTCTGTGAAAGGACACGGATGTCGCCTAGAGGGGGGGGGGGTGAATAGGCGATTTAAAATTATTACGGTTAAGGCTTGAATAAATGCGGAATAAAACTAACGTTTAATTTATCAAGCCAAAACCTAAACTAGCTAGGTTCACTTATGTGCACCAACAACTTATACTAAGCAATATAATCAACTAGGTGATAGCGAGGTATATGACTTTAAGCTCAATGTCTATCACAAAGTAAATAGCATAAGTAAGAAGCTCGGGTATAGAAATACCGAGGCACTTGGAGACGATGATTTATCCCGAAGTTCACTTCCCAATGGAAGCTAGTCTCCGTTGGAGCGGCGCGGTGTTCACCAATGTGAAACACCGAGTAGCCTTGATATGGCACACCGTATCTCCGTTGTGTCTTACCACCAATGTGGCGAGGCACTTGTCACTATGTTGCCGTTGAGGTTGACAGCTAAAACCTTTACAAGGGTGAAGCTGACTCCACAAGTTGGAGGGTCTTCACCAAATGCACCGAGCCACCAAGACTCGATGCCCAAGGCCGAGGGCTCCCGGCAATGTCTTCGTAGCTACCAAAGCTCCGAAGCTAACAAGGCTGAGTCACACTCCACAATTGGAGGCTCCCAACAAATCCCGTGAGCCACCAAGACTCCGAGAAAACAACAATCGTCTAGGGTACCAACGTGCCCTAGAGGAACAAGCTCTAGGACACCAAAGTACCCAAGAGTAACAAGCTTCTCAACTTCACTTTCCACGAATCACCGTGGAGAACTCAAACCGATGCAACTAATGCAATGGCAAGAACACACTAAGTGGTCAAGTTCTTCCAACCCGAATCCAACCAAAGCAACTAATGCTTGGGAGGGATTAGGGAGGAAGAACAAAGGAGGAACACAAAGAAACTCCAAAGATCTAGATCCAAAGTGTTCTCCTCACTTAGAGGAGAAATCAATTGGTGGAAACACGGATCTAAATCTCCTCTCTCTTTTCTCTCAAAAGGTAGCAACAACTATCGGAGAGATTGAGAGAAAGCCAAGCTTGAGAAGGTCAACAATGGAGGGAGAGAATAGCTCAAGAAGTTGGCAAAAGGTTAGGTTTATTTTGGGGAAGAAACCCCTTAAATAGGAGGCTCCAAAAGGAGCCGTTAGGAGAAAAGATAAAAGAAAAGGGGAGGGATTACACAGCCCAGCCATCGGGCCGGCCGGCCTAGCAGCCGGCCCAGGCCGGCTGGAAAACCGGAGAGCAGCCCGAGTGGGCCGGCCAGGGAACCGGCCCAGGCCGGCATTGAGGCCGGGGGCGGCAGGCGGACAGCGACCACCCGGGTGGGCCGGCCTGGGAGCCGGCCCAGGCCGGCGCGAAGGCCGGAGGCCCACCCGAGGGATCCGGCCGTGGAACCGGCCCAGGCTGGCGGTGTGGCCGGGGTGGTGGCCGAATGGGCCGGCCTGGGAGCCGGCCCAGGCCGGCAGTGAGGCCGGCGCCCATTTCTTCTTTTTTTCTTTTTCTAATATTCTGTTTTAAAAACGACCGATACCGAAAACGCAATATCTTCCACATACGAACTCCGTTTTCGGTAAACTTGGACTCGTTGGAATCGTCACAACGAGCACTACAAGAATATACATAGAAACATCATTGTTCAACAAGATATGGTAAAACCAAATGATGAGAGGTAGAAACCTTTTATTGAAAACCGGAAAAACCATATCTTTTGCATATGAAGTCCGAATGACACAAAACCACTTTTGTTGGAAAGAGGACGACAAACTCTATCCATTAATAAGTTAAAATATTGAAACCAAGCAAGAGAGATTTTGCTAATAAATGGAAGAGTGAAACCTTTCGCATAGATGGACCGACAAAATCTCCGACACCGAAAACTCAATAGGGAACACATATGAGAACCGTTTTCGGTGACCTTGGGCTTGTCATGACAAGCACGACAAGCACCAATACCACACCATGATAATAGCCAAATAGGAACCAATAAATATGATGCCATGGATGCAAAGGTTTGAGTTCTCTACGACCGATACGCTAAAGCTCACTTGAGAGCCCCTCTTGATAGTACGGTTAACTATCCTAAAACCCGGTCTCACAACTACACCGCGAGACCGGTAAAATAGAAACCCTATCAAGATCATATCTTTGCCTTGCGCATTCCACTTGAGCTAGATGATGACGATCTTGATCTACTCTCAAGTGGATCACCTTTCTTGATTTTGCTCCGCTTGGTGAAGACTCGCATATTGCTCCCCCATACACCAAGATGGGAGAGGCACTATTCGACATATCTTTAATTGGCCTTTATCTTGATGATGATCACCACGTGACGCCATCCACCATGGACAACATAGAATCTTGATCAACACTGATGATCACCACGTGACGCCATCCACCATGGACAGCATAGGATCTAGATCAACAAATGATCTTCTTCTCCACATGCCTAATCTTGTATGTTGATCATCTTGCACTTAACCTTGATCAACATATAATCTTCTTCTTTTAGCCTTGACTCCAACATATGGAGTCCAAGCATTCCTTATGGACCAACACTACAAATATAACTCAAAGCACACATTAGTGCATAGAGATTGTCATTAATTACCAAAATAACACATGGGGCAACCATGCTCTTTCACTCTGTGCCGTGGGCCGGGGTATCCAAGGGATGGAGCAGAGGCCCAATGAGAAGAAGAGACGCACACTATCAGCCCCCACCTGTGGCTGCACCCAGGTCGCACTCGCAGACGTCGAAGTCTCCCGGCCACCTCTCTGAAGAACGAACCAGCTTCGGCAACGAATGACGTTGGCCATTCTCCCGGCTTTCACCGTTCGTTTCGGGACAGGGAAAAGCAAGTACACGGCTCCAAATAGGTCAGAGCATGGTGCCGTGCCATGGAATGGACCTCTTCGTAGATGCGCATATGCGGTGCCAGTGGCCAGTGGAGCCACCGCGCCGGCGTGGTTCGTGGATCGGGAAGCCAGCCCCGATGAAAGCGAAACATCTCCAGCGATCAGTACGTGCAGTCCTCCCTCGCTTTTCTGTTTTCCATGTCCGGCTTCTTCGCCGTGGGACATAACTCAGTCCATGTCGCGGCTGTTCAAAGCGAAAGACGCCAATCCGCCGGCCGGCCGGCGTGCATGTACCACCACCACCACCACCGCAAATCTGGATTTAATCAAATTGATCGCTAGCAGTACTCGACAACTGGTACCATGTAGTCTGTCGGGCAGTAAAGCGTGTGCGCGAAATTTCAATTCCTGCCTGATTAAATGTGTACAGTACATTGAATTATCTGGGCTGCCTTCACCATAAATGTACAGTTCCAGATCGGCCTATTGCAGCCCCGCCGCCCAGCGCCTACACAGGGGTAACTTTCAGAAATCATAACAGGGGCACAACACGACTGGCTTTACCTCCGTAGGTAAGTGACAAATATTACAGCAAACAGAAACCTACATACAGGTAGTAACACTGAATCATGTTCGCCGACGTCCCGCGAGCAGAAACCTGAAGAAGCTGCGTATCGTGAACCGAGCGAGAGAAACCTACGTAAAGCAGGATCGCTGGGTCAGGATGCATCTGTCTTCTGCTAATCTCTTCTATAATTACTGTTGATCCTAGCAGCAGCTGTCTCGAGCCTGAAGAGACACTGACCTAGGTCGCTTCATTGTCCCAGTAGTTCCTCAACTGTGACATGTGGAGGAGCAGGCCGTCGCGGCCTAACCCAGTAGTGCTGCTCGTCATGATCCATGGAGGAGGCTCCGGGTACACCAGACTGATGTTTTCCTGGAACTCCTTGATGTTCTCCTCAGGCCGGCCCCCTTTGCCTTTCTTTACTTTGTCACACTTGGTGAACACAAAGGTTAATGCGACCTGCGACACCAAAACAATCGAATAGACAGGTAGTTGCTGGAGATCAGTACAGCTGTACCATCAATCCTGGAGATAAGGCACTTGATGTTTAAATCCGCAATCAGCATGTAAGAAACATTATGAGCTGAGGAGAAAGTTGTCTCACATTGTTACGACCAAGCCAGTTGGCACAGTCAAGGTCGATTTTCTGAGGTGGAATACTAGCATCAACAAGGAGCAGTACACCAACCAAGGTGTCCCTGTTCAAGAAATACCCCTTGGTAAATGAAGACCAATCCATTCGAGCCGACTTGGATGCAGCTGCAAACCTACAGGTAGGAAGAAGCTCCATTTGGTCATGTTCACCGGTCTAAAGCACGTTAAAGTAGTTCGTGCTAGGAAAACGACCTAATGAGTATGAAAAAATTATCTAAAAACTAGAACTAGAAACTTTTGAGTTCCATTTAAAAATTCTTATTTGATGCAGTATGTACTGATCGCTTCCTCAGAAATGACAATCAAATGACAACTTATAAAGAAATGTCTGTTCTAATATTGGAGAAAACAAGATCATGAAGGGGTTCCAATATTTTTAGACTTGTCTCATATCCTATGCTCTATCTTTAGGCAACCTCTATGATATGCAATATCCGCAGTTTGAACCAAATAACAACTTATAAGAGAATGTGTATACATTCAATTACATCACAAACGAACACACATATAACATTACATTAAGAACATGTAGGCAAAGAATAAGAGAAAACATAGGATGCTACTTGTCAACTCCTGAACAAGATGTCATTTTTTACTTATTAATCAGATATCATGTGAAAACTCAAGTTCCTTCAAACTATCAATTTTAGCTTCATATATAAACTAGTCAGCTAGTTCCCATTTTAGTGCAGGTGAAGGAAGTTAACATACCCGTAACCAGGCAAATCCACAAGGTACCAACTCTTGTTAATCAAGAAGTGGTTAATTGTCTGGGTCTTCCCTGCAAAACATATAGAATCAGTCCCAGATACGATATTTAACAGCAATAGATGGATAAGTTTCTAGCAGTAAAGTAGATTCAGGAAATGTTCTGTAAGATTAATGATATAATACAGAATACACCCTCCAAGCCTTCCATGGGAAACAATGAAGAGCTAATACGCCTGTCCACACTTAAAGTACAATTCATAATGATTCCGATATTATGGTTGAAAGCCACAACAACAAAAACAGAGCATTATCAAGTCCACATCATAAACCTATATAACTAAATACTACCCCACTAACATGTGTCCCTCAACATGCAGCCTCCCACAGCAAACATGCCATCTGAGCAAAAAACTGCTGGCCACCAATTATGTTACTTGCATACATTCCCTTCCAATCCTATGCGTGCTTTGTTTACTACATGCTGACCAGCGGTCCAGGTGCAGGCCCATCTGGAGCCCATTAATCTATCTTCCTTTAGGCTTCAGTTACTGCTTTGCCATTCCGTACATCAGAAAAAAAAACCGGCCATTATGTCATCTCCGCTCCCTTCTGCGTGGGTGCACCATATAAATTCACCTTCCCATCCTTGCCTCCTACCCCTTGCACACCCGTTACTTCGATCACTGACCCGAGCCGACATCTTCTCATCCTCAGTAGTCAGTTGCAAGGCAGGCAGTTGTCTCCCACACCCCCCTCTCCATCTACTAATCTACAGAATCAGCCACCGGGTGCTACATCTGAAGCGTTGGCATGGTGATCAGGAAAAGCAGCACTGCCACATCAATGGGTTTCTTGACATCTACAATGTGGTCTGCTGCAACAATGAGAGATATCTATAACTGCTTCGAATGACGAGAGACACTGACAGTCCTTGTTACTGAAGCACGAAGAACTTCAGGAAGGCGATCCTATCATCCATGGACGTAACTGATTTTCCTATGTTTTTCTTGCAGGTTTGGATTAATTTTGAACGGGTTTTTTTCTGTATTGTTGAACACATCCCCAAGATCGTCCTGTTCGCTCGCCTTCAGTTGGGATTGGCAAAGTGCCATCTATCACAATTTGTTAGCAGAATTTAGATGTCCCCTCACCTTAGGGTGATGTTCTTACATTCTGATTGATATGCGATAATCAGCCTAGATTTTCTCTCCGACAGTCTCAATTTATTAGCGAAGTCTGTCCTCCACGCCTCTGCCTACAGCTGCTAATGGGCTAAACCGAACTGCACCAGGAATCACAGCTTGACCATTAATAATTATCTTAAAATGCTTATCATATTCCTATGTGATTCCCCTTTCTACTTATAACAGATTGGATCAGGAGGCAGACTGCAGTCTTCAGCAACTAGATGAGGGAATTTGGACTTTGCCTGAAATGCTTAACTTAATCTCTGATTCTTTTATTGCAGAAGAAGTACTTGAAACATCTAAACTTCAGTGCTCTTTTTATTCATGTGATTTTTTCTGTTTCTCTTCATTTGTTATTTTGCCTGTGCAAGGTGGAGTGATTTCATTGGAATATGAAGGAATGGGATGGCCCAGGTAACAATCTATAATGATCTACAGATTCCTGTTTTGTATTCCTTCAACATAGTTTTCCACGTAACACTGCACACCCTCATGAAATACCCTACAAATGAAGTGTGTGAGATTCGTCTGGACTTACATTCCTTTACCCCGCCTATTTTTTCTTCTACAAATGTATGCTACCTTGAACTCATAGGTGGCATGTATAGCTTTTCACAGGCTCTACCACCATTCTTCATTTCATCCGGGAGAATTCATGATTTTTTTTCTTTTCTTTTACAGCAACCACAACTATTTTGTTTTTGCATGAGCAATCATAATTATAAATAATTCATTTATAATTTTGCTAATAAATTGGGAGGGTCCATCATGTACCGTAGCAACGCGCGGGTATCATCTAGTTATACATTTTTCACCTTAAGCCTAGAGCACTTGGTAGAATACCCAAAACATTAAAAAGGCTAACTTACTTTGGCACTTCAACCACTAACTACTCTACATTGATTTACCAGACCAGAATCCACAAAACCACCAACTCACAGAGTAACTGCATATAAAACGAAACTAAGACCATCTTTGTAATGAAAGGAATAAAAATGATTACCGGGCTTCTTGGAGGTGAGCGCGGCTTCCTTGCGGCGCGTGAGCGCGTTGATGAGAGAGGACTTGCCGACGTTGGAGCGGCCGAGAACGGCGAACTCGGGGCGGTCGTCCTTGGGGCAGTCACGCGCGTGCACGCTGCACCGGATGAATTCGGCCTCCTTTACTCTCGCGTCCCCGGCGTACGGCCCCACCACGATGTTCGACCCCGGTAACACCATCTCCTCAGTCACAGCCGCGTCCCGCTCCACCCCCGGCGGGAAGAACAGCGCTGTGTTAACGGATACCCTAGGCGCGACGGGCGCCCTAGAGTTCTTGTGGCGGGTTCGCGCCGGCGGAGGCGCATCGCCGCTGGGGGCGGCCGCAGCTGCCGCGGCGTGCGCTGAGAGCGTTCGGCGGACCACGGGGGGGACGCGTGAGGAGTGAAGCGGCTTGAGGGCCTGGATGAGGAAGGGGCGGGGCCGGAGGAGCATAGCAGCGGCGGCGCGTGCGGGGTGCTCGACGGAGTGGCGGATGAGGAGGGGGCGGTCACTCGCGCGGTAGCCGTTTCCTGCACAATCGTGGGCCTCAGTGATAGAGGCCGATTGGTTAAGCAAATTGCAGCCCGTTCACGAAACAGATATGAGGCTGGTCTTCTTTCAAAAAAAAAAGAATAAAGGGAAAGACTATGGCTCAATCAGATGAGAATTAAGTTAACTAGATGATACCCCGTGTTGTTGCGGGATTATATAAACTAATAAATAGAAAATATATGTATGGAACAATCAAAGAATGAAGGACCCGACTACGTATAGGGCGTCCTATATTTGGCATAACCATAGGACATTAAGAATTTTTTGTCTTAATCCATCCAAAGTCACGGGATGTTAACATATGTTTGCATGCATACACTAAATGACGAAATTGATGATATTTTTGCTTTTCCTTTGCTGACGCCGAGCGATCCCCCGATTTCTACCTAGCGGATTTCGCACTTTGACTCAAAAGCACTATTCGATAAGACATCATCCCGCATTTAATGTGAAATCCGAGAATTTAAAATGTTTTGTATCTCAAACCGTTCATCCGACTTATGATCCATTTTCACCGTTAAACTAGTCGCGTCGAGATATTCAAAACTAGCTCCCATATTGATATGTTCCGACGATATTATTTTTTGATCCGAAAGTTACCAACAACTAACACGTAAAGTTAGCAGGCTGTAGTATGCAAATTACCACATACGCTATACAATGGATGGTAACTTCATCGGTCTAGAGAGGGCTACTCTAGCGGTCTAGGGTGGGTAACTCCGTCGGTTTAGGGTGGATAACTCCATCACTAGGTGGTAACTTTATCAATTTAGGGTGGGTATGGTAACTCCTTCAGTATAGGATGGTAAATCAATCAGTCTATGGTGGGTAACTCCATCACTAATATGTGGGTAACTCCATCACTATTGGTTGCGTCACTCTATCAGTTTAGGATAGGTAACTCCATCACTATTTGGTGGGTAACTCTATCACTATTGGGTGGATAACTTCTTTAGTCTAGGTGCATAACTCCATCATTACTGAGGGGTAACTCCATCAATACCGGGTGGTAACTCCATCAGTCTAGTGTGGAAACTCTATCAGTCTAAAGTGGGTAACATCTTCAGTACTGGGTGGTAACTCTCTCACTATAGGGTGGGTAACTTACATGTTATGGGGTAGGTAACTTACTTGTTATGAGGTTGGTAACTTTCAGGTCCGATTTTTTTTTATCAGAACATAGCAACATGGGATCTAGTTTCAAAAATCTCGACGCGACGAGCCCAACGGTGAAAACAGATCGTAAATCAGATAAAAGGTTTGAGCTACGAAAGTTTTTGAATTATGCATTTAATGCGGATGATGTCATCAATTTTATCTTTTTCTGCATGCATGCTAAATAGCCTCATCAAAGACTTTTTTCGGGTTGGTAACTTATGTATTAAACCCTGGTAACTTACATGTTATGGGGTAGATAACTTTTGGTTCCGAAAAAATATCGTCGGAATATATCAATATGGGATCTAGTTTTGAAGATCTCGACGCGACTAGTCTAACGGTGACAACGGATCATAAATCAGATGATCAGTTTGATCTACAAAACATTTTAAAGTTTTGAATTTCGTATTTAATACGGGATGACATCATCAATTTTGTCTTTTCAAACACTGAAACGTGAACAACCTGAGTTGAATTGGTCTTCATGCATCTCAACCATAGATTTTCTTATCAACGGCATACAGAGTGTTTTACAAATTCGCCAAATATAGGGCGCCCTATGATTAGATTTTTCCAAGAATCATTGATAGTTTACTTCTGATAATCTGCAGACCACATTGAGACAAAATATAGTTTAACCCCATCACAACAAATTACATATTAAATCTATGTTTTGTTCACCGGTGTGCACAAAAAAAGCCAGTCATTGCAAGAGAATACACTTTTCATCTCTCACTCATCAAATATTTTTTAAGTGTGTAAAGGTTTTTTAAAAAAATCGCTCACTGGTGTACGCAAAAAGAAGCCGGTCATTGCAACTCTAAGAGATAAATTTTTTTTTATCTCTCACTCATCATATATATTTTTAAGTGTAAAGGTTCATGTACATATGATCTCAGTGGGCAATTAGCAATGAGGCCCGCCAATGTTTGTCCAAGTAACAAAGGTGCTATATTCAAGCACACAGTACCGATCATCATGTCAGCTCCCGACAAAATCAGCATGTTAGAGCCACAATACTTTAATATATTGTGTTCCCGTTTCCCTTGCAAGTTTAGACAATAAGAAAATCCATTAGATTTGTATTTAGGATTAGAAATATTCAAACCTTTGACGATTCCAAATTTGAGAGTAGGGAGTGTGAACATACCAATATTTGACAATAATATATTCTTGACCACTTATGTAGAATCTGTTCTTTGGTCTCCAACTGAACCAAGCTAGTTGATGCCACATATATAGTAGGGTTAAACTGAAGGGGGAAAACAACAAATGGTGCATCTTTTCGTATGGTTCATCGCAATTCGTAATATGTTTGTGTAATAGTGGTAGTGGATTGACCAGGGAAATATTAATAAGCACGAAAAAATATACTATAAAGTAAGAACCAAGAGAAAACCATGATGCAATAGTGCCTACGAACCTAGGAACCAACAAAAGTCCAAGGATCTTACCTCAATTTCATCGATTAATAAAAATATAGTCGTTTGGATAAAGCAAGGAAGCAGTTGATCTTTGATATTCGTCTCCACACTTTGCTAATATTTGTAATGCAACCAGATTGACCATAGAGTGGACACTATTGTCTTGTAGATATCTAGCTGAGAGTGGCAAAGAGGCAGCATGAATTGAAATTTACAACTACTATGGTGCTTTGCTTATCAAAACTACGCAGTGGAATATATTTGATGACTCTAGCATTAGCGGCAGTTGGGCACTCTATGCC